>WOVY01011238.1:0-335000 GCA_013436015.1 Rhipicephalus annulatus | reverse complement strand
TTGAGTGTCCTCTCATGAACTGATTTTTCAAGGGCTATATAATTAACACATACACTTCTTAAACTCCACAATTAACTGATGAAGTGCTGAATATTTATACCATAACCGGTACTACCCCTCTTGAAGCGAAGCTCGTTAGCTCAATGCGGCCAACATCACACCCCACCCCCTCCGTTCCGTTATTTTCCTCAAGGCGCTCAAAACACGAGCAGCTCATCAGACGTACGTGATGCCCTGATTTCGTTCATGGCGTTTGAATTCAGTGGCTGTTGAAAAGAGAACGTATCGCTTGAGTAAGGCTACGGCTTATCACTTCCACTAATGATGCAGGCCTGCATCTTGGTGTTGCTCAGTCGCAATGCTAGGGACATATATCTTTTTTCCTTGTGCGGAAACGGAATGCAGGCGCGAATCTTTCCTTGTATATCAGCCGCGTATGAGAAAGGGAAGTGGTAAAAAGAAAATTTCCTTCTTTTTATATCGTTAACTTCAAGGTCGACCGTATTAATAATAGGATGTAAACGCTGGACCATCAATTCATCTCTTAAGTATATCCTCCTTGGGTACACCGACAAAGCCAACCAAACTTTGATTCTTTTTAACTTGCCTACTGACTGCTCACGTTCACATCGCTTAATCGCAAGGTCACTGTCTTAATGTGTCTTCGAGGCACTGCAACAACGCTAACTGGCTAGTAAATCATTCCGATTTCGGCCGTATCGTGAACGCTGCCTGGCAACTAGTTGTGGCAGGGATGTCGTTCTTAGACTACACTGCCAAGCCTATATGTGCGACATCACACGCATCCACACATATGACTGCTGGGCTATTGGTAGAACTAATTCAACGTCACCTGCCCACAAATGTCCTAAACAGCTTTCGGAGTGCTCTAAATACCAAAAAAAACGCTTCGTGAAGCAAGCGTGTGCAGGGTCTGAAGACTTACATATTGAAGCGCTGAGTGCACCCCAAGATATGCCGGCGAAGAAAACATGGTGTATTTGGAGCTCCATACAAAACAGTAGTCAGGAAGTTCCTGAACAGTGAAACAAAAGAAGCACTCTAACGTATATATAAAAGGCGAAATATTAGTCTTTATCTTGTACTTTCTGTCTTCTTGTAGTACGCTCTTTTGCGCATGTTCTGGAGGGCCAATAAAAGCCACAGCCAGTGTTTCGGATTGAAATCACGTGTCGTGTCCTCTTTGGTATGCACAGCGCTGCAATTAACAAGCATACATGCGTGGTAAGTTGCGTGTCTCAAAGAAAAGTGTTGTGCATACTCCTCTATAGACGCACCCCTTTACGTTTTCGTTCCTGGTTCGTCGTTGGAAAAACGGACGACGCAGCCTGCTGGTGGAGACGGCGCATGGGCTTATAGGAAGAAGGAAGCAGAAATACCCAGCGATCATCCCAAACGCCACGGGCAGAGGAATGCGAAATACCCGTGGGAGCGAGCTGGCACAGGTGATTGTCTTGCACGGGATATACGACGAAGAGAGTTACGTTTCCGAGACTACACGCGTTTGAGACGCAGTTCCGGACCATCTATTTGCACTGGCTTTCTCTGGGCTTCTGAAAACAACAGCCAAGAGGGAACTTCGTGAAGAAACTCGTGTAACGCCTATCTAATATCTATTATTAAACGTAAGCAGGAACTGCGCCCTTTTTGCATCATCAGCATAAGCAGCAAACCACCTTCTTTGGCTGTTCTTCTAAACAATGGCATTTTCCCGCTGCGCAAGATAGACAGGTCAACGAGTTTCAGGAAGATCAAAACAGAATCGGCTGTATTCATACACGTAGACTCAGAAACAGAAACTGGTAATGGTGAAACGAAAGCGTGTGCTGTTGAACTTGCGGTGCCGATAGGGAAAGTTTCCAGCATGGGAAATGGAAAATAGTTTGCAAGTCGTTCAAAACAAAAGGTGAATTGTTTTCTCAGATTTGAAGAGAGATTAGCCGACATAATATTATTATGCCTGTAAATCTGCATCCCTCCGGAAATAAAGGCAGCACACACGTGCATGTGCAGCTATACTGTGCAAATTATACTTGACAACCACTGTCATGGGCCAAGCGTCGCTGGTGGTCCACCGTGAGAGATGGATGGGAGAACATCGGAAATGGCTCTGGTCAAGCCCCGTTAGCGTGACCCACATACACTATATATGATTAAAGCGAACTGATGCATTGATATGAGCCAAGATATCGTCGAGTTCATCGCGAATGTACACACTCACGTACTCTATGCACTCCACATGGGATGAGAAGAGACAGTTTATTTCCTTTCTCAGCGTCTAGACCGAAGTTTCCCAACAGAATTTTCTTCCCAGTGGAACCAGCCTGTTTTTTTTAAACAGCGAGATATTCGAAATATCTTTCATTTTAAGGTGAAGATGGAATCTTGAAGCGGTGAGAAATAGTTGGAACGCGGGGTGCCACAGTAGTCATTGACACCCCGTGTTCCAAGGGCTTTTTCTTGCTGTGTTTACAAGGGTGCCCTTAATCTGCAGGATGCTTTGAGCTGGAATGGGAAGTCACATATGGTTATAGACTAGATTTAAGACTGAAGAAGGACAACAGGGGAGTAAAAAAAAATTGGCGAAGCCTTCACTAAGCCACACAAGCCTTGAAACAACGAAGTTGCATGATTCGAAAGACTAACCTGGTTGCTTCTGTTAGTTGTTTCTATAGACCTTATATGTGATGCAGTTTATTACTAGGTTGCTTCTCGGCGGCTGCTAGGTTATAGCTAACCGATATTAGGTTTTCCAGCGTTATTCTTTAGTGCAGAGAAATTCCAGTCACACCACAGACAGTCACAGACACCTGATGGTTGTCCAAACTACAGAGACAGAAGCTTGCGCTGAAAGCGAACGTTCGCACCTCTCATATCTAGACCTATGGACAAGTCGTCATCGGCCTTCCATCGCTTCGGGGCCTCTTTTCTTACGTGGTTCTTAAAGAAAAAAGAAAAGAAAAGTGAGCCCCGTAACTGTCTGCATCAGGTTCGACACCTCAACAGTAGTTCACAAGGAATGAGGGTAAGGTGGGATTAAAAGGATAGGATTAAAATGTATATATAGAGAGATGAAGGAGAGAGCGAGGCACAGGGACAGCGAGTGACAGAAGTAAAGAGAAGATATGAAAGATGGAAGAAAGGTGGGATTAAAAGGATAGGATTAAAATGTATATATAGAGAGATGAAGGAGAGAGCGAGGCACAGGGACAGCGAGTGACGGAAGTAAAGAGAAGATAGGAAAGATGGACACAGTCGCAGGAGTCCTAGGACGGGGCACCACTCGACAAGAGCTCTTGTCGGCGTCAGCAGATGGCGTAGGGCGAGTCCAGTCAGCTAGAGCTGCACTGTCGTCGGAGATTGGCGTAAGGAGATGGCGCAGGGCAAGCCCAGTTGGCCAGAGCTGCGCTGTCGTCGGAGATTGCGAGGGCACAACCGGTCGGTACAAAATCCAGCGAGCGAGTCCTAGGTTATAGCTAACTGATATTATGTTTTCCAGCGTTATTTTTAGTGCAGAGATATTCCAGTCACACCACAGACAGTCACATACACCACATGGTTGTCCAAGCTACAGAGTCAGAAACTTGCTCTGAAAGCAAACGTTCGCACCTCTCATATCCAAACCTATGGACAAGTCGACTTCGGCCTTCCATCGCTTCGGGGCCTTCTCGCACCCACCGTTGCCTTTCCTGTTCCCTAGTATTGTGTCGTTCTACGTACAATCGGTGCCTCGGGCTCGCCACCGTCGCTGTGCAGCCTATGGTTGGACAAACTCTTGCCTCCTTCATTTTCAGTGCACAACCAGCGGTTGGCTTGTAGCGAGATTTACCCAATTTCTGTGGCACGTATATCCGTTTGTGATGATTACAGCTTTCCTGTTAGGCCACACGCTGGCTCTTACTCGTTAATATTACTATGGTTTTCTGTGATCGACTTACTAAGAAAAATTCGCTAAACAGCTTCACTGTTTAAAATTTTGCCTCCCAAGTACTCCGTGCGGATGCATGGTTGACCAGAGCGGCTAAAACGCGTGGCCATGGTCATTTATTACTAGGTTAATCCCGACTGTTAATTATTAAGTCTCTCAATTATTCGCTACGTCTGTTCAGTAATTTTAATTGGTGCTTGCTGTCCGTTCGTACTCTTCCTTAGTAAAAGCGGACCAGCGGTGACTACAATGGGATTTGCCCAATTTCTGCGGCCCATACGTGATGGTGGTTTCCGCTCACACAGGGTGGCTAAATTTTGATTTCGCCCAGCAGTATAGACTATTTTACGTAAGGCACCTGGGTGTCGCCATCTTGGGCTGATGATTTTTTTTTGTTTTTGCGTATCTCGGTGCGAATTAATAAGGGCGCGAAACATCGTATGCAGCCACCTAACCGCATTCGCGCGTCTACCGCAACACTGTCCGTTTGGTTGTTAAAGATACAAAACACGAAGGTCTTAACAGTACAACGTGGCGACACTGAAAACCGTGCGTAAAATAGTCTATACAGCCTCACTGTAAAAATAAATGCGCGACCGCCGTGCGCAAATCACCTGCTGTGCACATACCGCGGAAACGTGTTCAAGTGCACCAACAAGAATGAAGCGCCGGACTTTGTGCATGATCCCGATTGCTATGCTGTGAGCAACCATGAACTTGTCCTGGGCACTCTCCTCTGCAGCATGGACACCAAAGAAACAAATTTTGTAGCCTCACCACTGGTGCGTACTCCGGAAGAGGAGGAGTGGCAACCAAACAAAAAAATTGCAAACACAGTTGCTATGGTAAACAACATTGTGAACAGCTACAGACTCAGTGACACAAAGGAAATGATCACGCCAGCTAGTTTTATTTTCGGTATTCATGACCTTTTATTAAAGCCCGGGAGAAAAATAAACGTAAAAACAATTGCGTTTTTTTGTCATTTCGAAGCCAATTTTATGGAAAGTAATTGGTCACTGAAAGCGAGGAAGTGATTCAAAGAATCGTAATTGGTTGCTGATATTTTTTATGAGTGGAAGTAGAAAAAAACAACAACAATGGTGACAGCCAGAAAAGCAATGGGAAAATTGTTATACAATATAGGCTCTCCAGTCTCTCCAGTATTTGTAATAGACCATTCAGTTACCTTCTACACTTTTGATGGGTAAAGCAATTGATCCATCATTCATCCACTGTAAGAGATGGCTACGTTCAATAATTTTACGGGGCCCAGAAACGAGGAATAGCAGAATGCACATAGAGGACGCAATTGATCACTTGTGCACATGTGCTTTCGTCGCAGGTATTTCTGATTGCTGAGAAGCTGTAGGGTTATTTATATGGGATATAAAATGAGAGAGAAAGATAAAACATAAAGAATTCAAAAAGCTGCCACAAATGACATGCCAAGGACGAAAAGTTGCAAAATCATCTTATTTTTGCAGCTGATAAAAGTATTTCATAATTTAAATTATTGCAATGTCACGCACCTGGGTGCAAAAGTCTTGTGTTATTTATCAAAATTTTTTTTTACTCGTGTGCATGAGAGGGACGTGGACATGCAATTACAAGTCTTGATAGGGTGCTGGTGAAAAAGAAGCCATCGTTTTCCCACAATTGAAAAGAAAACAAATCTACATTACATAACGAGGATTTCAGCGGCTTTATGTAGTTTTTTCAGGTGTAGGAGCTTCCATGCATGAGCGTTAGCGCTTGGATTGCTGCACTATGAAATAGGGGCGCAATAAAGAAGAAGGGGAGACGAGCATCGCGCACGAAAGACCAGAACAGTGCTTTCACTGCTCGTCCGCCTCCTCGCGCGAGGAAGAAAACAAGAGGAGGCGTCCACTTCCGGAGCCCCTTCCGGTCCGCTAGTGGGTCGTGGGGGCGGACCTCGCCGCTGGCCTTGAACCGCAATCTGGGAAGGCGATGCCCTCCTCTCCCCACAGGCGAGGGCCGCCACTCCATTTCACCAACACCTGCGGCTGTGGGACACGAGGAGCACCTTTAAATATAGCACGGGGGAATAGCCGCGCACGCGAAAACGATTGTCATGAAGACTACAAGGGCGCAAAGAGGAAAAAAGCGCGAAGCCGCCGCCGCCCTGGCTGGCTGGCTACTTGTGAAGAGCATGCCCCAATTCTCGTACGCCGCTCGATTGCCGCCCGTCTTGATACAAATTTAGCCACGCGTTGCGCGTATAAAGGAGAACCGGTCACCGGAGCCCGCTCAGTCGCTCGCGTTATCGTTGGGGGAGTCCACCTGAGGAGTGTCGGCCGCCATGGTGTCCGCGGTGAGTGCCATCCACGTGCTCGGATGTGTGCGCGGGGGCCCACAGGGAAAGCAGGGCTCCACGGCGCTCTGCTTTTCGCGTGGGCTTGGGCACCCACGAGTCCGCTGACTTTGCGGTGGCCGCCACCGCTTGTGCTCTCGACAGCTGCCATGACCTCGTCGGGTCGCTTTCGATGCGCCGGTCAACTTGTCGCGTCACTCGAAGCGTTGACCTCGGCTGTCCGTCGCTCGGTGCGCTTTCCTGACGCCGCTCCTGAGCGCTCGGCTCCCGGTGGTCGAAAAATAGACGCGGCCAAGCGCATGTAATGTCTCCTATGCATAGCGGCCGCTGTACGTCAGTAGCCTGTGAGCGCTTTCCTGGGTGTCCGTGCACACCGTGCGTGTATTAACATATCCGCGTCTGAATATAGCGCACCACTGTGCTTGACAGCGACAGGTGTTTAAAAGACAGGCATAACAGGAGTAGCGATGATTGTAACATGACCAGCACTTGGGCAAGCTGAATGGCATATTAGGTATCTTGCGAATTCTCCAAGAACAGTATTCTCTTATCGGCGGGGCGTCATTGAGTGGTATTTTCTCAAATGTCGCTGAGCTGAACATTGCCCCATCATAACATATCACTTAACTCTTACTCATCATAGATGCCATGTTCAAAGGCTTTATATCATATAAACCAATTTTACATAAATAATCAATGTTTAAATCCGTTCGTAAGAAGAAAACTAATGTTTGCTCATATTCGGTATGCCTGTTTCGTTTGATGCTCCGCCATCACGCAGCATTGGCGCACTGGGCATCATCTGTAATTTTGATGAGTGTGTGCTGACAGTGTGTGATAAAGCTCACGGCAATCACAACGTCATCAGACCCCCCCCCCCCCCCCCCGGAGTAGCCCAGAAGAAAATTCTTCCATGAAGAACCCCAAAGTGTAACTCGATTCAGCCATAGCGGTGGACAATTGAAAACCTCGCTAACGGCAGAAGGTATTGTTAGATCCAGTTTTCTTGCTAAATGCGAAATAAATCGTGTTAACCAGCCTTGTCAAGTAGCATGCCTGACAGGACTGGCGCACACGAGACGGGTGATGCACGTAATTAGCTTCATGTTTGATTTGCTGTGATGAGCGACCAACAAGTGTATGCCTTGTTCTACGCAGCTAAGCTTTGCTACCGCTGCTGTGTGCATCTGCTTCGTCTTGTGCGATGATGGCCACGGCATCTACAAGAAGTTCCCGCCGGCTGCTTTTACCATTGGCTTCGGCCATGACCACGGTTTAAAGATTGCGCACGGCGGCCTCAAGGTCGGCGTGGGCTTCGGCAGCGGTGGTGGTGGCATCGGCCTGGGTCTTCTGCATCGCGTAGGCGGTGGCGGCGGCGGCGGATACGGTCATGGTGGATACGGTGGCGGACACGGTCATGGCGGTGGTCACGGTATAACTATCGGCCTCCTCGGTCACGGCATTCACCTCGGCCATGGAGGAGGCTATGGTGGCGGCTATGGCGGTTACGGCGGAGGATACGGACACGGCTGGTGGTAGACGCACAAACCACATTCATCAATTCACCTGCATTCCTGGTAAGCTATTAACTGCGTTCGGATACGCTGGAACTCGCGCATAACTGGCCCTTGGGTCCGTTCCGATTAGATTATAGCGTTATCCTGGAACTATTTGATCATGGATTGAAACGAAAACTATAGTAGACGGCAATAAAAGAGATCGACTCTGTAGTGTGAGCCCGCCATGGTGAAGTGGTTGCGGCGCTCGGCAGCTGACCCGAAGGTCACGGGTTTGATTCCGATGGAGGCAGAACGCCAGAGGCCACCGTGATTTATGTACCCTATGCAGATTTATGTTCTCCACGTGCGTGCCCCATAAATAGGGTGGTTTCAGCACGTAAAAAAAACCCTACACCTCTTACTGCTTGGCGCAAGAGGGCTTCGGTTGCACTTCGCATACCTCCCGTTTCTTGTGCTTGTTTTGTTTTCTGCTTGCAAAGTGAATCTGTGCAATGACGCTGTGATGTGATTTCGAGAAAGAAAGCAACGCGAAATGATGGCGCAAAGGGATTGCAGAAGCAATGCATATCTGCTTGGCTAAAAAGAGTGTCTGCAAGGTGAGCGAACACCCATGACGACAATGTATAAAAAAAGAAATTCTGAATTCAAAAGGCACTGAGGGTGGTAACTAAAAAAAAGTAAGAGGCACTGATTGACAGTGATTGTGAAAATTAGACTCGCTAATATGGCCTGATAATAAAATACACTCATAAAACAAACACAAAGGTTCGTGAATCCAGTTAGTGAAACGTGCTACACGTTTAATAATTTTTATACTTGCGGTTCCTGATGTCGGTCCTTGATTAAACTCAAAGACGTAACTATATATATGCAAAAACATTCATAACCAGACTGTCGAATACGTTATTTCTTATACACCCCAGAGAACCACACATAAGGCTTATCGTAACATTTAACATACACATTAGTGGTACACAGCATTGCCTGCGTAAATAGACAAAAGCAAATATACATAAAATCTGCCAGCCGCGCTTGCGTGAGCCTTCATAGTATCGCACACGGTGAATCGTGTTGCACGTCTCAGTCGCTTTATTTGCTCTTACGCAGCAAATACTTTTCCGCGTTCTTCATTAATCTCGTGTTCTGCAAGCTTGTATGGTGCATCGCCGCTACACACATGTAGACCAGCATTGTGTTTTCGGTTACGCAAAATGCCGCCATGGCGAAAGTTCTTCAACTCCGAAACTGTTTTGTTACGGTGAAAGCATGGCTAAGAAACTTCTGCAACATTCGCATGAACACCTGCCGTTATTATCTAATGGTGAATAACGCTTAAATGCACAACATCATGTGGTTCATGCTTAAAAACACATATTTTTCATAAACGCCGTGCTCAAAAATAAGCAGGCACCTCTTTTCAGTGCTAGTGCTAAAGTTTTTGAGATGCGCGAATTTCCTCAAATTAACACTGCTGTTAAATGCAGGCTATAAGAATTATAAAAAAATCTTGACTGGTTTATCAAGCATTGACAGTGAAATGGCATCACAGGCTATCAACCTGGAGCAGTGAAAAGTTAAGGATGTGGTACTACGGCTTTCACAGCTTAGCATTTCACAACGGTACCAGTACTCAAGGTAGAGCTATATGAGTAGTCAAAAGCTGCTATCATCTTTAGTAGCAGCAAAAAAAAAAAGTGGTAGATGAGACGAAGCACTAGAAATATACTTCAACTGTATTGCTAATGTATCAGAATCTTTCCTGATTATGACTTTGTCGTGACAGTAAATTGAGTTAAATAAAATATAGTGCACAGTGGCACTACATTGCAAAGGTGTGGCGCGATATTTTTCTCAATCTTGTATGCGTACTTAACTCTAAACTGGGAGAACAAAGCTCAATTTTAAGTACACAGTTGTTTTTAGTCATATATCTATATATATATATATATATATATATATATATATATATATATATATATATATATCATACAACAGATGAGCACCCATCGGGTAAATCTGGGGAATTTTCAAATCCTTCTCCATCTCTGCATCTTCTCTAGGGAAAATGAATGATTGTATCTCTCCTCCACATCTTTATTTTACTTTCAATAATGAACTCAACCTTCTCGCTTCACGATTTGGTGCACACCGACTTGTTTACACAGCGTTCCTCTGATATAATCAAAGCACTCGTTGGAAGCGTATCGCTTCCCCCGTTTTCGCCCATATGTGATGCCCACTACTGACGTGCGCGCCTATAGTCTCAAAGTTTTATTTTATTTTATTTTCGTTCTATTCGCAGCTTCTGGAAGCTGGGAAGGCGACCATCATCTGTACATTACTGCCATCACCACACATCTGACGTGGCGCCCGTCCAACGCCACCTCTCTGCCCGGGCCCAACGGCTGCCTGGAAGCGCTGCCCAGGCGGCGAATCGCGCGGCCCACGTCCAGCGCGTCGACGGTCTCGCCTGTCAGTAGCTGAGCTCTGTTCGGGGCGAGCCGAAACGAGACGCCACCGTGCATCAGCCTTACGCGCCCCACGGCACAACGCATTGCTCAAACGCGGGGGCACATTTCACCGCCCTTGTGTGTTTTAAGAAAAAAAAAACTTCGGGCATGTATTTCTCGTCACACGCAAGCAGCTCGCATCGCACAGAGTCGATCAAAGATAATTCAGAGGCTGTATATAAATGCCGGTTGTGTTGTTTGCCATGCGAAAGAAGCGGATTGACGTGTTCAACAAGACAAACATGACAGCGACCTGGGCCATTGATCTGGCCGGTGTCATTCCGACGCGCAGGTGCAGAGCGCAGGCTGGAGGCAAGTTTCGTGAGTCAGGGCTCCTTCAACCTGCGATCTGCGGACAGTTCGTTGGATCACACACTAGACGAGTTTATCAAATTTACCCCCCCCCCTCTTTCCTTGTTGCACCGCTTCTTTCGCAAAATCAAATGATTTAGCGTCAAATCGCACTTGCTCAGCTCGACATGGGACGAGTCATGCGGCTCTGCGTGTACAGGGGCGGTCAAAAGTTTCAAGGCCATCATACTGTGTAATCTTACGGTAGCACGGTCGGATAACTTTTGACCCCCCCTGTACATTTCAAGTGGATCACCTGAGCTTCTTTGAATGCCAACGATTGAGTGATAAATGGATGCGGCATTTTTGATCGAGAAAGAAATTTATGCCGAATGAAACTATTACGAGAACATTAAAACTAGCGCATCATGTATTCAAAAAAGACAAATGACTACTCACCTCGGTAATAGCACAAAAGAACTAATTTCACTTCATATCTTCTCTCGTATCATTATGTTGGGTAAGGCAAAGTCAGATGTAGGTAAACTTTTCGTAGTTTTTTAGTCGTATCCCGGCGTAAGGGTGTTAACTTATTGAGCTGGGCTTCTATTAAACTCCACTGACCGGTGTACATTTCTTAAAGGTGCGCATAGACATGCATGGGTAACGGTTGTTAGGTGTGCGTAAGTCGGAAAATGGAACGGAGTAAAGTTCATTCCACGAAGCATCGCTAATCTCACGTGCGGTTTGTAACGTAACCTCTCACCATCTGTACTTTTGTTGTTATTTTTCACTGCCATTTTCTCTAATACATCCATAACGAAGGTGACATGGAGTAGAAACATGACTTTGACAGTCCTCCTTTTATAATTTTTATTTGTTTCGTGTAATTAAACGTGCACGACCATGCATTGTGGTTTGAGTCACTTCTTTCGCTTTCGCCAAGTGCCTTGCTCTTGCTTTGCACCCAGTCCTCGCGACCAGTTCGGAGCAGCGAACGGGATGCGCATGCCTGGCGCTCGAGAAACCTCGGCTTCCTCGTGTCGGCTACGTGCATGCACTGAACATACTTGAAACGCAAATACTCCTGTTCTGAGCGGTAGAAATCATGCAAGCAGGCCAAAGTTCAAAGGGGGGTAAGACTACACGTTTTCCCAAGGCGGAAGAGTGTGTACACGCGACTAATCTATTCAGAGAGCGAGTTCACTATTTGTACAAGGTCGTGATTTAAGCACGCCGAACCCCCTGACGACAAAGTATGCCAAACGAGCTATTACTGAATCACTTGACCAGGCATCTGTCGCAAGGGCGTTCAGTTTGAGCCTAGGTAACGCGGAAACAAGCCGAACAGACGAGTGTTCTCAGAAGTGAAGCGACATCTTCTAAGCACTAAAGAATCGGGACTAAGTGCGTAAAAACACAAAATACTATCAAATAACAATAATGGCATAACCTCAGCCATGAGGCTACCCACGGTGCTGCACTACGGCGGGGATGGGTGCAGGTATTTCAATTAGTAAGACACCCCCACTTAAAATGCCGACCAATTAGAAGCTGACAGCTTCGCCGAAAAATTATAGAAGGGGACGTCACGTGACAGTTATTACAGTATAGCGCACAGCGCATTATGTAGTGATCATTGGTTCTTCTGTTGATACTGATATCAAGCCAACAAAACCACAATCAAACATATAAACTACAATTTGGAACAGCATTATTTGATGTTTCGCCTCGTAAGATTACACACCTTGTTCTTGCCGCAGCTGATTGCTAAAAAACAAACAAACAAAAAAAAACGTGAGCGCCAGCGTGTGCGGCCGTTGTACCATAGTGGCCTTCTCCAGGTTCGCATAGTGGAAGACCGCTTCCGTGACTGTTATAGCACCAGACATTTACAGATGTGGCAGGGCCATTTGAGCTCAAATGTGGTGGTTTCCGGGCAGCGCGAAGTTTATTGCTCCTGTCGGCATAGAGGAGCACAGCGCGTGGCGGCGAAACTGCTTCGATCGTCAAGCCTATAAACGGAATGGCCATCAAAAAGGACACGTTTTACTGCCCGGGTTAGTTATTTCGACATTGTTTCAGTGGCTTTATCGTCGAACGTACTTCCCTCTCTCACGTTCATAGCGTGACCTCAAATAGTATACAGCCTTTTCTGGTGTGTGCACACAATTACCTGTGGCGTAAATATGGCCACACAAAATGCTACTATACTGGTCCAAATTATCAATGGATAGCTAACTAATGAAATGAAGATTAAGGTCTTGTGCCTAAAGGTTGTTCTATAGCTATAGTTCCATTACGCTTTTGATCCATTCTATGCCCATGGAGATAATCAACCCATAGCCGTTTGTGCTGCGCAGTCACCTGCAGCTGCACAACAAACATGTGCCTCGGGATAAGAATACATCGTGAGCCGCCTGCAGGTTACTTATCTACTGCTGTACTATTTAACGCAGGATCGTTAAAAAGCCCGTGTCGCAGAAATTTCGGTGTTGTTGTCGGCGGCGATGGTGTTACCATGGCCACCCTTTGTGTCGACACGGTAAAGTAAGGTCACTGACCGTAAACGACGCTTTGTTTTAGTACATTGAACAAGGTATAGTAAGAAAAAAAAGGTGGAGGGGGGCATTCGCCGACCCCCAGTTTCGCTACGGGTGGCTGCACATGTAAGCGAATGTTGCAATGTCTTAACAGCATTCCATATTTTCCTGCTTTTGTTTAGCTGTCATATTGTGTCGTTTATCATTGGTGACACCGTGACACTACGGGTTCTTCAAGCCAGGAAACAGAAAGGCCATCAACTGTTATCTGTGTTTTACCACAGCTATGTCGTCGGAGTGCCACGAATGCCCCCCCCCCTCAAACTTTAGTTTCTTGCCTCAACAATGTTCCCTTCACAATTCCACCAACGGCATTGCTTACTTCTGTATAGCTGAGTAATCACATAGTAGATTTGCGCCACGATTACGTATAAGGGACCTCCGCCCCGATTGGTTGACAGTAAAAATAACAACAGAAGAAGGCGCTATCTCCAAAGTCCGTATGTTTTTCGTTTGAAGGAAGATTTATTTGGATGTCTGGTCATTCTATTTTTCCTTAATGCTACACTTTCTTTTTTTCACAAAAAGAGGGTTTTCGTAACGTTGAGATTTCACCTACAATTCAGTGACGAGCTAACTATATACGCAAAGGCCTACCTCACTCTAAGGCGTTCTCTTTTCTGTAAGCACGCTGACCGTCAGAGGCACAACTTCAATGAGTGGTTGCTTTGAGCCAGTGATATGGCATGCTTAACACAATATTTTATACGGGCTCGTCCAAACACGCAGCAAGCCATCGCGCATCTCTGCACAGCCTATTTGCGTTCAGCGTACACTTATCTGACCGTCGAACGCACTTGAAGCCTCTCGCACGCCAACTCATTCGAGTGGGCAGCTCCGTCGGCTCGGCAAGAACTGCGTAGGCTGATGAACGCTCCAGCTTCGCGAGGCTGCACGGCGAATGTTTAAACTTAGTTTGATTCACTGTGTAGTCTCAAGGCAAAAAGAAGTGAAGTGGCATCGCGTGATGCGAGTCACGAGCCGCGACGAAGACGTAAGGGTGCGAGGATGAAGTTGATGTCGAATGAGCGAGGCCAAGGCGTTGCCTTACAGCTCCCGTTTCGTTATTTTGTGCGTGTGTAGGGAGGGGGGGCGCGAAGTGAATGGTCGCGCACTATACGTTGCCACTCGTCACTGGTTCAAGCTGTATATTGTCAGTAGTTGGATTTTTCCACCACAGCTATATATGGATGATTTCCGCAGTCGTAGTCAGTCCATTTTAGTAAGCCAGAGACCGCTGGACCACCTAGGTCCACACGTGTTCATCTAATTGGTCAAGTATCAGTCCCACGTGCCGCAAGAGAGCCATAATGGAAGATGCATTATAGGGCCACGAGTTTCGGCGCCCACGATGAGAACGTCTTTTATCCCCTAGACCACGTATACTCTCTCTCACGCGCACGTACCGCGGCGCTCTGGCTTTGAAAACCCGTATCTGCGTACGGGTCGAATATAACTCGATCGCTTCCTTCCTGGTGGCGTCCAGATCAGCGTGCTCGCGTCTTGTACATCGACGTTTCGACACGCTGTCGTACTGTGGTACCTCAGCAGGGGAGGAGGTGCACGCTGTCTTTGTCTGTGAGCATGCCGACGTCTTAATAACCGAGGAAACACGTGCGCACCCTACTTGCCGGTGGCTCGCTGCATGGGCGCAGTCCTGACACGAGAGTCGTGACATGCTCGCACGCTTTTCGGCTCGCGGGCACCCCACAAAGAAAAAAAAAGAAAAGGCTCGCCTTTTCTGCATACCACGGCCGCCCTATTTTTTCTGCCCACCACGTTCTGGATGCGAGGCTCGTCTGCGCGAGGAAAGAGTGGCCCGGGCTGTGCCTCGCGGATTCCCATGCTAAGATTCCAGGGTCGCCTTCAGGGATTGCGGAGAAAGGAGGCTGCAACGGCGGGCGCTCTTCCTTGCCTTTTAATTACTGTCGCGCGCCGCGGGAGAGGTTGCGCCAGTAAAACAGAAAGGAAGGTTAACGGGTTGTGGGAAAGGTGGCCCGAGAAGACGATGAACGAGGAAAGTGTGTGAGAGAGAGGGCGTCTTTGCTTTTCGAGAAAGTAAACATGTCTTCCTGGATAGCTTCAGCTATATCCCGACGGCTTTTTTCACGCGTCGATGATCCGCACTGATGCTGAACGAGAAGGGCATCCGTGCGTTGGTCCTCTCGCCTCGGCAATGAAGGCTGGGCAGCGTATGCCCAGGCAGTCTCGCGTCACTTTCCTTAGTATATCTGTTGTGCACATGTCTTTTTTTGTTTTTTGACCAGCCTCATTATTGCAGCAACGCGCTATAGAACAGCGCTTGTCTTGTCAAGCAGCCATTCTCGTTCTGTTCAGCATGTTTTTTTGTTTCAAATGTGGTTCTCGCAGCTTCTCGTGAGAGAGAACTTTCGAATAGCGAGACAAGCAGGTACGAGTGTAATGCACGGTATAATTGCGACTTACAGGGATAATGGTGTACGATTGCCCGAAAAATAAAGAGACGGGAAACTTCGACGTGCACGAGGACGCGTTCGAACATCGCAAAAGGAAGTTGATTATGATTACGCAGGGTAGCTTTTTCTTTTTTGGGGGGTATAAAGAATCTAGTCCATCATCTGGATGGTTTGAGAAACAAGGGACCAGAATAAGTGAACAAATTCCGTATACTTCTAGCGTCTTAATTGGCCTACGCGAAGAGCTGATCAGATACTACTTGAGCAATAAATAAAGATGCGTATTAAACTAACTAATAAAGCTTCACTAATTATATATTCGACTAAATGCATTTGTGTACATAATGTACAGTTACAAATCGTAGCCGGATACGCTTTGTATTTAAATGAAACAAATCTTCACGATAACCCATACCAGTCTCATTCTAAAAGTGCGCCTCGAACCATTTCGGTGTGGCAGCTAGTTCTTTTTGTGCATCAATGCATAAAACGATATTTTGCTGATTGATTGTAAGGGGGAAACCACTTGCACTAACAGCAAGTTTGGCGGCACAGATCTCGAAAACCATGGCGTAATCACCCTAATGGAATTCCCATACGCAGTTAAAATTCACGGCCCGGTTCAATTATTCGCACTATGCAGAGGTGCTCGCAAAACAATTTGGAACGCCGAACAGGCGTTTGGAAATTTTACCGGTGGAGCACACCGGTAAAAATAGTGTCATGGTCTGTGCGTGCGCGGCATCTCCCTGTAACAGGTCTCACTCTTCAGTGGGTATAGAACTGCTTTGCCTTGAGCCAAGATACTATCGTTAAGTACGACTTAGCGTTAAAACGCCCAGTTTTGCCAGCGCAAGTAAGTCGCGTACCATGAAAATACCTATGAATGAGTCCAGTGGCAGGGGGCGGAAACTCCCTATACTTCCCGTGTATTCGCCCTCGGCAAAGGTAGCGCCGCTTTTACCTCTGGCGGTTGCCGGGCATGCTACTAGAAATAAATGAAGAGCAGAATTTTTCATGACGTCACTGCTGACGTCCCGAAATACAGGGAAAGGACGAAAAATAGAGAGGCAGAGGGTGGCCGCGGAAGCTCTCCTTTCCCACTTTGCATGCAAGCGGAATGCACTTGTGCATCCTTTCAGGTCCGCTGGCCGCTTGAGCAATGCGGCCATAAAATTTTGTTAATCGTTTTTTTTAAATTTTGTTCGTGTTTTATGAAGAGGCGAAAGTTAAGCTGACTGATTTTTCAGCAAGACGAAACTTGATCGTCACAAATGAAATGCACTTTTTATTGCAAGCTTTTTATAAAGAAACAGATACATACACTTAGTGGGAAAGTGTCAATCTATAAACGTAGCTTTAATTTACAACTTGCATATGGACGTAATGAGCAAACGTTGTATACAGAATATCTGAACCAATGCGAAAATTATGAACAATCGCGTGTAAAAAACATCTTATTTGACTGAATCACGTTTGTTATGAAAGCGCGCTTGGTTTTCTTACAGAATTTGAGTACCAAACGAGACTTAAGCTCAGAGGTATGGACAGGCTTGAAGCGATCAGAAGTTTTTCAAGAAAGAACGTCGCTGACAACAGTGTTTCGACAGGTTGACTTGCCTTCGTCAGGGCAACAGCGCTGCCTTGATGAAGAAAAGTTCACTTGTCAAAACGTTGGCTCCATAAACGTTTTCTGTAATAACTTTTAAAAACATTTAGTCCGTCATTTGTATTTCAGGGACACTATTAGAAGTAAAGACTCACAAGTTTTGAAACAGTGGCTACAAGAAATTCATGAGCAGGAAGCAGCCTATAATTACGTGACGTCATTTAGCCAGTACGCCAAAAGTAAATGAAACTAAAACTATGCACTCAAGGCAACTCTCAAGCCTTTCAATAAACGCATTTTTCCGACAGGAGCTCGGTTGCCGTCTTCACCAATTAGTCAAGCGACACTGCACTTCTGTCAATCCAGTCTGGTTTGCAGGGAACTGGGCTTACTCATATGTACTCATGCAAAATCAATACCTGCTCAAATAAAGGGTCCAAATTTTTGTGCTCACCCGTTTCCTTTAGAAAGCGTTAAAAAACCTTCGCGGGACTTGAAACACTGGGCTAGCACGCCGCAGAGCCGCGGAAAACATTTGTTGCCCGATTAAGCCAACTTCGACGAATGCGTGGTTGACTTGTTCGGCGTAGGTCACTGCGGATTCCATACTCTGCCCACCAAAACTTGCTATCATTATCTTTCCCGTTGATTGATTGATTGATTGATATGTGGGGTTTATTGTCGTGAGACCACCATATGATTATGAGAGACGCCAAAGTGGAGGGCTCCGGAAATTTAGACCACCTGGGGTTCTTCAACGTGCACCCAAATCTGAGCACACGGGCCTACAACTTTTCCGCCTCCATTGGAAATGGAGCCGCCACAGCCGGGATTCAATCCCACGACCTGCAGCAGCGGAGTTGATTTGTGGGGTTTAACGTCCCAAAACCACCATATGATTATGAGAGACGCCGTAGTGGAGGGCTCCGGAAATTTTGACCACCTGGGGTTCTTTAACGTGCACCCAAATCTGAGTACACGGGCCTACAACATTTCCGCCTCCATCGGAAATGCAGCCGCCGCAGCCGGGAATCGAACCCGCGACCTGCGGGTCAGCAGCGGAGTACCTGAACCACTAGACCCCCGCGGGGGGGCTTCCCATTGTTGACACGCCAATCGAGCGAGATAGCTGAGCGCGATCCAACTTCTAATATTGCTGAGGGAGGGGCGAGAAGGAGCGGAGGCAAGCGTTACGAACGCAAGTCAATCACTTTCCGCGCTTCGCCTTATTTAAAATTCACAAAACAAAGAATAAGAAAAACATATAAATAAAAGAGAAGTTACAGAAGTATCGATTTTTTTATTAGCAAAAACTTGTGAAAGCCAATAAATGCGAACATTCACAACAACCTCACCTCGTTCAACCACCACGAGAGAGCATGTTCTTTGAAACCGAAACTAGCGCTGAGTTTTTGGGGCCTGTAAGTGGTGTCAAAAAGACAGATGGCATCCACAAATAAATAAAAAGGCATTCACGTGCATACAATCACACTAATGTTCTCGCCTGAAGAGTGACAGGTCCCCCAGCCCCATCTATGTCAGGCTGGATGCACTTGGAAGCGAGGCTTGATTTCACCGGCGTGCTCCATCACTGAGCGGCTGCAACCTGAATTATTCTGCAAGTACCTGTGCTGCAAAGCAATAATAAAAAATGAAACTGGTGAATGTTTGTAATATGACAATTATGCATTGTGCAAACGATTTCTAGCAGCACAGTTTCAAGAATAGAAATGTTTCTAACTGCGCCAAGAAACGTTTTATTCTTCCAGAATAATGGCCCGTATGGCATCATCTAATTATGACAATATTCGTAACGTCAGTTATGCGCCCGAGTTCTAGAAAGTGAAATCAAAGATTTTCGCGGGCTATTAAGGATCACTATGCAGATTATTATTTTTATGTAAGAAAGAAACCTTACTGTGCGCACCATTTGTTCTGGCAGCACACAGGTAGTATGGTTCATGGAACTGAACACTTCATCGAAGTCTGTATAGTAATAGAACTAAATGTTATTTTCAGTGAAACGTAGAATTTCTTAACGCGTAAGATGCCCTTTAGTAAGCGTTGTCACTGGCGAAGTAATGCATTTCCGTCAGATCTTCTTCTTGCAAATCTAACATGTAACTGCCTTGTGAGAAGTGATGAAATAAGATAAGTTTTGAAAATGCAAGATAGATAACCAATTTTAGTTAATTAGTACGTTCAATACTGATACACACGCTTATTCACCGCTTTTTCAAAGTAACCAAGCATGTTCAAAAGCAAGTGCTCACTGGAGGCTGAGATGTGTATTGCACACACTCTTCAAAATGCCGTCCCGAGCCTGCTCCGATCGAGCCTTTCATAAAAAAAAACTCTTGCTCCCTGCGTTATTTATTGAATTAAGTATTATTACCTTTGACATTCATTCTCTCATGCCGCAGGCCTTCAAGAATACAGAGTGCATGCGTTATTGTATGTGGATTGACTTCGAAATTCTGGCAGTGAGGGTAAAAAGTAATCAGTGAAAGAAATCTACCTGTCAACCTATGCATTGCAAAGACGCAATGCTTCAGAGGGCAAAGCAAAGAAAGGGGACGCCGTCGGTTCACACATCGCTCACGTCCACGCCAAGTTTCCTCTACTGAAATGCGGGGCCCCATACAAAACCACAAAAGCAAGTATAGCAGAGTGCTATATTTGAATGTCTCGGAAAGTAAACCACTATAAAAGAGCGACCCAGGTCGTAAGCTTTTAAGCAACTATCTGAGTGAGTTTTCTTTGGAAGAGTGACATGAAACTTTATAAATTGAAGGCTTAAACATTCAAACAAAAAGAAAGGCAATTGCAAAATAAGCGCTCTGAAAACATTCTTATTTCAATCAGCTTTAGTAACAGTGCATGAGAGGTGGAGGAGTCACGACGATGACGTCGCTCAACATTAGCTCGATACATCCCTGCACGTGAAGCTGCATGCCTTATTCTCGTATGCAGTCACAAGCAACGTGCCGTGCGCGCGCATTTGTTTATTTGCTGCTGAGCAACGTGGTGACCACAGAACGTCAGAAAATTTCGCTTGTAATGCGATATGGTCAAAGAGCTCGTTTCGTATAAATTCCGGCGTCGGCGTCGTTGGTTGGGAGTGCAAAATTATCTTGTGTGTGACGGGGAAAGAGGCATATAAATTAAATGAAGAAATTTTCCGATTCGAGTGAGGATGAAAGCCAGGTCGTTTACGTGGCAAGCAGGTGTTCTACCACACAGCCACGCGTCTGCTCTGAAATGATGTTAAAATAGCTTCCTCTGGTTGTAAATGCAATGAAAATAACTTTTATGCTTTACACCAGCACGCGTCCTGTATACAGGCTTCCCAATACAACGTGTAATTCAGGATCTTCGGCGAATCACGTTGCACTGTAGGTAGACGAGCAATGGTGCCTATTGAAGACTTGCAAGAACTAGACGCATGCCATCCTGCACCTGTTGCATGGGCAGAGCGAATGGTGATTTGAGTTTGAAGAACATGCGAAGTGTGTATAGGAGTGACTGAAGAACTATGACGATTGGTTTGTCTTCTTCAGGCAACTGGACAGTCATTGATTCAGTGTTCGCTGTTGCTGATGTGCACTGTGACACAGAAGGTCACTGTGATTTCGGTAATGAAAGCCAAGCTGCGTCAGATGTGTCCATGCTTTCCGCATACAAGTTACTAGCAATACATTTTGTCTGGCTGTTTTCTCGTCTGTGTCTGTGTCTAAGCTAACGCCTTGTCCCATCGCGTGACAGTGCGCAATGTGTTCTTTTCGATGAGAATGCTTTTGACTTGACTTCATCTACACAGTATGATGACTAATCACCAAGTAGTCTAGCTTTCAACCAGATTGAATGGGTGTGTTCTTATCACTACCAAAAGATTATAAGGTTTGAGCTAACATTTATTATTGCAGCAGTATCAACAGTACCAACGAACTGTGCAGCTGCTAATGTGACTTCTAAAGTCAAGGTTTTATTGTGCTGACGATAAAGGTTCACTTTAGATGGCTTGCGCGTTAGAGTCATCTCAAGCGAGTGCATAAGGTACCCTGTGAGTTTTTGAGTTAGTTCGCAATATAAAATGAATATTTTATATTGTTATGTTATAAATGGCACCATTTCTTATGCATTCCGGAATTGCAGCTTTTTCAAAAAAAAAGAATAGGGTGTAGGATTTCTTATATTAGTAAAGTTAACTAACCGTGATATCCCTACGTTAATGTTTGATCGCTGGAATTGTATCGTGAGGCTGATTACGAAGCAACTGACTCCTACAAAACGGCGCTGGCCATGGCTTCACCAAGATCGCATTGTCCTGACAAGTGGCTGGAAAGGCAGGTGGTCAGTCAACACTTGTCTTAAGATTGCAATCTGCAAAAGTTTGCAATCATTAGCAACCAAATATCACTATATTGACGTTTTGTGTGCATTGCTCAAGACTGCTAACAAATTTTAAAGATATACGACGTGAATGAATTGTTTTATTACGACATTTCCTATTACGCCATTTGCATAACGTGGTAATAACTATAGCCCCAAATGAAATCCAATAAGAAGCACAGTAACAAAGTGAGTATTTTTAATTGATGGGGATAGATACAATTAAGCTATTGAACTTTTGCTTAAGGAACATGTTGGGGCGGGATCCAAAGCATTTACTACAACTCGTAATTTTCCAACTAAAAGTACGTTTTGTATGGAGTTCACACTGGAGCCACTGCTGTATAAACCAACAGCTCCCAAGTACTGCATCACCGGGCATATGAATAAGTGATTATAGGCGAATCAAAGTTAGCCTCAACAGTTTTGTTCATTATGTCCATCACACAACCTGGACAATAAGAATTAAGCCTTGTCCCTCTACGGTTGAGACGACGTATTTGTCGACCACTATTAAATACTGTCGCACATTTTAGCCGATTAATTTTTTATATACGTGACGATCAGTTCTTTTTATTTATGTTGGGGAATGAATAAGGTATTTATGTGGTACCAAATAACATAAGTAACCGTTAAATTGGATGACAGGACGACTGCCGCCCAGCTTAATTGGTAGAGCATCGGGCGTGTTACCCGAAGGTTGCAAGTTTGGTTTTTGCCGGCGGCGATTCGGCTTTCTGTCTATTATAATTTGTTCGGAACTATATCACAAGTACTACAATATACTTAAAACAGTACAATTACAGTGCCCTATACTTATCTTGCTTTCGTTATCAGTTATTCTGTAAGTAGGCGCTTAGACGCACCATAATGGTGCTAGTTTAGGGCCCAAATAAAAAAAAGGCTTTATGTATAAACTTCATGAATTATTCGTTCAGCAGTTATGATTCTACAATAATATAGTTAGCGATAATAATAGTCGTGCTTTCCTTTGCCTGTATAGGTCTCTTTACCTTCAGTAAAGCTGGCTTTTTCACTACAGCAACTTTCAGCAGAGAAGCCAGCTTTTAGTGTAGTCGTCCCAGTCGCACAAGAGCAGCAGTCGTTAAAAATGCCACAAATGGGGGGAGGGGTAGTAGCAATAATATACAAATGAAGGTCACAGGGCTGGAACAAGTGGCATTGAGGTGCTAAGGTGATGGCGGTAAAATACCTAATAATAATATCAACAATATCTGGGGTTTTACATCCCAAAACCTCGATATGATTATGAGGGACGCCATAGTAGAGTGCTCCGAAAATTTCAACCATCTGGTGTTCTTTAAGGTGCGCTGATATCGCACAGCACGCTGGTCTCAACCATTTCGCCTCGACCGAAATGCGACCACCGTGGCCGGGATCAAACCCACGACCTTCGGGTCATGCTGCCGAGCACCGTAGCCACTGATCCACCGTGACGGACAGCGGTAAGACGCCTTGTGTTACGTGACTAGGTCTATAACATGATTACCTGTCGCATTGGCTGCGTCTCTCTATGGATAATTGGCGCAGCTTACACTCAGTCGTGCAAGGCTAGGGCATAGCAGAACTGGACAGCATTCGTCGAGCCCTGGCTCAACTAGGCACAAGTGCATTCACTCGGCGGTCCGCGAAGTGTTGACGTGATCACATAGCAAATCACGAATATTTGCTAGGTATCAATCGGTTATATTGGGAACCACTTGGCAATGACCACCCCAAAAAACTTTATAAGCTTAATGCTCATTGTCAGCATATCTAGGCTACTTAATTAGTCTAGTAGACACTCGGGACGTGCTATAATTGGACACGAAAAAAAAAGAACACTGAGGCAACAGGTAGGATACATACGAGTGCGAGCGTGTCGTGTCCTACCTCTTTCCTCAGTAAGTGTGTGTGTGTGTTTTTGTCCAATTTTAGCGCGTCGTGAGTGTCAACTATGTACAACCAACTAGCCCCTACGCTGGCCCTTCTAATTAGCCTAATTGGTCTATTTCGTATAAACGATGCTTCAGCTTGATTTCCTTGCACCAGTAGTCACCATAGTCTTACTTATACATTAGTAACATTAATTCGACTAATTAGCTTATTTGGCCTAATTTGCTTATTTAATATTTCAAATATATTTCATCCGAGGTCAACCAAGCATCGATTAGGTAATTGTTTTAATAATCTCTAACTAGGTTCACTTTGAATTAGGTTTACTTAGGCCTAGCTCAGCTCATCTTGCGAAGCTCGGCATGACTGGGAACCCTCTGCTTAACTAGGAGCAAATATGCATTTAGCTAATTAGCTTATTTATGTTAGTAAATTAGGTACTACGTTGCTCAAATGTAGGTTCAATAAAACTTGGCTGCGATTAACTAGGCTAACTAGGCACAGCTACCATCAGCTTGTCTTGACGTAGCCGCACCGGCATGATGATAATTTTTTGTCTACAGAGTTGACCATGCAAATGGCGGAAATAACAGCTCTGCTGTAAAACAAGGTCAAGGTTGTGGACAGTTGAATAAGTAAAGTAAGGCCTAACAGTCATGTGTAGGATCTAACGAATACTTAACAACATTTCATTATAACTGATTTAAAAAGCACTGCCGCCCTATTGACTCCAGCAGCGACTTAAGATTCGCCCTTTTTCTTCACCAAGCAATGCAGTCATGTAGCTTTGAGATTTTCTGCTCGTGCCACCCATTAATCTTCCATGCTCAATTTGATTTGCTTTGTTGGGAAGCAACAGCCTTACCTCATTGCCCTAGTTCTTTTCACAACACACCTTTTGTTCGTTCTGATTATATTCGCTGAGCTACCAAAACAGTCCTTATATCACAAGAGATCCCATCACCAGAACCCTGCTAACCAATAACCTCTAGTCTTTCGAAATTAGAAGTCGATTGCCTGTACTTCTTCTATTATCCTTAAATAAGAGTCTCACGTAACCGTTGCGTACGTAAAGCGATGCCATTTTCCATTGCTAATTATTGCTTGCGCACAACGACTTTGTTGTATCATCATGACTGCCTTTTCGTCTCTCTGTTGATGAATATACAATTTACACCTTTTTAGTAAGTATAGTACCAAACTCGTATTGCGGGCTGCCTTGAGAAATGCCGCCTTGATCGTGCAAGGTGCGAGTTTGTACTACGTTATGCGGATCTGTGCGCCTTCTATCACAGAGTTGCTCTAAAAAGAATTGTAACTGAACCTTCCTAATAAATAAAATTGCATATCAAAGAACTGGTTGATTCGAGACGACAGAAGGTCTTGGGAGGGGCTTTTATATTACAAAAGGTTAGGCATTTGATATGTAGTTGGTGAGCCATCAAACTGAGGAAGAAACGTTCAATGTACGGGTTGGGAAAAAGATTACCAAACTGTAAATCCTGGCGTTGTTATAAACGTTAGTGAAATATAAATGAGCGAAGACCTATCCAGATACTATTACTCTGCATTAGAACAAAAGATACTCTTATCCTATTGCCGGGTGACAAGTACAGTAGGGTTGGCAGTTGGTGTATAAAGATAGTAACGTGTGCCTGAAGCGGTGCACTGAGCAGGACAAACCCAGTCAAAAGACGTCTTTTGGCTGGGTTTCGTGTACACGAAAGTTGATGCGAAAATATGGTTTACTTCCATTTTCTCCTCATTCTCTGATTCAGTATGCTGCTTCACACGTTATGACTGCGGTGCGGCAAACTAGGTTACAACATAGGTCGCAATTATAACATTAGTTGCATCAGGTAAATTGCATGGACGTCTATGTTTTTCATATTAGGGCATTGAAGAAGGGGCATCGACCAAGGGCTCATTTTCTTTATTATACATAATTTTAACAAACCTGGCAATGAAGCCAAGGTAGGTATCGGGGTCGTTATTTTTAGTTTTTAAATGAAGTGATTCAATTATGATATAATTTTAATAAAATTAAAGCGCGCGAAAGGACAACTTGCCGGTGGCAGCGACCATACTTACAACCTTCGGATAACGATTGCGATGCTCTGCATCAGCGCCTGCATTTGTTCAATGCCAGTCAGATGCATTGGATCAGGCCATTCACAACCCATGCCTCGAGCTCTTTTGTACTCTCTTTCATCAGCTTGCCTTCGCACCTGCTTTGCGTTCAGAGGGGAAATGTATTCATGTGGCGCTTCATGACCGATGATTGATGTGGAAATATTTTGTTCAGTTGTATTCATATTCAGGGCGGCTTCTTGCATTCCTTGTGATCATCATGTTGGCTGTCACACTGGCCTTCTAACAGACGCAGCGTTTTGAGATAGCGTGTCTCCGTCTGGTAGCTCTATACGCTGGCTATCAACGCCGACGCGTCACTGCGATGCTGCTGCATGCACTGCCTTTGAAATGGGGAACACGAACACAGTGAGAAAGCGGTGACATTGCTTCGAGCCGCAAACGAAGGAGTATGAACGAACAAATCAGAAGGACGCATCATATAGGAGAGGGTCGACGCGTGCATCTCCCCGGGAACGCACTCGGATGCACGTGTGACGCAATCAGTCGTGCGTTTTCGGTGGCGTCGCGCCACGACAACTTACTGAACTAAGGAGGACCAGTGGTTCCTATTGAGGAGTGAGCGTCTGCGCAGGCGTAGAGAACGCCTTTTCGAGCATCGTGTTGCACTGTCAGCGCAGTGCGATAAAAGCTACAGCCCTTAGAGTCACGTGTGTGTGCCTTCTCTTGTATAAAGGCACACATACAAAACATTGACGTGTTGTTATGGGGTCTCAGATATGCGCATTAATTGCTTTTCAATTGACAATCGCAACTATGAACGCTGAATCTTGAGCAATATTGGTGGGCGCTGCCGATGGGGTTGGCCGTTTGGTGCCGTTTGAAGTACCGTTAAGGGCGGACAAACAGACAAGTGTACAGACAGACAGACAGACAGACAGACAGACAGACAGACAGACAGACAGACCGACAGACAGACAGACAGACAGACAGACAGACAGACAGACAGACAGACAGACAGACAGACAGACCCATTTTTTTTGTCTAAGGTCCCCAAGAAAGACTATCGTCTTTAAAATTCTAATAGGCGATCTCTAACCATATCGAAGTGGACTATTGGGCCAGTGGGTGATTAATCATCGATGTATACTGCGCGGCCGAAACCAAGCACGACAAGCAAACGGGGACAAGCTCCTTCTCTGGTACCATGCACTACCTCACAGAGGTTGCCTGCTGACTGAAGTCCAACAAAGGCGGTGTTTAAACCACGTGATGAGACCACAAGAAAAATAATCAGATATGCAGATATGACAAATAATTAACTACAGGAGGATGAAAACCCGCACACGTAGCTCTCCAAAAGACCCAAAATATTACACACTGCTGAAGCATACGTTGTATGGATTTTCGGAGAGCAGAATACGGCCTAGTTGGCGAACGATAGTGCGATTTTTTTTAGCAACACAAGGGCATATGGAAAGGGAACAACCCGTGAGCATTATTTATTTATTTAAATATTTATTTATTTATTTATTTATTTATTTATACGCAAACCTTAAGAGCCCAAATTGGAGACTACATAGGCGGGAATACAAGCGTATAGACACAAAAACAAGGCATGTGCATAGTGTAAGGGTAAAAATGAACACAGAAACCGGGAAATAACTTAAGTGACATATCGAGTTAAACAGTATCTACAGGGATAATTCTCACAAAGCAATGAATACAGCTACAAAAAAGAAGAAAAAAAAGGTTGGTCCACAATCCAAAGGAGGCAACAAGCCAGTCTGAAAAAGATACACAAGGCAAGTACAACTCTAAAGACCATGTGTCATACAATTTTATAGTGGGAATTGTTTTTTACAGGATATGTGAATATTTTTTTAGATTATGGAGGTTTTCCTTCCAGAAACACTGTTAGGGCAGCTCGAAATGAAGTTTATTCTGTAAGTTGCATGATACATAAGGGCAAAAAGCTCCATTCTGTAATCGGTCGTACTAACAGCGAATTTATATTCGTCCGGGAAAACATTGGTTTTATTTTATGAACATGGTGTTGCTGAATAGATACATTGGGACTAGGCAGAATATTAGCTCGAGCAAATGTTGCGTTTCCATGATAAAGATTATTAAAAGACACCATGTGCGCAAACTTTCTGTGCGAGTCAAGACTGACAAGATTTAGCATTTTCTTCAAGGCACATACACTTACGTAACGAGAATGTGAAAACAAAATAAACCGAGCTGGCTTATTTCGGGCTGATTCGAATAGGTTAGACAAGTAAGCATGATGTGGGTGCCATGTAATGGAGGCATATTCCAAAGAAGGCACGAGGAGGAAATTTTACGCATAAGGCCTTGTACCAGTGTTTGCGAGATGTAAGGGTTCTTTGAGGTATCCTAATTTTTTGCATGCTTTGGGGGCCACGAGTTCAATGTGCGCATTCGAGCATAAATTTGAGGTAAAGATACACAAAGGTATTTATTAGAGGACACTGGGCAGATGTAAGAACCCCGTGTTTTATATTGGTTAGCGTTCGAGCGAACAGTTGTGGTGAATTGCATGTGTTTAGTCTTTAAAATATATGATTTCAATTTGCCATATATTACACCATTCTGTTAACCTATTTAAGTCTGACTGAATAAGGAGAGGACTTTATTGTTGCTGGTTATGAATTTATAGATGGCGCAATCATCTGCAAAAAACGTATTTGAGATGTGAGATTAGCAACTATGTCATTTATGTATATTAAGAAAAGTAATGGGCCAAGGACGGAGCCCTGGAGAACTCTCTAGGTGACGTCAGCATGGATAAAAATGCAATCTTGTAAACTGAATACTCGGTATCTATTAGTAAGAAATTCCTCAATCCATCGTGTCAAGTTGTAGTCAAGTTATAAGTTCCTAATTTTAAGTTATAAGCGATTGTGGGCCACCCGGTCAAATGCGCAGTTGCGCAGTTGAAAGCCTTG
Source organism: Rhipicephalus annulatus (assembly GCA_013436015.1). NCBI lineage: Eukaryota > Metazoa > Arthropoda > Arachnida > Ixodida > Ixodidae > Rhipicephalus > Rhipicephalus annulatus. The sequence goes on along the minus strand of WOVY01011238.1, from coordinate 306,397 downwards.
GGACAAACTGTAGATGAGAACCATGCCCTGTTGCATGGGCCAAAGAAGAGAAGGCAGGTGAACTTGAGAGAGAAACATTGGCGGCTGAGAGGGCGAAAGAAGAAAGAGAGGTGAAAGAGCGGCAGTTGAAAGAATAGAGACTGCAGTAATTGAAACATAAGCTAGAGAGAGAAAGGCTGGCAACTGAGAGGGCTAAAGAAAAAAGAGAAGCGCAAGAGAGGCAAATGCAAGCTGAGATTGCTGAGAGAGAAAAGCAGTGACAGCACGAGATAGAATTCGAACGACTCAGTTTGCAGCAGCCAAGTGAAACTACCATCCAGGCTAGGGTAGAAAGCAGTGAACGGGAAAATAACAGCTTCCCTTTGAACCAATAGGCAAAGTGCTTGTGGCGTTTGCTGAGGGGAAAGACGACCTTGATGCATACCTTCCCAGATTTGAGACGATTGCTGGGAGCCAGAATTGGCCGGAGCATCAGTACTCGCTTGAGGGGCGAAGCACTCGGTGTGTATGGTAGGTTGACGCCAACTTGGCTCGGGACAGTTTCCAGTGCGTGTAACTGGTTAGAATGTTTTTTTTTGCAAAATCTCAGGTTGAACTGATCAAGATATTGTACACAAAAATCATAAACAAATCCACACTATCGTGAGGTATTATGTGAAAAGGCAATGTGGAGCCTAGTATCAGAAAAGGAATCTATTTTTTAACTACACCGAACAGAATTATTTTGCTGAAAGCATCAGAAAAAATTAGGAGAATATTTATGTTATAAAAATTTACTTATATGCAGTTAAACAACACGATTTCGACCACCTTTTACGAGATAGTCTAATAAGCCTACAAGAGATTGATTGTAAACACAGGCGTAACCAAGGGGGGCCGGTGGAGGAGTTTAATCCCCCCCCCCCCAAATTTCAATTTTGCCTGAGTACATATGCACAAGCACACACAAATGCCCACACGAGTAATGAATAAGTACATATGAACCCCACCCCCCGAAACAAGATTCTGGCCGCTGTAGTGTTAAGAAGCTGAAAAGAAACAGTTGAGAACGGATTTCATAGTTCGCCAAGGCAATGAAGCATGACATTACTTTTCGAGTGATAACATCATCGACAACGAGCTGGCGTTTCGTGATGGTGACAGTTTCGATGCTCAACACTTCGTAATTCACAAGTGCTAGTTCCCTCTATAAGAGCGGAGAACCACGTAACACATAAAAGAGGAGAATGCCGTTAACACAACTTCTGAACGAGTCCTCGACGTTTCAGTTGGGCCAGATCTGTGGGCACTTTACGTCTTTACATCATGTAAACGGTTGCTAAATTTTTCATCAAGCATTCGGCAGCTGCAAAAAAGAAATATTCACGAGCATTGGTATCACGTGTGTGTTGCCGTATACATACAAAGTGCCACGGAAAGCGCTCATCTAACCAGCTCGCCGACCAGTATTTTCGGCTTTGATTGATTGATACATGGGATTTAACGTCCCAAAACCACCATATGATTATTAGAGACGCCGTAGTAGAGAGCTCCGGAAATTTCGACCACCTGGGGTTCTTTAACGTGCACCCAAATCTGAGCACACGGGCCTACAGCATTCCCGCCTCCATTGGAAATGCAGCCACCACAGCCGGGATTCGATCCTATGACCTTCGGGTCAGCCGCCGATTTCCTTATCCACTAGACCACCGTGGCGGGGCCATTTTCGGCTTGGAGATACTAAAAATCCCGGTTGGTACTTGTTTAGCGTTCAGCGTCGTCGGGCAGTTCATGGCTAGTCCTTTTAGCCAGGAGGTATGGACCTATAGGGAAAATATGTTTCCGACCGCATTCTCACAATCGCCTCGATCTGAGCTATTTTCAGTTTCACTGTAAAACTAAAGTAACCGGTTATATAGCTTTCAAAATCGTGAATAAGACGTTACATTTGCTTCTGGGCTCCATTAGATAAACGGACGTGGTGTTGTACGCGGCGCTACCAAAAGGCAGTCGCCATCTTGGCATGTAGTGCCAACGCTGCAACAACCAAAGTGAGCGCTGTTCAGCCGAAGCGCAGCAGTCAACTCTCCTTTCTCGAGTGGTGCGAAACAGTTTTCTCGCTGGCTGCTGTGGTTTCTGTGCAGGCTATTATATTGCAGAAACTAAAGGGTACAGACGGCAACTCTAAAAAGTTGTCTAATATCATCAAGGAAGTTCTTCACGTTGCCTCCTAAAGAATGTCGCAGTGTCACTGCAAGCTCGGAATAATGAATGTAATGGTAACAAATTGGGGCGTTATACGAAGTGTAACTGGCAGCTAACTTCTGCATATCATTTAGCTTGATTAATCTGTGATCCTTATTAGCAATACTGAATTGTCAAAATAAAAAAAAGTCAAAAATCAAGCAGCCAAATTTGTAAATAACAACTATATGACCTTTGAAATAGCTACATAAATAAAACGAGCTTTAATATGGGAGGCAGCAATGAAAAGGAGACAGAAGCTACAACTCAAATTTTTACGCGATAGTGTTGAAGAGTTCATTTCGCACAAATTCTGGCGTCCGTGACAGCGTTGGCGTCGTTGGCGCAACTTCATCTTAGAGCATTAGAACAAACACGGCACAAGCAGCTGCATAAATGATACCCAGAAATGAAATTCCGTTTGCTTCACAAACTAAAGCTAAGCATCACATAGGTGTGCCATACACAAGACGGTATACTCACTTGATCAGTTGCAGTGATACAGTTCTCGATTGTAGTCATTGTCAGTTGCCTGAAACGCTTGGGCCCGTATTCAAAAAATAACTGGTTTCGCGATAAGTTGACATATGTAAGTACGAGCACAGTATAAGTTCGAGTTGGGGGAAAGTTTCAAAAGTTACACTTATGAAAGTGTCCCTTTTCTGGGTAGGTATGGCTCCAATGAACAAGGCTATAGAACTTTTTATACTTGCTTCATCGAATAGGTCAGACGTGGCGTTTAAGGGCGCGCGTGAGACGCATGTCACGTCGGCTCCGTCGGAAATTGACGAATGTTGTGGACTTTTGGCAAATATCCACCAGAAACTGGTTTCAGCGTTTCAGCGAAGCCATCAGGAACCTTTGGATACCTATTTTATCTAGGTAGGTCCATTTTCCACCAATCTACGGCTGGTTGAACATCACGCGACGCCCGAGCCCGGCTAAGCCTAACGCTGACGAGGCTTACGCCCGGGCTCCCCAGCCATGGCAGCGTCCACGAAGACAGGCTACTACCCCAGCGCAATGCGTTGGGTTGACATCGAGTTGGCAGAAACACGGGAAGACCCCATACAAGGTGAAGACGAATATCTTCAGATCATGGTTCGCGAACTGCAAGAGAAGCTCGCTAAAATGAAGCCCCGAGGCTCGACGGCCGCCGCCCAGCCACAGGCTCGCAAAACAGGATCAACACCCGCAGCTTGCGTTGAGTCCCCGTGGCAGCTGGCGACGTGGAAGCCAACACACACGCCTCGAATCCGGTCGGATGAGTTGGTTATTGTGCTTAAACCAAAAATAACCATGGATCTGCACGCTGCGTTCGGCCCAGCCAGGATTGGCACAGCAGTGCAACGCTTCACCGGCAGCACCACGAACGCTGGTATCTCCATGTGGCCGGTGTGGGACCAAAACATCGTTGTTGTAGGCTGAAAACGGAAAGCCTGGCCTCGAAGCTCCTCGGGGACATCACGCTGACGATCGGGGACCGCCAGGTACCGTTTAAAGAGCATTTGAAATCAGCCGGAGAAACCTGCAAGGGTGTCGTCACCGTCGCAGACAATCAAACTTCGGAATCCCTTCGACGCAAGCTCGAGTAGATCGATGGCGAAATTTTGTATGTGCGGAAACTCGGAACATCCAACGTTGCAGTGGTGACCTTCAAATGACGCCGCGTTCCAAGATTCATTAACTGCGGCTGTGAAAACGTGCCAGTGCGCTACTACAAGAAAACGGTTCCGGCATGTTACTGGTGTGGAACGGTGGGCCACAGACCGGATGCGTGCCCCAATCCGGACAATCAGCGGTGCATTCACTGTGGTGAGAAGATGGAACTCACTCTGGAGGGCCCAGCGAAGCACGACTGTAAACCAGAGTGCCTTATATGCGGCGAAAACCATTTCACCGGCTTTGCGCAGTGCGTCGGAAAATTCCGGAAGGCAAGGAAGCCCGCTCTACCACAGCGGCAACATGGACTAAAAAACAAGCAAGAAGGGCCCTGAGCACCTCTCAGGACTGACGAAAAAGCGAAGCCCATGCATAACAAGCACAAGCCGATCAAAGCGCCAGCCGGACAGAAGTCGAGGCCGTCTACCTTTGGTGCCGATGATTTCCCGTCACTGGCAAACCCGCCCAAGCAGGTGAGCGATTGGGTAGGGGTCTCCTCTCAGTCTCCCACCACCACCACTACCTCCCCCTCCAATCCTGAATTTTTAAAACAATTGGAAGTCATGAAAAAACGCATTGAAACTCTGGAACGCGAAAATCGGGCGCTGAAGGTGTCGCCGGCTGCTACTCCTCCACCACCGTCGGAACCGGTGGCTATGCACACCTCCGACTGCTCGGACGATGAGCAGGACACTCAGTCAGACGTATCGGGTAACACTAGTGTGTCTAAAACTGTAGTAGGTGCTTCGAACGACATAGAAGGTCGACTAAGCAGACTAGAGGCTAAACTTGAGGAGCAGAGCAAAATGATCCTAGAACAAACCAAGCTTACAGTACAAGACATTATTCCGCAGCAGCTGAACCTATCAGTTCAAGGCGCTATGAAAGACCTCAAGCAAAGCGTTTTGCCAATTCTCACAGCCAGTGTACTACAAACCATTCAAAATTGGCTCACACCCCAATTGGTTCAACTCAAAACTAGCATTAAGACAACAGAACAACCCCGACGCAAAATTGTTCATCGTAACCTGGCAAATTCTGAATCCGAGAGCAACATAGGCCAGCCGTTAACAAACCAAACTGAGTCCCCCACGCCTCTCCAGGCTCCCACGCTGGCTGCAGTAGCGAAAATGACACCACCTCAATAATAAATCCATGATGGCAGGCAGTTCTAAACATAATAATAAAAGCTCCAAACAACAGCAACTCGATATTTTCCAGTGGAACCGAAGGGGGTTTAAAGATAGGGAAAAGAGGGCCACTCTTAACCTTTTCCTGCAGAATCAACATTTTGCCCCTGCAGTTTTGGCGCTACAAGAAACCGGCTTACAGGCGAAATTGCCTGGTTACAACTCATTTCTGGGAAGTGCGTCCACCTGTGTTCTCGCACACAAGGAGTATACCGCTTGTCAGATAGACCTTGATCTGTTAGAGGCGCATGAATACACAATGGTCAAAGTCCTTCCCAATAAAAGACGAGATCCTAGCTTGTACATTCTAAATGTATACAGTTCTCTAAAATCTAGGCAATTTTTCTTTAACGAAATGTTTTATAAAGCGATTAAGGAAGCAGATAAGAACCCACTGGTGATTTTGGGTGACTTTAACGCCCCCAGCCATTATGTGCAACTGTGCAGGGCTCATCTCCGTCAAGCCCTGCACAGTTTTCAGGGAACCAACTCCCAGCTGGCTGATGATTTGTGTGCTAGATACCTATGTCACACAACGGATCCCAACAGGAACGCATATGAATACGCAGGTAAAAAAAAACAGACAGCTCGATGCCCCTTTTGAAATGTGCGATCTGAAAGCAGCACTGAAAAAAATGCACAAGGGCACTGCCCCGGGCCGAGACCTGATCACGGCAAAACTGTTAGCAAATCTGTCAGACAATTCTTATCAGCATCTATTGCAGTACATTAACGCGATCTGGGATGGCCAACCACTGCCAACTGAATGAAAAACAGCAGTTGTCACATTCATCCCCAAACCAGGCAATGATTGATATGTGGGGTTTAACGTCCCAAAACCACCATATGATTATGAGAGACGCTGTAGTGGAGGGCTCCGGAAATTTCGACCACCTGGGGTTCTTTAACGTGCACCCAAATCTCAGCACACGGGCCTACAACATTTCCGCCTCCATCGGAAATGCAGCCGCCGCAGCCGGCATTTGAACCCGCGACCTGCGGGTCAGCAACCGAGTACCTTAGCCACTAGACCACCACGGCGGGGTCCCAAACCAGGCAAACAAATCAGCACGGACAACCTCAGCCTTATATCATTAACTTCATGTGCCGGCAAATTAATGGAAACAATGGTTAGAGACCGTCTCGCCACGTACCTCGAGAGCAAGGGGCATTTCGCAGATTCCATGTTTGGCTTTAGGCCACACCTGTCTGCGCAAGATATCCTCTTGCAATTAAAACGAGACATTATCCAACCCATTCCCTCGACACACAACGACAGAGCAATCCTTGCACTCGACCTTAAAGGCGCATTCGACAACGTTAAACATGAAAGCATCCTGAAGAACTTGAGTAGTGTCCATTGCGGTAAGAAAATATTTGCCTACATCAGAGACTTCCTCTCTGAGAGACTGGCGTTCATTCGCATAGATAACGAGGAACATGGACCATTCAAAATGGGGACGCGGGGAACCCCGCAAGGAGCTGTCCTGTCTCCGCTGCTATTCAACATTGCCATGATGAAGCTCCCGCAAGCTTTGGCAGTAGTGGAAGGAATATATCATGCAATATACGCCGATGATATAACAATGTGGACGAATCGGGGCAGTTTAGGAGAAATTGAAGACCGCCTGCAGCAGGCCGCCTCCATTGTGGAGGACTATGTGGCCCAGTGTGGGTTGCAGTGCGCTCCAACCAAATCTGAATTCCTGCATATCAGAGAAAACATTAAAGATAGGAGGACCCTGAACTTGATGGTATCAGGATCAACAATACGAGAGGTTTCAGAACTACGAATACTTGGCCTTCTGATTCACAACAGAACAAAAAAACAGCACCATGCTAGACAAGCTACGGAAAATTGGAGAACAGGTAGGGCACATGATCCGCCGAGTGTCGAACAAGCGCGGGGGGCTACGAGGAAGGGACGCGATTCGGCTCGCCAATGATTTTGTAACTAGCAGGATTCTATATTCAATACCGTACTTACGAATGACTAAACACAAAGAGAACAGCGTTGATGCTATTCTTAGGAAAGTAATTAAGCGCGCACTTGATTTACCCATCAGCACTTCAAATCAGAAACTCTCTGCATTGGGAGTCTTTAACTCTATACAAGAGCTCCAAGAAGCCCACCTCACAAATCAATATACGCGTCTTACGCAGACGCCCCCTGGGCGGCGCCTACTGGACCGCCTCTTGATCCGGCACGAATGTGAAATCGAAAACGCGGAGCGTATTACTGAACTTTGGAGAACAAACTCTGGGTGTCCCCGCTTCCGCGCAATATGACCAGGGAGGCGCACCAGGGTAGACGGCAAGCGCGCGCTGAGGCACCTGAACAACGGCTTGGCTCCCTTAATGGGGTCCATTACGTCGATATGGCCGGGCCGTCACCCAGGGGATACTACACGGCAGCGGTAATACATCAAGGAACGCAGGTGGACGGCCTCACTTTCAAAGCCACAAGCTCAAGTAAGGCGGAGGAGGTGGCCATTGCACTGGCAGTATCCCATCCAAACTCAAAACAAATAGTTACAGACTCTCGAAGAGCCTGCGAGAACTATCTTGCAGGAGAAATCTCTCCATTGGCTAATAGACTTTTAAAATTCAGCATCAGGAACCGCGATCCTCCCCAAAACGTCTTATATGGACTCCGGGACATCAGGGTCTACAGGGTAACGAGGCTGCACATGCAGCGGCCCGCGTGCTTACTTCCCGGGAAACTCCCCGTTCCCCTGATAGACCTGAACGTCCCACACCTTTAACACGGTTTTGAGAAATAAAAAAAATACTACATTGAGCAACGCCGCTTGTATCCCGCACCAGCGAAGGGACTCTCGAAAACGGAGGAGCGCGTCCGGCGGCGCCTACAGACAAATACGCTGCTCTGTCCAGCCATACTAAAATATTACGACCCAAAAATAAGTGGGCAGTGCCAGTACTGTGGGGAAGTGGCCAACACTTACCATATGGTCTCGGCCTGCCAAATGAACCCAAAATTAACCCCCTTTCCCAACCCCACCAAAGAGGACTGGGAGACGACCCTACTCAATAGCTCCACACTAGAGGAACAGCGAACTCTAGTCCAGCGGGCTCGGGTGGCGGCCTCGACTAATGACGTCCCAGACTAGGGATGTCAACCAGCCCGGTGGGGGTAAAGGCTATCTGGCACAGCCAGCATCAATAAAGGTTTTTTCCTCCTCCTCATCGAATAAAGCGTCAATAAATTCTTGTGACCTTCACCGTACACGGGCCGCAAATGTTTACATTCCGTATGAGGCGGAATATCGGTTTTAAGCCTTCGATTGGTCCAGAGGCGGCGCCAGGATGTTTTTACTGGGAGGGGGGGGGGGCAACCACGAAAAGTGAGTTCCTCCGGGGGGGGGGCAAGCAAGTGGGGAGCTTATGCGTTGTATTTTCACTGTCTTACTCTCTTCCCGTTTTCTTCTTTTATAAACGCCCAACTTCTTCGATGGAAGTCTACGGTATGTCCTGTTACATGTCACCTAAGCTTCGTTCAGTAGCTCAACACGTCAATAAACATGCGTATTGTTCTGCTTAGGTGAGTTCAGCGTAATATATTATCTGAAAGATTTTCTCTTGATCTAAATCAACTCTTACAAAAGAAATCACCTAGGCGCTAGCTTTATACGGGTTAGAATGGGATTAGCTGGGCGAAAAACAGCTGATCTATAGCTTCCTTGATAATATGACCAAAACGATAGCAACTTGAGAAGTTGGGCGCAGCTGTGATGTAGTCGGAGGTAGCCAGCCAAGCCTCTGGGAGAAGCCGAGCCGAAGCAACGCCTCCTAGAACTTGTCAAGCCTGCGTGTCACGACGTCAGCTACGTCATCAACGTCGACCAGTTTGACGCCGCTATGCTGCTTCGCTGTCTTTGCTGTCTAGTACACTGTAGCTGTATCTACAGCTATGCGCAGTTCACTGCAATCTCGCCTAGGATAGCTATCTATTAGCTCACCTGCAACTGTTTCATTTGCTGCACGCAAGTGCTGCTTAGTCACGAAATACCACAATCTTTCACCACAATCTTCCAAAAACATAAGAGGACACCAATTAGTCGGTGGCTGAAACCGTTTGGCTGGGCTAAAGGCCCAGGTTCTAAACACACCAGTGTAAGTAAGATATTCGAGCAACGCAGTAGGATACAACTTATTATTTAGCATGTTTACACAGCAGTTGTATTGCTAGTAAAATGAAAATTGATACAATTTGTCAAACAACCGATATACAAAATGCAGTACCAAATAAAAGAAATTAAGCTTGGTAACCAGCAGCAACAAAATAACACGTGTTAACTAGATCACAATATAGCTTCGAAAGAGTCATTTCAGAGCATCACAGATAACTAACACCACTAAGTAATGTTCATATCAATTCCAAGTTTCGTATTGATGCGCCAGATTACAAAATGTTAAAAGGCTGTTCTTGCGCCTGCTGGTGTTGCTAAACGTTAGAAATGGGAAAAGAAAAAAGAAGCAATGTAGCAAAAGAATAAACAAATGAAGGGCATAGATTTGTAAAACTGGATCACGCATAGGCAGGTAAGTCATTTCACATCTGACTAAACAGTACACCAGTTTTCACAAACGTGTCAGCACTCCTACTAGGCACTGTTCACCACACAAGCAAGGCACTGACGTGGCCTCAGACAAGCGGGGCACCTTTTGCAGTTTGTTTGAAAGCGAGGAAAAACGGCCGGAATTATTCGATGGCGAAGCGGGTTTCCGTGCCCGAACATTTTTCCCATGAAAGCGCCGCAAAGGTACTATAGAGTTTCATTTACCAGCATACTAGTGCAGACGTATACGCCGATTATTGTGTGCAGCATCGAACATGTCAACAACACGCTGAAGGTCTATCTTATTGGCTAGAGACCGTTCTACCGCAAGCACAGCTAGGTCGCTCAGACGGTTGTTAGTCATTTTGCTGCGAAGATAAGTCTTCAGTCTTCGAAGGCACGAAAATGTGCGCTCGCAAGAAGATGATGATGCCGGTATCGTCACGGCGATAACACTTAGCTTGTGCAGTTCGTGAAAGGCTAACTTATACTCTTCCAAGACGGTGACCGATTGCAGCAATGTTTCTGATTTGATTGATATGTGGGGTTTAACGTCCCAAAACCACCATATGATTATGAGAGACGCCGTAGTGGAGGGCTCCGGAAATTTCGACCACCTGGGGTTCTTTAACGTGCACCCAAATCTGAGCACACGGGCCTACAACATTTCCGCCTCCATCGGAAATGCAGCCGCCGCAGCCGGGATTCGAACCCGCGCCCTGCGGGTCAGCAGCCGAGTACCTTAGCCACTAGACCACCGCGGCGGGGCTGCAGCAATGTTTCTATCTTGCACTTCCTTTCGGCTTCGATGCGCTGAAGAAGTTTAATTACCAACTTGCATTCAACTTCAACGCCGTTGATGTCGCATGCATAGCGCTCAGCGAAAGGCTTGAGCAAGGAGACGTCCATAAAATTCTCACTTTGAGGGTGGAGGGCGCTGACTCCGCAGAGTACGTCATTATTTTCCGCAAATCGCCTAGTCAGTTCCACAATGAGGTGGTCCAAAACGGGCAGAAAAACTTTGACTCTGAAAGTTTCTTTCGAATCTGGAGACTCTTCTTCAACGGGCCGTCCTTCACTTAATACAAACTGCTCTAAATGGAGCGGAAGGCGCTTCGTTCTCTGCTTTTCCCTTTGGGGGACCCCGTTCTCCTCAGAAATAGTGCAGGTTTGCTCCCACACAGTGTCAAATGCGCTCTGCGAATTTCTGATTTCGGATAACTCGTCAATGACAGTGTGCGCCATGAGGCATGCCTGACTAAGGTTGCAGTCTTTACTTTGTAATATGTCAGAAAAAACCTTAAGGCGGGTGAGTAGCTTAGTGAATAGCCTTAAATGGAAAAGAAAAGAGAAGTTCATTTGCTCCAGCAGACCCCCGGCTTCCGTTGCCCACCTGCTGTTTGTAGCGATGACTTCGCTGAGGCATACAAGAATGGCAGGAAAGCTTTTCATGGCAGCTGTGCAAGCCGTTATCTGGCAGGCCCATCGTGTATCGCTGAGACGCTGCAGCTCTGTCACAGGCAAAGACAACCTTTTTTGAACATCTACATACAGGGAGTGAACTGCAGATCCACTTAGGAATACATAAAGGCTTTCCAAAAGAGAGAAAAAATTCCTCACCGGTTTTATCGCCTTGCAGACATCCACGATGACAAGATTGAGACGGTGGTTCATGCAGTGTACATACACTGCCTGCGGCACTTCCTGCCTGAATAGTGCCTAGACGCCTCGTGATGTACCGCTCATGACACTTGCACCATCGTATGTTTGAGCAATGCACAGTTGAGAATCAATGCCGCAGCGATTCAGCGTTTCCTTGACGTAGCTCAGGAGCGACTTAGCATTCAATTGCTCAGCATTGCGGAATCCAAGGAACCTCTCAAAGACAGCCCCATTGAGGTAGTACCTTACTACCACTGACAACTGTTCCGTCTTACTTAGATCCTTGGTTTCATCGACGATAAGTGCAAAGCACTGGGAGCTTTTCATCTCTTCCTTTATACTTGTTAATGTGATGTGGCTGAGAATTTCGAGGATATGGTCTTGTATCGAGTGATGAACGTACTTCGCATTCGCTGCTTCACCATTCAGTTTCTTTCCTATAATGTCGTCATATTTAGCAAACAAGTTCAAGAGCTCAACGAAGTTTCCTTTGTTTTCAGTTCTGGCACTTTCATCGTGGCCCCTCTGAGATATCCCCTGAATGGCAGTAAATCGCAATATATCGGCAACTCTTGCTATATAGAGGCGATTTTCCTGCACCTCCCTGGAGTACGCGTGGCTGAGATGTGTTGCAACCGACCTGCTTTGTCCTCCCGCCTTCATCTGCGTGAAGGAAACCCACGATGCCTGGCAAGTCTTATGCACGAGTGAGATTTCGTGCTTCCTGAAGCCACCGTCTCTTTCTAGGGCATTTTTCCAATTACTGTATCCACCATTGACAAATGCAGATTTCTCAATGTCACCAGTTGAAAACATTCTGCAAGGGTAACAGAAAGCTGCTTCAGCCTGCGCGCTGTACTCCAACCAAGGAAATAGGCGGTACCAGTTTGAGTTGAAGCTCCTGCTCAATTTGCCGTACTTCTTAGATCGAAATTGGTTCAGTATTGGCTGTGTGGTTTGCTCTGTCTTGAATTTCGAAATGTCCAACTGGCCTGCGTGGTCGACATCCACATCAGAGACGGTGAATTCTGTCGCAGAATCAGGTTGATGTCTTGCGGCACACGATGCGGAAAGGTCATCACATTCGCGGTCCATGTGCCCTGACGAGGACGGGCAAGCATCGTCAGATGCGATGCTACGCACAGTCTCTACAAGCGGAATTGAAACAAAGCACTGAGAATTTTCTTGTTCCTGAAGAGTCTCCGAATCTTCTGCTGTGGAAGCGAAAAGCTCGGGGGAGACGGCTTTTTGCTTGGCCCGCTTGCTCGAAGGCGAAAAAAAGTCGGCAATAGACCTTTTCTGTGACATACTGAGGCAACCCAATGTAGACTGAACGTTGGAGGGATGGCAGGGGAGACTCACGCCGTAGAGGGCGCTGCGGGGTCGGCCGCTGCCGTTGAATTGGGGGGGGGGGGCAAAACTCGTTACAAGAATGTTTACCTCTCCGATGTTCCCTTCAACCTGTCTTTAAAAAACGTGTTCCTTTGCTCCCACGCTACACGCGTTTTGCATGTGTTTTTGAGAGTTTCGCCTCGCGCGCGGTTAGGATGTACACGCTTTTGTCGCGTTTAAGATCGCCGCAATTTAAGATTTTTTTCGTGGCAGCAATTTGGTGAAAGGTCAGCGATCTGCTCAGCCATGTAGCAGATGCGGAGCAAATGGTAGCAGACAACGCCATAATCAAACTCTATAAAAACATGTGCGATGGCAAAATGCCTCATTAAAAAAAACTAGCGATTGCGCCCATCTGGTGTGCACAGAAATATGTCATACGAGAACTGCACGGAGATAGCTATGTATGGAAATTTATTTATCAAACATTGTGCGTAGTCCGTTGCTTGTATCATTATTACATTTAATGAAAGGTATCCAAAGAGCAATGCGCTTGTTGTACTCGTTGTTAGGCTAGTTGGTACATGTCTCAATTAAATAGTCAATTTCGCGTCAAAATCACGACTATACTGCAAATGAAGAAAACACATAGACAGGGCGGGCGCGCTTGTTGCATAGACAAATGTCCTTGTTACTAACCGCGTTCCAATCTTACCCTTAAAACGTGGCGGTATGAAGGGGTCACGTTTATGATAAATACCCTTTTATTCTAGCTTTACTTGATAATTGCACGTGCGCGGAACAAATTTTCGCTGAGCGTAAATTTTGGAATCAACAGTCTAAAGAGAATGCTTTGAAATGCATAGTTAGTTATGCGCTTCGCTGCTTATCATACCTCTGCGCCGTTTCTGCGTGAGATGCCCGTTTCCTGTAAGCCGCTGGAACTATCGTCAGTACATAAGAAGTGTGCTCGCTTGAGTCACTTTGCAGTTTTCCACAAAATGGCTGCTACAAATCATTGTCGAAGCTTTTGGCAACCACATTATTCCATCGGCACTGCTTAGATATAAAAAATATATAATCACACATCACAAATACCACATGTGTACACAACTTCAACTACTTCAATATCGAATAACAGTAGCAGCATAAACATGTCTTCGCAATTTTTTGACAGTGCTGAAAAGACGGAAGTTGAAACTAATATGGCAATTTGCGCTTTTAAGATGCAGATATGTATCTCCATGTAACTCGAAAGCTTAGAGGAGTGGTGACGCAGGAATAAACTCCTGTCAGGTTAAATGCATCGTGCACGTGCTCATTTTTATAAAAAAAATTCCTTGTCTCGGCGCACTGTTGCGATCCATGCTTGTCGCCTGCTTTTTCTGTTTGGGAATGTTGAAGTCGACCCCTTCGTGTTTACATGGCCATTGTCACAGTTGACGACACAGCTATGATTCCTTCCTCTTTGTCGCGTTGACATGGCGGAACGAGGGCTGTTTCACGTGCAGTGCGTGCTTCACAAGCATACGCGGGAACCAAAAGGAGCGGAGGCTGTACGCTTTTTCCGGCAGGGAAGCGTTGACGTCGGAGGACAAACTTCTCGGGTCTTCTCTCTCACGACGGGGGGCAGGCGGGGCGTAGTCAGGTCTGCACATTGACATAATAGAGGCTGCGACTGGGGGGGAGCGCCAAGTCAGCCCCATGCATTGACATAAGAGGGAGGGGTGGCACTGCGACGAACCTTCGCCCCTCCTGAAGGGGAACCCTGCGTACGCCTATGCGTCACACGAACACTGCTTGGGAGCGAGCACAGTGTAAGAAATTAAGAAAAAAGTGTGTGTCTTACACCGCGAGAGCTAGCAAACGAATGGAATACCACGGCAGTTTGTCCACTTTTTTTTACGTGCCGCTTTCGCATCGCCTAAAGACGACACGCATATCCGCGTGTTGTGTGTTCTAGATTTAGTAGGGAGTTTTAGTGCTGGGTGCCCAAGCGGCTTGCGTACGCTGGACGTTGGGGCGGCGGTATTGCGCATGCGCGAAACCCCAAACAGATGCGTCGCAAGATCGCTGGGGTGATGGGGCCATGTGTCGGCGCGGTCCACCTTCGCAAGAATTCACGGTATCCGCACTGCGGATACTCTAGCCGTCGAGTTAATGTGAGCCAATGTGCGAGAACTTATAGCGATTACACGGTTTCAGCCAGGTTTACAAAGCTAGGATGGCCTGGAACATAGAAACTAAAAGGCCTATGCCAGCCCCCGACCAGCTGAATAGGTGGTGCCATCTAGCGCGGCCATAGTGAAACAGACAACCACAACTTTGTTATTGCAGAAACATTGTGCATTGTACATCTGGTGCAAAAACTGCGCAGCGACAATACTACAAATGAGTAACCTTTTTATTCATTTTCACCTCAAAAACATTATGCGTAAGCTAACATGTTCATGACTGCGGTTGCACGAAGTGTCACAAGATGTCGACACTGTCGTTACAATAACCTTGCATTTCACTTTTTTGCGTGTACCAGATTACTGTACACAAGAAAAAAGTGTCCTGATCACTATGCATGTTTAATTTACCGTTTTAAATCATTAAAGACTTAATTAATACTTACGCGACAAGCGCTATGGCTCTGCGAGCGCGTGTGAACTTCGTGCGGCTTGCGTTTGCGTGCGTGCCACCGTGGCACCAACTAAAAGGCATTCCGGTTGGGTATGGGTTGGGCACGCAACGCCGCGCGCTCCCAAGCCCGCAAAGCCCCATGAGAATGCGTACCCAGCACTAAAACTCCCTAGTGCCAGGGACCCCCAGCCACCGGCGTACGCACGCTCTGGCGTTCCATTGTACTCCCAACTGCACTTGCAGAACATGCAAAGAAACGTACGTGGGCGGCTGGGATCTCCCTATGTCCAAGGTTAAACTTCACATGAAAAGGTATCGAAACCGGCTCCGTATATGAACGTCCACGGTTTTGAGTCCACGCTGCTTGCTGCTCCTGTGTTCTAGCCTGCTTATGGCGACACGTGCATAGGCACGCAGGCAGAAATTTGTTTAAGGTGAGGGTGGGATACTACCTGGATCCGAAGTTGGGGCCGGCCAGGCAGACGTGGTCGAGCGTCGTTTTGTTTTGTGCCCTGTATGCGATGGCATTTTTGGAGGGAGGGGGGTCACAGGCCTAATGTGCCACCCCCAGGCTACGCCACTGCACGTGCACCCTATCTAAGGTTCCCCAGCGCTCGTTGCCCCAGCAGGGCGAAGCTTATTCTCTGCGGTAGTGGTGTGTGAGGGGAAGGCGCGCCTCGAAAAGAGGATCTCACACGAGCTTGTTGCTTCACACAAGCAGAGCAAACTACAAACTGTGGACTTTCTTGTTTCAATCTACTATCAGTCAGAGCCATTTCTTTTCTTATCGTGCCTGTTCGCACTGTATTTCAAGTGCCTTTTTATCACAGGTGAGAGGGTAATAGCCTGTGATCAGAAATTTCCAATAATTCGATACTTTATTTTGATACCGCATCCCTTGGGTAAGCTTTCCGGGCAGCATATATTGAAAACCTAGTAGGAGCAGAGCTAGCAACTGGCGGCGAGAGCTGATTGGCTACTTGAGCCGAGGGACGCTGTGATGTCATGCCATAGCAACGGCAATGGCGCCGCTTCGGATCTTGGCCGCTTTGGCCGCGCCACCGTTACCGCTGCTTCGTACGCGGTTTTGGCTTTCGCGCCGCGCGCGTTTGGCCGCCCGAACCGCTCTCTCTCTCGCGGCGCTTCTCGTTTTGCGCTGGGCCGCCGATGACTACTGGAGAACCTTGCCAAATCTTGAGCGCTACGCGCGCCGTTATTTAGTGAATAAAGTTGCCTTAATTAGGAATGCATTCCTACACTTCTCCAGGGCATAGCAAAAAACAATAAAATGCTGCGCCGTTCATGGAGTTATTTGAACTCTATTAAAACTTCATGTAATCGCCAAAATTACGCATCGCAATACATTGGCTGTACTTAAAGCTCATAGCGCGTTGAAGCTATCTCCTATTGCGTCAGACGCAGCGTTGTTTAGTGAATAAAGTTGCCCTAATTAGGAATGTATTCCTAGCTTTTCCCAGAGCATTACGCAATTTTGCGCCGAAAAATTGCTGCGCCGTTCACAAACTTTTTTGAATTGTATTGAAAAAACCCTATCAGCAACATTCGGTACCGAAATAACGGGCTGTAATTAAAGCCATGGAATACATCGTAAAAGCACTACCACACAACACAAGGGAAGAAGAGACGAGCACAGGCGCAAACTAACAACTGATTTATTGAACGCAGATCAACAAATATATATATACCAGCAAGCTGCGCAGGCGCATTGTCACAGCGATCCTTAGAACAGGAAACAGAAAAAACGTTCAAACAAGGCGCGTCGGAAATTGAATTTCGGCTTTGTACAGCGCAATGGAAGTGTCGCTGACACAATCCTCACCTGCTTTTATAATGAAAAACGCTTCTAAGGTTTCACGGGCAGTTTTTTGCCTACTTATGCCAAGGATTTTTGCGCAGCGGAACCGTGGTTCACAATTCGAGCACGCCGCGCAGTGGTCAACAAGATGACTTCTCTCGTTATTGTTAAGATTTCTTTCGTGTTCCCTGAGTCGGTCATTGAGGCAGCGCCCTGTCTGGCCGATGTAGCTCATAGTGCATTGAAGGTGCCTCCCATCACGCGGAGAGCTGCTTTGTTAAGTACGCGCAGTATCTGGAGCCAGCATGTGCCTTTAGTATATCACCTAGTTTGGTCCACATGCTCTAAAGCGCCCGTTAAGTTATTTTATCGAACAGCAAATAATAATAAAATAATGCGTAATAATTAAAGCTTACAATGCATTGCAGGCGTTTCCCATTGCGCACAGTTTTGCAATAATGTGCACGGCGCAGTCTCCGGAGCCAGCACGTGCCTTTATGTCACCTATATCAACTTTAATCAGAACTGCGCAGAGTCTACATACACGCACTTTGGCCGATTTGCGACCCAATCATGCCACGTGTAACTCGTGAAATAAAGGAAACTGGTATACAGCGTTGTACATAAGCTGTGACCTTTCAAACACCACATTTCTATCTTACAAATAAATATCTGCGAACTTGAGCAAGAGGAGATGAACAGTTGGAAGTATTGTTTCTCTAAAATGTAGTTGATTGGTTTGTTCGTTTTCTTGTTTTGCATGACAATTTTGTTTCAGAGGTTAACTTTTTTTGCTCCGAATGGCCACGTGCGCGTTTCCTTCCCGCTGTCCACGGCCAGCATTTTTAAAGTCTTTCGCGGGTTGTGGGGTCCTGGAGGCTGGCAGAACAAATCTTTCTCCCCTTCACACCAAACCACACTTCTGCGTACTTTTGTGCAGCGGCCTACGCGGTTTAAGCTTAAACAAGGCCGTGCCGCTGGTGCGCTCTGGGTTCCACTGCCTACTGTAGTCTGGAAAGCGATCGCTGAAACGAGCGAGCAAGCAGCCTCCATATCGAATTGCCACATCGAATTGCCACATCGAATTGCGTATGGCTTGATTCGATATGGTCGTGCAGCCCAGCTTCTCGACGGAAAAGCCCGCGCGGCCAAGGTCCGGAGCGGCACCGTCACCGTTGCTATGGTGTGACGTCAGAGCGTCCCTCGGCGCAAGTAGCCAATCAGCTCTCGCCGTCGGTTGCTAGCTCTGCTCCTACTAGTTTTTCAATATATGCTTCCGGGCACTTGGGTGGGCATAGGGGGGCAGGCGAGAATTTTAGGGGGGCTCCAGCCCACCCTTGCCCCCCCCCCCTTCCTCTGGCGCCGCCCCTGGATTCGTCACAACAAGCAGCCGGCACTCAGTGGCCGTCACTGTGAAGTTGGCGGCTATTTCGACGTCAAGGAGTGTTTCCTACTGTCGTCAAATATCGCTTCTAATGTGAAGTGACTCTTTTGTCAGCATACGTGCATTTCGCTACTTCTATTCTTTTAAATGCAAATGCATTTGTTATACGGGCTATGTCAGGCGGCCGTCGGGATCCGTCCACCACCCTCTCCCATAGCAACAGCTGCGGATGCGTGTAGCCTTACCAAACGGAGCCCCCTCCCTGTCACGCTTCAGCGTCCACAGCTATTAGCTACAGCTGCGGGCGCGCGCGCTTATCCCCGCTCCTAGCAACTGGAGCCCCCACCTCTTGGACTTGAACGTGACTTGCCAGCGGCTCAATGCAGTGCGTTTGAAACGCGTTTGTAGCGTTTGTGCTGCCAGCGTTTGTATAGCTTTTGTGTTGATAAGATAGATAGACAGATAGGTAAACAGACAGGCAGACAGATAGATAGATAGGTAAATAGACAGATAGACAGACAGACACATTAGATAGATAGATAGATAGATAGATAGATAGATAGATAGGGTTTAACGTCCCAAAACCACCATATAATTATGAGAGATCCCGTAGTAAAGGACTCCGAAAATTTCGACCACTTTGGGTTCTTTAACGTGCACGCAAACGTGAGCACACGGGCCTACAGCATTTTCGCAACCATCAAAAATGCAGCCAATGCAGCCGGGATTAGATCCTGAGACCTGTGGGTCAGCAGCCAAGTGCCTTAGCCACTAGACCACCGCCGCGGGCCGTGTGCTCATAAGACGCGGACATTATGGCCGTCAGGCACAATGGCAGGGTCAGTGCTTCACCGCTCCTTCTCTAGCCGTTCGCTGTCTTTCCTTCCTGCGCCCCACTTTCTCGTACCCCGTCGTGGTGGTCTAGTGGCTAAGGTACTCGGCTGCTGACCCGCAGGGCGCGGGTTCGAATCCCGGCTGCGGCGGCTGCATTTCCGATGGAGGCGGAAATGTTGTAGGCCCGTGTGCTCAGATTTGGGTGCACGTTAAAGAACCCCAGGTGGTCTAAATTTCCGGAGCCCTCCACTACGGCGTCTCTCATAATCATATAGTGGTTTTGGGACGTTAAACCCCACATATCAATATCACTTTCTCGTCCGCTCCCTGACTCCTGACCATTTGCAAGCTGGTCACCTCTCAAGAACATCCGAAAAAGTGTGCTCGAGACACCGCGCTGAGCACGCTGTTTGTTTTGTACACTTCATAGTTTATTTTAACCATGCACGCCATAGCTACTAGAGCTGGAAACAAATACTACGTTTCTCGAGACAGAAAAACGCCACGTGCGGCGAACGGGGCTAATGGCTGCACGGTGTAAAAAAAAAACATTATTCTTCTAATCAGTGGTGTAGTTAAAGGGGGAGGTTGGAGGGGGGCTCAAACTTTTCCCGAAATTTTTCGCGCGAACTACCCCCCTCACCCGCCACTTACCCACTTTTTTTCCTAACTTCACGCTCACATGATTTTGACACTAAGCGGTGCTACCATTACAATATCATTCCTCGGTGCTTTTACAGTGAATAATGTCTGCACACGGGAAAACGTGTCGTGGTGTTTGTGAAGGCTTTGACACTCGCACATTTTGAGCAGAAATCTCGGCCGCGAGCGTTGTAAGTGAGCTCGGTGACGGGATTAATGATGCAGCGATGGTGATATGCGTATACCCACCGGAACAGATCTCGCCGTGGAGTCTATCACTACGATGTTTCCTAGGCAGGAACTCGTTTTAATGGTAAATTCCACACACAGTTCCAAGGTTTGATAGGCCAAATTCAAGCGTATTACAGTATGACTCTTCGTACGTGTGCAAAGATATACTCAAGCCAGAGAATAACCATTCTATTCCTTCGCACGTTCTGTTTACATTAAAACACACACACACGTGCGCTCGTGACAGAACGTTTGGCTATTCCACCGAACTTCCCTTGTATGCGAGTGTACAATGTATCAACACTTCACTATGCCCTAACGGTTAAAGGCACTACGAAGTGTATAATTACGAAGGTGCAACACAGGCAAAAATGTAGAGCCCAATCATAACCTTACAAAGACTCATCATGTAACTAAATTATGCAGATAAATAAAAAGTTAGTGGTCATAAACCTGAATAATTGATCAATATTGCGGTTTAACGTCCAAAAACCACCCTATGATTATGAGAGGCGCCGTAGTAAAAGGGTCCGAAAATTTCGACCACCTTGGGTTTCTTAACGTGCACCCAAACTAAGCAGACGGGCCTACAGGACCGTTTAAACACACACACACACACACACACACACACACACACACACACACACACACACACACACACACACACACACACACACACACACACACACACCACATATATATATATATATATATATATATATATATATATATATATAGCAAGGGAGTTTGGGAGTTTAATAGCGACGCCAGGTACGGACACAAATGCTCGAGCAGCCCAGCGTCTACAGCTCGTGCACACGCTCGCGCTTCGCACTCGGAGATAGTCCCACTAGTCAGTGCCTTTCGAATTCCCCACTACAATACCCCGGCGACGAAGACGAGCCATCCTGGCGACTCAAAGTGACGAGAGAACAGGATGGTCGTAGCAGGGCTTGAGGCGACTGACGTGGACCATCTCACGACCAAGGCGGCGCTTGTCCGTGGACGGCTTGAGTAGTTCAATCACATAGGTGACAGAAGAAAGGTGCTGTATGACGCGGTAAGGGCCAGTATACTTCAGTGCAAACTTGGGAGTCAGTCCAGGAGAGTGGAAAGGCAGTCGGAACCACACGAGAGAACCGACGGTGAAAGTGTCCTGAACGAGATGACTGTCGTGGCGATCTTTTTGGAGGGCTTGATTATTGGCTGTGAAGGACCGTGCAAGCTGGCGACACTCTTCGGCATGTTCGGCCATTTCAGAAACTGTGCTGAACTTCGAGGCATCAGGATTGCATGGCAGAATTGTGTCGAGTGTGCTGAATGGGTCACGACCATATAAAAGAAAAAAAATGAAGAAAATTTTGTTGTTGATTGAATCGCCCTATTGTAGGCGTACGTCACGAAAGGAGGACCAACGTCCCAATTGGAGTGGTTGGAATCAATATACATAGCGAGCATGTCTCCCAGGGTTCTATAGAAACGTTCCGTTAGGCCGTTCGTCTGAGGGTGACGAACGTACGGTGGTGTACCGTACGTTCGTCTGAGGGCGGTGTACCGTACGGTATGAATGTAAGAGCTGCTGCAGAACTTCAGACAAAAATACGTGGCCCCTGTCACACAGGAGCTCCCGTGGTGCACCATGACATAGAACAAACCGATGCAAGATGAAGGTTGCAACGTCACGAGCACCAGCCGAAGATAGCGCTGCCGTTTCAGCGTACCTTGTCAGATGGTCGGCAGCGACAATCGCCCATCGCTTACCACCAACAGAGCACGGTAGCGGGCCGTATAGGTCAACCCCAACACGGTCAAATGGGCGTGCAGGACATGGTAAGGCTGAAGTTGACCGGGTGAATGAGGAAATGTCTTGCACTGCTGACACAGGGAACATGAGCGAATGTGTTTGCGTACAAACGTGTACATACCCCGCCAGTAGTAACGTTGGCGGATCCGCTCATACGTCTTTAGCGCACCGGCGTGTGCGTGTTGTGGTTCAGCATGAAAATATTCGCAGATATCAAACCGCATATGGCTGGGTATGACTAGCAGCCATTTACGACCCGCCACTTGATAGTTGCGACACTATAACATACCATCCCGTATGGCGAAATGCGTTGCTTGGCCGCGAAGAGCCCGTGGGTAACCGGAGGCTGATGCGCCAGAAAGCATATTCAAGAGGAAGACAACCCTAGGGTCCTTCCGCTGTTCGGATGGCATATCTGTGATTAGTCAAAGACTCTGGCGCTCTCTTCATGAAGTGACGATGTTTTCTCCCGTGGTTTCTCTTAGCACTACGAGCGCCCAACTACCCAGCACCTCCACCACTTTGCAAGGGAGTTTAAATAGCGACGCCAGGTAGTAGGCAGGCAGCCGGTACGGACACAAATGCTAGAGCAGCCCAGCGTGTACAGCTCGTGCACACGTTCGCGCTTCGCATTCGGAGATGGTCCCTTGTCCCACTAGCCAGTGCCTTTCGAATTCCGGACTATATATATATATATATATATATATATATATATATATATATATATATATATATATATATATTGATGCGCTTCATTTGTTCGTATTTTCATTAAAACATGACTAGAAGGGCAGACCAAGCTATTTCTCACACTAGCAACAACGCACAAGACATGCACAGAAGGAAGAAACATAGGTCGACATGTTAATATGTAAAGTTAGGAACAATATAATCAGTAACCACAATTAATCGCAAGAAATATAAATAAACTCTGTGCAAGCAACGTTTCACGCAACGAAAATACCCATGACATACTGGAGTAGTGCTGATTATCTTTTTCAATTGACACGAATATTGACACTAGTATAAAGCAGCGGTTTTGTGGTAGCCACACAAGTTGTGGCTCTTGAAATTTTCGAGCACGTTCTGCTAACGCGTGAACGGAAAGAGGACCGAGGCACCAAGAACTTGGTGAGTCCCCTTGCCTAGACATTCTTTTCCAAAAAGCGCACATGTCTTGAGGAGAGCTCCCTTCTAATATTTGGGATGCACCAGCCAGGCAGGCAAACCTTTCTAGTCAGATAGGTTGGAACTTCTGATAGCGCTTGCTTTACCCGAGAAAAAAAAAAGGTCACAGCTTTACCACAAAGGCGAAGCAATGAACGTGATAGCAACAAATGGGAAGGTCACGAGCAGAATGGAAAGCAGATCTAAACATATTCCGCGTTTCTCACGCAGAAATGCCGCACGAAAAGTACTCACAGGTACAGATGCTTGTGAATAAACATCCATGGCAAGTTGTTACTTCGCTGTGCTTGAAAAGCGCGCCCTTTTATCAAACGAAGGCTGTTAAACGATTGCAGTGACTTTTGTGCGCCTCGCAACTACAACAGAATGGTTACTGTGCAAGCCGAACGCCAGCCAAGACGTATGATCCTCCCCACCAGGAGATAAGGATCCGTGAGAGATTGTCCACTCACCTACTCTCCGCGGGCGAAAATACGGATGAGAGATGAGAGCCGCCACTAGCCGCCGCGAGCTCATTGAGCCATCTTTCTGATAATGCTGAAAACACAATAGTCCCCCCCCCCCCCCAAGATTCCCGCCATCAGCGCTAAGTGGTAGATATAAATAGCTTGCCGTTTGAATGTTCAAGGTGGTGCCACTTGGTGGCTCAGTAGTTAACGCCTCGCATTCACGACGTGGAGGTGACACGTTCGATGTAATGCACTGGAGTCTTCTGAAATTTTTCTTGCGTTTTCATGCATATAGATACGTATACATATACAGCGAGTGACGCCGACACCGGCGGCAAAATCTAGCCGTTAGTGTCCATTATGCAATTGCTATCGCAATAAAATGTAGTTACCAATTGGTTTCTATGTAGTTACCAATTAGTTTGACCGAATCTATCTATCTATCTATCTATCTATCTATCTATCTATCTATCTATCTATCTATCTATCTATCTATCTATCTATCTATCTATCTATCTATCTATCTATCTATCTATCTATCTATCTATCTATCTATCTATCTATCTATCTGTCTATCTATCTATAAATCTATCTATCTAGCCATGTACAATTTTTAGCTCTCCTGGCCCTTTTATCCGTTTGGATACTGGGATCTATACCAAAATTAATATGGAATGACATGACTCTACGAAAAGCATAAGCAACTAGTCCTACATGAACATTATTAAGTATATGTCATGAATGTCATTACTTACATGCCAGGGTCTTGCTGCTCCTGCGCTGATTTCTGCCATGCTCACGATGGGCTTGGGGTCGTTTCGCTAGCTTCACATGCACCAAATTTAGTATTACGGGACGTCAATTGATGACGAAGGTATCTGACTGGTGCAAACATGATAATCATGAGATGCGTGTCATTTAGCAACATGACTACATGCCACACTGATGATGCGCTGGCGGCCGTTTTGCTAACTTCACATATATGAAATTGGGTATTACGTCACGTGAATGGACGACAAAGTTATTTGACTTGTGCAGACATGATAATCATGAGATGCATGCCATGTGAGAACATAATTACATGCCACACTCATGATGCGCTCGAGGCTGTTTCGCTAGCTTCACATGTACCAAGTTTGATATTACGGGACGTCGATGGCTGATGAAGTTGCAAACATGATAATCATGAGATTCGTGTCATATAACAACATTAATACATGCCACGCCAATGATCCACTAGCGGTCATGTCGCTAGCTTCACATATACCAAATTTGGCATTACGTGACGTGAACGGACGATGAAGGTAAATGACAGGTCCAAACATAAGCATGACATGCATGTCATATAAAACATGACTTCATGTTACGCTCACAGAGCGCTCGCGGCCATTTCTATCGCTCAGCATATGCGAAATTTGGTATCACTAGACGTGAATAGACGACGAAGGTAAATTACACGTTCATACATGGTAAGCATGACATGAAAGTCATGTACGGCATAATTCACGTCCGCCTCATAACGCAGCTGATTTTAAATTGGCATAACGGCCTTCCTCATTCGTGCTTTGCATTTAATCGATTGCCACTTTTACATAGGATCTGCCCATTTTCCCCTGTTTAATCGCTTTATTTCATAATAACGTCTAAATAATGGTGCCGCGGTTGTCACGGTGAGACAAGTAGAACACTAGAAGATATAGACAAAACAATTTATTTGGTAACTTTGTCTAAGAAAAAAAATTGAAGCGACACACTAAAAGTTTTTGTGGGTGAAACCCAAACACATGAAAATAAAGGCGTGTGGCAATATTCACCAAGTGGTCTTCGTCATGTTGTTAGCAGTGCTGTTTTCCACCATCCTACAAGGGCGCTCACACATAGGCAGGGTTGCCAATTTGCCTTTCTGCGTCTGTCGTCGCCACGCTGTACAGAGACAATCTCGCTCAATCGCTCTCGCTTGTATTCCCCACAAAACGACGACGCTAAAAGCTATATGTCTCCAATGCAATCCTAAAAGCTCAATGAAACTTCTAGAAAACAAGGCATCGCTAAAATGTCTAAGGACAACAGACTTGCACGAGTGAATATATGGATGCCGTATACCGCACAAGACTGCCTCTCTGCACTGTGACGTTGTGTGTGCATGTGCGCACGCTGCTCCTTTCTTTACACTTTCTTTAACCTCTCATTCCTTCCCCCAGTGCAAGGTAGCATAGCGGTTATGCCAAGCTGGTTAACATCCCTGTCTTTCCTCTTTCTTATTTGCTTCCTTCCAATATACTGTGCCTTGATCTGAATGTGGGTGGTCAGAACGCGGCTTGGCTATACGCTAATTATTTGCTTGCAATTGTCCCCAGCACATTCATGTAGGCCTTCTCGCCTTGTCACG
Organism: Rhipicephalus annulatus; assembly: GCA_013436015.1. Lineage (NCBI taxonomy): Eukaryota > Metazoa > Arthropoda > Arachnida > Ixodida > Ixodidae > Rhipicephalus > Rhipicephalus annulatus. The sequence goes on along the minus strand of WOVY01011238.1, from coordinate 280,383 downwards.
TTTGTTTTAAAATTATGATGAATAAAACGTGTTGCTCAGTTGACTCGCACTTGTTTAGTTCTTCCGTCTCAGGTGCTACTGTGCGTCTCGCTTCACCCTGCACGCGTGAATGGACACCGTAAAAAGTCGAGTAAGGTGCTGCCTATCTGAGCTCTGATAAGGCAAGAAACCTTCTTACTCGAAACTTCGCAATACACTCTAGAAGTCAATATGCACAGCTTGGCTGCTGACTTCCTCTTATGGCGTGTGGCTTAAGTGTCGTTGAAACCGTCTCCTTGGGGCTTTTTTCCTCGCTTGGCGCCATGGCGAAGGTGCTGGCCACTGCCTGTTCCATCTATGTGATTTTGTGCTTCCATCTGGTGCTTGCAGAAGAGTGAGTACACGAACAGTGTTTTCTTTGGCTAATTCAAAGTCGTTATATATTGCAAACCAGTTCAGCCGAAAGCCGCAAGGTAGCTTAAAAGGTAAAATGAAGAATTCTGAGAACCACCCGTTCAAAAAAGCTCCAAGCTTTCTTTCTCAGAAATCCGCACGGGTTTTCTTTTCAACTTTTTGCTACGAACGGGTTTTGTCCGCTTTCTTTTTTGCAGTAAATATTTGCATGAATGAGATTTTTTTAGTTATAATATGCCTTTAACATGAAAAAAAAAGTCGCCAGTCCTTCGCGGAACGCGAAGCATAGTCACGGCGAAAGCTGGAAGAGTGTACCTTGAGCCTTTGTATATTACTTTTAGATGCGGAAGCATCTTATACTCGCGCCTTGTAGTGCGCCGTCCGCGCCGTCCGCACCGCTTCTCGAACATTCGACAGCTGACGCGCGCGCATGCGCCGTCGCGCCGTCGCCCACCATCTGTGCCGCGCGCGCTTCTCCTTCGAGAACATTCGACAGCTGACAGCGCATGCGCCGTCGCGCCGTCGCCATCTGTGCCGCGCGTGCGCCTCTCTTTCGAGAACATTCGACAGCTGACAGCGCATGCGCCGTCGCGCCGTCGCCATCTGTGCCGCGCGCGCGCTTCTCCTTCGAGAACATTCGACAGCTGACAGCGCATGCGCCGTCGCGCTGTATATATACTCAAGGTCGGCGCTCGCTCGCTCAGTTGCCGCTCGTCGGTTGGTTTGTACGGCGCGTCGACGTCCAAGGTCGCGGTGAAATGAATTCCAACGAATCCACAAACACAATGATCGACGTCCCTTCGACCAGCGCCGCCCTTTCGCATACGTGTGTACGTGTTCACTCATTTAACACCCCCTGCTACAACCACGTTAACCAATTTAACCATCGACCCAAGTAAGTCGCAATTTAACACCCCATTTCACAACCACGTCAACCAATTTAGCCATCGGCCCAAGTAAGTCGCACTTTAACACCCCGTTAACCAATTATATGCTCCGCATCCTCCTCAGTGTTCCCCCGAGGGAAGCTGCGGGCAATCTTTTTAAGTAACTGCCATCTGCAGGGTACCCACTACGCTAGAAATAATCATAACTTTTGTATAGTAGGGAAGCATTCACTATGCCAGCCTTCGTCATTCTTCGGAGAAGCGTGCTATTCGCGCACTACACATTTGCAAGGAATGTTGTGCAATTTTTTGATGCTCTGGCTGACGACGATGGAGAATTATGCCTAAAGATTTTGTAACGGGTTGGGTCATTCGAGGACCCAATGGTTACTCAATTAACATTTTGTGACGCCTGGTTGGTGCTTTGCTGTCCTGAAAGGCTTTATAACACACATTAACGCGATTACATTACCGAAATGAAGCCTGCCCATATAGTCAGTTTGTGATGGTCAGTTGTAAGTTTTCAGCACCTGTGTGGATCAGTGCAGGAATACCGGGTCAAACCACAGGAGACCCGGGTTCAAATACTAATGTTTTCTTAGTGGTCGTATTTACTTAGTTTTTTTTTCGCGTGATAGTCGTTACGGACACCAGTGGCGGTCGCGGACAACTACGGTGCACGTGACCATTGTTCTTATCGCACAACACCTTTCGCTGTATTATTCCGCAATTCAGTGGACCATACTTTTAATATGCCAGTTTTATGTTAGTTTTTGAGGTGTACAGTAGTAGGAAAAAATTAAACAACCTCAATACTAAAACTGTAAATATTGTTACGAATATATTCACAGCGTATAAATTAAAGGAGAACAGCCAATCATCCAATGTGGGGGTTGTTCTCGTCTTCACCAAATCCTTATAGATCATATGCGCAGTACGGCAACATCGACCTCTGGCGGCAACAGCAGCCTACTCGACTATAGAAGACCAGAAATACGGCTTCAGGCGTGTGACGTGGAAGACGGCAGAAGATGCGGAAAGTGCGGTAGGGCCTATCCTAACGAAGTTATTTTGAACGTAACTATGGTAGCTGGTTTTAGGTTACGGCAGGGGCCGGAGTACTTTTAGAGCAGTCTTAATAAAGGCCAGCATGCCGAGACACAGACCACAGGAGGATGAGGTCACCTGCGTTAATTTCGGCGTCCCGGTGGTGGAAGTGGTAGGCAGCGCTACGCTGACATCCTCTAAGCAGCGTAACCGACCTCTTGGCCGGTCCCTTCTTTTGGGAGTAATAAAGTTTTGATCATCATCATCATCAGAAAAGTATTCAGGAATACAAATATAGACATACACGTCCTGGAAACCTAAAGTACAGATACTTGGGCACATTTTCTTGGATGTGGCGGGATATTCCAGAAATATATTTTCAAAAAGATGATAAAGCTTCCCAGAAAACGGATACAGGAATAGAGATACAAGAAATGTTTAACAGTGAAGCTTTTTAACTAAGTTTTCCAGGTGAGTCGATTACAGAAAACTTTCATCATGATAAACTGGCATGCGCCACATAATTTGGGTCATCCCACTACCCACCACTGGTCCCCTAAAACAATGCATGTTCGCTCAGTCATTTTTTTGAAAAACATGAAGCGGAAGAAAAGAAGCTGTCTGAATAACAAATATATCATCCAAATAAAAAATATAATTTTGATCTATGTTGTAGGAACACCTCGTGCTTGAGCGCCCATGGTCAGTGTGCGGTCACTCTTGAATAAAGAAAAAAAAGTCAAGAAGGCGACAGTTAGCTCATTGTAGTTTGACAACCGTGTGGCGCAGTGGTTATCTATGGTTTAAGTCGAACCTCTCTGTGCTGTGACTGAACGTGTAAACAACTTAGCATCTCCTAGCTATTGCCCAGTAACAACCCAGAAGCAACCTGGAACCCGCATAACCGTGCTAAGGCAAAGACACCACCTAAATGTAACTACATGAGTCTTTGCAATCGTCCAGTTTCACTGCTTCAGGCCTTGCGTGGCTTAATGGAAGCTGCGCAATTTTTTAAAAGACGATATGTCTTTCTTGGGGACCTTCGACGCAAAAAATTTTGGTCTGCTTGTCCGCCCTTAACGGTACTCTGAAAGGCACCAAAGTGGTCAAACGATACTCCAAACGGCTGACTCCATCCACAGTGCCCACCAATATTGCTCAAGATTCAGCGTTCCTACTTGTGTGACTGTCAAATAAAAAGCAATAATTGCGCATTACTGAGGCACCATAAAACACGTCAGCATTCTTTATGTGTGTCTCCTACTAGAAAATGCATTCATAACTAATCTAAAGACCGTAGCGTTTATCACGTTGCGCTGACCATGCAACGCTTGCACGAAAGGGCAAGTGTTTCTAACGCTTTACTAAGACGACACGGTGGTGGCACCTAACAGTCGCCTTGCGTTCTACACCTTATCACCTGAGAGATGAGCGCTATCTGGCAGATAACTGCCAGATAGCGCTCATCTCTCACGTCTGACGTGACTTGATGCGCTCGTTCGCATTCGCTGCACGCTCCAGGCACTCTAACGCAGCGCCTCCAGAATACCACTCACCAATTTTCTTGCACAGAACATCCAATTAACGTTTTGTTCACTGTCTCGAGACGCAAGACTATCGTCTTTCGATGATATTTGCAGTGTCACATGTTGATACGGGGCCCATTTTTTTTTCGGAGGTGCTCTCACTATAGACGCCTAAACATTTACTGAGTGCAGCGCAATATGGTAAATAATGTTGAGGCGCATTGAAGCTTGCATGTCAAGCATATCACCAAAGACCACCAGTGAATAACATGAATGATGTAGTTTGCGGAGAAGGTAGCTGCGTTAAATGCACTAGCAGCTCCTCAAATAGGCTTCCCTTTAGACGAGTGCTATAGAGTTTCCACTTCGTCATCGGAATTACTCCAGTATCATTCCACATTTTGACGACCTCGGAATGGAATGCGAATAGAAGAGACAACGCTTAGACGAATGAAATATGATGAATGGTTGAACTTTATTACGTCCTTCTGAAAGCGCTTTAGCGCGTCTTGGGCCGCTCACACGTCAGAACACAAAGACGAAGTCTTTCTGCTGCCCCATGGGCTCGTCGGACTGCCCATAAGTATTGTTCGAGCTTGGAGCTGGTAGTAGCACCCTCCGATTTGGATGACATGATGAATTCACCACAGCGCGACATGTGGCGCCACCTGAACATGTGTTCCAAATTATCTATATCATTGCAGTAGGAGCATGTGCTAGTTGGCTGCATTTAGGGATAGATTTTTGTGCAATGGTGAGGGGTTAGGGTACACCCCGACTTGAAGATACATGAGTATCAGAGCCTGACATTTGCTCAGTTTTCTGTGGGGTGGTAGGTATTGTCTCCACCCCAAATAAAAAAATGTTTTGTCAGTTTATAACACAAGGGAGAGTCCCGGTTTTTCAAAACATCAGCTCCGCATTCCCGATTGCTGCGCGGTTTACTAGTCCTTGCACAGTTAGGTGGGTTGACTCGTTCAAAATAGGCTGGGCTCCCTCAATGCATTCCATGTGAGCTGGGAAGAAAACGAGTGTGTGTGGCTCGGTCTCATTGTCCCGAAGGATCCACAAAGCTTGTTCCGATACTGTGCTCTTGGCAAATGCTCTGACCACTAATATCGAGTCGCTGTGAGTTGTAGACCTGCTCTTATTTGGCAAGGCAAACGCGATTACTGCTTGCTCTGCTATTCCAGCCATCATCGTCCAAACTGTTGTCGATTTTTTGATAATGCCCTGATGGCAGGTACTCACTGCCGCATAAGCCTTACCCTCGGGATACCGGGCCGCATCGATGAAGCAAGAGTTCCAGGCGTAATCCTGAGCCCTTTGTAATAGGGCCTTTGCCCTGGTCCACCGTTTATTATTGTTATGCTCGTGGTGGACATTTCGCGGGATGGGGACAACGCTGATTTTTTCTCGCTGCTGACGAGGAATGCCACAGAAGCGAGACTTGGTTTCCATCGGTGTAATCTCCAGCTCCCGCGGAATATTTCTACAGGAACGCATTGTGGACAGCCTGGAAAATTTAGCCCTCTCCTGTGCCTCCGCAATTCCTTCCAGCGTTTTATGCATGCTGAAACGAAGCAGTAGCTCCAAGCTTGTGTACATGGGGAGCCCAAGAGCTCTCTTGGCGGCTTTCTTATTAACGTATTGAGCTTATCACACTCCGACCTCAGCCAGTTGTGCATCTTTGCCACGTAGGTGAAATGACATATCACAAAGGCGTGTGCCAGCCTTACGAGGTTGTCTTCTCTGAGTCCGCGATGTCTGTTGGCAACGTTTCCTATCAGTCTGACGGCATTGTAAGTTTTTTTTCGGCAAGTCTCATTACCAACAGGATATAGGAGCCATTCGATTGTATGGTCATACCAAGAACTCGGAGGGTCTCGACCCTGGGGATCAAGCTGCCCTCACTTGTGCTAAGATTGACCCTCTAATGGCTTCCGACTTTTTGGTTTGGGGCCTTTGCACTCGTGCCTGTACAGAAGCAACTTCGATTTCGGCGACATGCATCGAAGACTAGTCGGTTTCAGGTCCTCAATAGCTTCCTCAATAGCTTCCTCAAGCACATCCTCCATTCGTCCATCGCTGCCTCCAGTACACCATGCGATGATGTCGTCTGCTTAGATTTTATGGTTAATGCCATCGACTTTGCAGAGTTTTTGAGACAAACCAATCATGGCGAGGCCAATGAAAGTCGGAGATAAGGCTGAGCTTTGAGACGTCCCTCCGAAGCATAGAAATGGAATAAAATGAGGATGGAATTTCGACTTTTTCCGAAGAGCGAAATGTTTGTCAACGCACTCATTTTCCAACTTTAAACATTGTAGGTCAGAGAAGGGGCTGGATTTTTTTAGGGGGCCTCCTCTGATTTTAAGTCGGGGCCGGCCAAGCAAATGTGGCGGAGTGTGGATTTAGTTATTGATATGCCACACACAAAAAAAAAACGCGGCTTATCCCTCTTTCTAGAAGTTGTTATAACATAAAAGTGAAACCTGTCTTCATAGATTACATTAAGCAATTTTTGTGCATTGTTTCACCACAAGGGCGAAAATATGTATGCTACAAGAGCAAATCACAAAGTAACGCTAAAACGGCCAGCAGCTGGATACTTCCACCGCGCACCCTAAGCAGAAAGCACGCATGAAATGGGCATGCACAAAATGAGAGTGAACTAACAACTGTCACCACTTGACACTTACATCAAGCTGTTCAAACAGGAAGAAAGACGCGCGAAACAGGCACACAGGACAAACCCAGACAACTGTCACAATTATGACATCTTTGTGTGCGAGCAGGGTGCTCTTTTGGTAAACGTGTCTGCGGCAGCGAGTGAAGTCACCTTCGTGCTCTCCTGAATCCCGAGACTGAAAAGCGCGCGGAGAAGAGACCATGCTTCATGGAGGCCCACGCTCGTCAAAACGCAAAATGCTATGAGCTTCACAGCACGCCCATCGCGAGCCATTCCCGCCATCTCGCTAACTGATGACGAAAACGCACTGAAGTTGCGAAGCTCTGATTGATTGATTGATTTGTGGGGTTTAATGTCCCAAAACCACCATATGATTATGAGAGACACCGTAGTGCAGGGCTCCGGAAATTTTGACCACCTGGGGTTCTTTATTTCCGCCTCCATCGGAAAGCTAAGCTCTAAGGACCGTCAAACGTTATTTGGTGTATTTAAATAGCTTCCCGGTAGCGCAGGATGGCTATTCATCTCAAAGACATTTACGACAACCTGAACTTTAGATCGGACTGGTACTCTATCTTGGTGAGGTGTTCCGCCTGGCCCCTGTCTTGTTTGTATAACACAATCTGAAGAACTCTCAATGTGAAGAACTCAAATGTGAAGAACTCACGCTGTGTGAGCCATTGAGTGGTTATTAATAACGCTCTAGCACTTATTATAGTGATGTGATTGTACCTTTGTTTGGTTCATTTTGTCGTTATTACCCAAATGCTTAATTAAACACCATGGATAAAAGTACCGTGGCCTGGTAGCTAACGCAGCGCGCTGGAGAGGAAGGAAGTGCTGGTTCGAAGCCCCTTGATGGAACTTTCTTTCTCCTCGTTTGTTTTTTTACTTCGCACTCTGTTAGTATACGGTTGATTGATGGATATGTGAGGTTTAACGTTTCATAACCACCATATGATTATGAGAGACGGCATAGTGGGGGGCTTCGGAAATTTCGATCCCTTAGAGTAATTTATTGTGCCCCCAAATCTGAGCACACGGGCCTAGACCATTTTCACTTCCATCGAAAATACAGCCTCTGCAAACGGGATTTGATCCCGCGAGCTGTGGTTAAGCAGCCGAGGAACTTAGCCACTAGACCACCACGGCGGAGCAGTCTGTCAGTATGCAGGGCGTCCAAATTATCACGCAGAGCGATTAAAAAATCAGGAACAGCGTTGCACGGACAAAAACCTTGTGTATAATGTTCCCAGTATACTGTACTAGCCACTACTATTTTTATGAATGGCAATATTTTTTTAATTGTATCTGCAGCTCAAACGTGCTTGCATAGTTATCAAAATGTAAAGAAGGCAGAAGTGTGCATGTTGAAACTACATCTGTCTGTGCTACTTTCAACAACGTACTATTTGCGTGCTAGTTTTTTCCTGTTAAAAAAGAAAGCCCACGAAATATAAAAAGTAGCACATGGCTGACTCTCGCGTAAAAAGGAAAGGAGTGCCTTCATAAAAGCTTAAAGCAAGCAGCCGCTTTGACTTCTCCGTCGTCCGAGACAGCATTTCCTACTTTGGCGAGGGTACTGGTCGGATGCCAACAACATGTTTCGCAATTTTACAGAGATTCCTTTTGCTTGAATGTGCGTAATTATCCTAATTCATATCTCACGGCCAACGTTTTTAAATATTAACGCGACCAGACTACTGTTCTGATTACAGCCTAGATGTGAACGATCAAATCAGTGGGTTTCTTTGGACGGAAAGTGGCAAATAGCGCGATCCGTAATTTTTTATTGCAATATCAAATAAATTGACACTCTCAGCTGAATTTTGCCGCCGATGTCAACATCTACGTGGACGTCGCCGTCACTCACCATATATGTATACGTATTTAGATATTTAAAAACGCACGAAAAAATTCAGGAAAAGAAACCAGTGCGCGGAACCAAACGTGGGACCTCTAAAACGCGAGTGTGAGGTGTTAGCCACTGAGTAGTGTGGACGTCATTCAACGTTCTGACGACAAGCTAGTTATATCTACCGCTTACCATTGGTGACGGGCATGTCAGGGGGGGGGGACTATCTTGTTTTCAGTAATATCAGCAAGATGGCACAATGAGCGCGCGTCGCCACATCGTAACGACGCGGCGGCTCGCGCTCTCATCTCCCACGCATACTTCGCCCCGCGGAAAGGAGGGGGTCCATGGACGCTCGTTCGCGCGCCCTCATTTCGTGGTGGGGGGGGGATCGTACGTCTTGGCTGGCCTTTGGCTTTCACCAGAACGATTCTGTTGTAGTTACTGGCGAACAAATGTCACTGCAATCATTGCACAGGCTCCATTAGCGAAAAGAACGTGCTTTTTAGACATCGCAAAGTAAGAACTTAGACGCTTACTCGCATTCATCTGTGCCTGTGAGTACGTTTCGTGCGTTTTTGTGTAAGAAACGCGGGGCATGTTTCTATCTGCTTGCCGTTCTGCGCGTGCCCTTCCTATGTGTCGCTATCGCGTTCATTGCTTCGCCTTTGTGGCAAAGCTGTTACTCTTTTTCTTTCTATGTTTGTTTCAGTGATACTGGCTTCCTCAAAGTGAGCCTTTCTGATGCGAAATCATGCATGCAGCCATATGGTCATGTGCCATATTTCAGATTTCTTGGGCTTTATTCATTAACATGAATAAATGAGAAGGCAATCAGTATGTTGTCGAAAGTGGCAGAGTAAGATTTAGTGCTACATTCGCACATCTCTCTCTTTTACATTTTGAAAATAGAGTGAGTACTTTTTGTGTTACAAGTATAGTTAACACTAATATTTATTTGCCATTGAAAATAGCAGTGGCCTTACAGAATACAGTATTCGGATCCCCGCAGAACTCATTTGCTATACTCGAAAAAATAGGGATTGTAGTCGAGTACAACATAAGAAGGCAGCGGCGTTTTCCCCTCAAAGGTACGTGTACACGAGCCTCCACCAAAAGACGTGCACTTTATGTGATGTCGTGAGCCAGACTGCACTCTAGCCGCGGACGCAGCCGACGGAGAACATGCCTAACATGGCCGCCCTCGCTTCGAACTGGGTGGAGTCCCGTTGGCTGTGTGCGTCTCCTTTCGTCAGAGTGAATTCGAATTATGTGCGGTAGTCTGTTATGCTGAAATTTTATTTTGAGCTTACGATACACAATTTGTGCCGCGTGTGTTTGCTGTGAGCCGTGTGCCAGCGAAGAGAGATTGCAGCGAACATCGGTGGCGCTGCGCTGCGCTTCGTCTGGAAACTGGATCTCGCGGTGACATACCGATGCAAACAAACATCGTGTGTGTCTATTTCATGGTTTTTCGTTTGCACCTAAGTGAAGTTACGACAAGGAAACTTTGCCAAAGCCTGATATTTACTGTGAACTTGCACGGAACAAAGTGATTCAATCATACGAGTTGCGAAACTCTCCATAGACTCCAATTATCCAAATCCGAACATGTCATCGGCCCCCTTGTCGGGAGTGACCAGATTGTCTCGCCACCTGTTGATCCGCACGCCCACTATTAAACGCAATATTTTTGTTTTGTGTTGTTCCTTCCAGGTGGCGTGAACGTCAGCTACATCCCCCAAAATCGGGCCCACAGCGTGTCCGAATTTTAGAACGCAGTTTCGCAAATCGTATAATTGATTAACTCTGGCACGAAATGCCGTGTGCCAATAACGTGCGTGAAACCACGAGATTGCAGGTTCGCAACCGAAAAAAAGCCTGACACATAAAAAAGAAAAGCTTGTGCAAACACACACAAAGAACGAAACTTATGCTGTGAAACCAGCGACTGCTTTACATTTACACGCCCGGTGCCATCGATCTTGCTCCGTAGTAGACGACACACAGCGTTGTAGAAGGCACGGAGTTATTTTTCTCTTGTGATCCGGCATGTGCTGTAGAATTTTCATCATTACAGTCTTCCCAAAGCACTCGTCACGACACACAAAAACTCTTATTTATAAAGACAAATTCTCGCTTTAGAAGCAGTAACAATATTTTTAGCGGTAGTATTTCTTTTGTCGCGCAGCAAACTGGCTGCTGTCATGTGGTCATCCTGGCGGGGCCTCTCCTGCCTTCTTAAGTTGTACCCGACAATAGGTTTGTTTCGTATAACACTCTTCCTCTTTTTTGATGCCTAGCCTCTCTTGCTGGCGGGTAGGTCACGAGTCCTTAGTCAGCCCTGACACTACGCATGTGCGACTTTCCTCCTTCCCCTCTCAAACAGCCGGGCATTACTAGCCAGACCTCCCACCTTAAAGTGATACCGGCCATCGCTCGGAACATTGTTTCTTAAAAAGCGTTTTTTTTCTCTCTCTTCCCATGCTTATTTTTCGTCCTGTCTTTTTTTCTTTCTCCTTTGTTAAATCCTACTCCACTGTAGGGGTGTAGCTCTTGTTATTACAATTTAGTTACGCTCCGGGATTACGAAATGCCCTGAAATATTTATCTCAAACGTCAACTCGTCGAACAGCACTAAATGCAATTCATAACTAAATAACACTAAATTTTTTAAGTAAATTTGTCTATGTTCGTATGCGAAAATTCCACGGTGCACTGGATTAACGGAACGCAATATTCGATTGTTAATTCAATAGGTTTTGAGTCCGGTTTCTTTTTGTAGGGGTACATGTTATGAAGATTTCCACGAGAATAGTAATTTTTTTTCTTGATCAAAATTTAAAAATTCGTTTTTACCGATTAAAATTCGCACCGATTTAATGGCCGATCCGCCACAATGGGTATGAACCGGGACATATAGGAACAAGCAAGCAAGAAAGATGAAATACTTGCACGCGGTGCACGAGAATCAAACGGGGCCCCAATCAGTGGCAGGGGCTCAGACCAGCTGGCTGCATGCTCCGCGCTCTCGCCGCTGTTCCACAAAAGCTGTCGTCTCCTGGCGCCCGCTTGACGGCGAGCTCCAAGGCTGAAGAGCACGGCGGGCTCTTCACGTGCGACGACTGAGGCGAGAACGAGTCCCGGAGCGACGACGCAATGGCGAAGAAAGCGGCGGAGGCCAACGGCGTTCCGCCAAAGGCCGGGCGAGGGAAGCGTCAGCCTGCGGCTGACCAGAATCCGGCTGGTTCTTCCAACGAGGCTGTAGCTACCAAGCGTCCACGTGGCCGACCGCCAAAGACCTTGTCGGAGGGGCTGCTTGCACCGACGCCCATTGCAGCCACGCCGGCACGGAAGTTGCGCAAGGCCGCGGAGGTGACGCAGCCCGAGGGAGAAGACCCTTCTGTCAGCAAGGAAGTGGCAGCCAAAGCCCTGAGAATCAGCCGTACAAAGCGCTCCCGAAGCGCGTCTTCCGAAAGCCCAAGCGACACGGCAAACGAGGCACCTAAGCGTCGCCGATCCAAGAAGGTGAGCCGGGGTCGGCCAAGACCCTCATCGCGCAGTAGCCACATCGGACCCGCTCGTAAAGCGCGAACACGTAGAAGCTCTTCTGCATCGTCGAAAGCAAGCCACCCTAGGAAGAGGCGCACCAGGAGCCGCCGCCATGTCCGGTCCATTACGTCTTCTTCGACCAAGAGCCGGCGCTCGAAGCGTGGCAAGAAGCGAGGCCACACCCGTAGTCGCTCGTCCTCGAGGCACGGAGGGAGGCACGGCAAGGCACGGATGGCCCCGAGCAGCCGGTCGTCGTCTGTGCGCGGTAGGCGCACTAGGACCGGCAAGACATCCAAGGATCGGAAGAAAAACTAGGCGAAGCCATTAGGACTGATCTAGCAGAGCCAGGCTTAATGAATAATTGGCATTTTTTTAAAAAGTGGCGAGGTTTATAGGGCCTCTTCTGCTAGCACAATAATGTGCAATAAAATTCATTTAGTTGCCTCCCCCCTTGTATTGCTCAATTATTGCCTTAAATATGCTGTAACAGTGGCGGATCTAGCCAGGAAAGGGGGGTAGGTAAGTGTGAGCCCTCCCCCTCCTATTGATCTTCATTGCCTTTCGCCCGCCTCCTTGTGAGGTTTCCTGTAGATGTTTCCTCGGCTATCAATTCCCAAACCGCAGTGCATATATAGTAGCCGAGTAGATAGAGCCTTCACTTTCAGTGCTGGGGGCACCGAGTTCGGCTCCCAGTGCCGCAGGAGACCCCCTATTTCTAAATGCGAAAATTTTACGTACTGCAGCCACGTTTAGCATCCGACTATCTGACTATCCATCTATATATCTATTTAGCCACCTACTTATGGGGGCTGTCGTCCTCACCCCCTTAACTTGATGTAAACAAAAATTAGCACGAGAAAGAATAGGATGGTTTGACGAATATTGCTCGCTGATTATGACAAGTATGAGGTCTAAATTCTGTCGCGTACGTCGCCACAACCTTTCCGCCAGACCCATATACCTCATTATAAGTTCACCGACCACTGCAATTGTTATCTGTTAAAAGATTTGCATGTCGCCCTCGTGATGTTAAATACTGATACGTTTTACGCGCCTTAGGATGTGGAGTATAGGCCTTTATACAGCCACAGGGCATTGCCTCGCCATATTGTCATGGACCAAACGAACAACTAATTGCTGAAATACGACATCACCGGGCTATAGAGAAAAACATGACATATCGTATCAATGGATACCAGGCCACTGCAGCATTGATGAAATTAAATAACCCTGAAGATGAAAAAGCCTGATCTGCTCATGATGATGCCCCTTGTGCAGCTATACCATTATCAAGAACGGATGCCGCTTCAAGGCTTCGATTACTTGCACGAAATCTGACACTCGCTCAGTGGAATTCACCGGCATTCACCAACGTCCGCCTTCATAATTTGGACCCACACCTACAGCTCTGTCTTACATCAGGAATAGCCATAGCTGAGGAGACACTTTTATGTCGTCTGTGGATTGGGGGGGGGGAGGACTTTTACGAATGCTTATTTGTTTTGAATTGGAATGGCCAGCAGCCCGACATGTGACAACTGTGGCTGCGCAGAGACTATTTCCCATCTTCTCTGCGAGTGTCTTCGCTTCAGTGCGCCAAGAAAAGAACTATCGAAAGTTATAGATAGACTAGACAATCGCCAATTGTCGGAAAAAAGGGTATTAGGACACTGGCCGAGACCGTCCAGTGCACGTAAGGCATTGAGAGTGTTGTTGCGCTTTCTGCGGGCAACTGGTCTTAGAGACACACTGTAAGCAGTGTCGTGAATCGTCTGATGACCTTCTCCCCTGTTAGGGGCGAAGCTCCTCAAAGCTGCACCCGTTCGTCCCTCGTAGTACGTAACATGTCTTACGCTTTGACCTCCAAGGGGGTGCCGGTGGGAGATTTCTCCTGTGCGTTGTTGAACAATAAAAAAATCGCAGCGTTCGCGTTAACTAAAAGCCGAATTCTTCTGTCTCTCATTCCCCATTAGAAGCCGTTGGCATGTACATTGAGCAGTATCTGACAAGAAAAGGTTGCTACGCTATACTTGCTGGACGTAACCCCCTTTGTTTCAGAAAGGTTTAGCGAGCGTTGGGCCGCAGGGGCACGAATACAGTGAAGTAGTATATACCATGAACTCGAGGTGGTTAAAGATGGGAAGTAGACACGAAGCGCCAGCCGTAAGAAAGTGTGCGTGTGCCACGTCTCGTTTCGTCCTTGGAAAGACTGCTGGATGGCGGTGCTTCTATATGCGGAATATATAATGAAAAGGTGCGAGATTGTTGTACTTGGAGTGTTGACTAGATGGACGAATGGACACACAGACAGATGCATGGACGGACGCACGGATGGCTGCACGAACGAATGGACGCATGGGCGGACGCAGGGTGGAGGCATGGACGAGCGCATGGACGGACGAATGGATGGACGTGCGGACGCACGTACAGACGCATGCACGGACGGGCGGATGGACGCATGGGTGGACGCATGGATGGACGCATGGACGAACAGAAGCAAGAACGAATACACAGACGGATGCTTCGTCTCACTCTCCATCATCCACCCCGTGGATATGCTGCCATTATTTTGTAACGTCTCTTTTCACTCATCTTTTATCCCCCTTAAACCCCTACCCCAGTACAGAGTAGCCAGCCGGTCTGAGAACTGGCTGACCTCCCTGTACTTCCTCTCTCAATCCTCTTCATCCTCCTCCTCCTCCGTTTCTTCCTCATAGCTTGCAAATACCACGTGCCCCCGCAGACCTCACATCATTGCTTTTTTTAATGTAATTTTTCCTGACGCTTTTTGGCCAAGTGTGGCCCTTGCGCCAATAAAAGAAACAAATGTCACTAATACCCTTTCCCCCAGACACACTTGTGGCACATATACCCGTATACAATGCATGGGCGAGTACGCCCCAAGTGATTGAGAGTTTTACAGGGAACTGGCGAGAACAGACAGTGGTAATTTGAATGCGAGAGCGTTAAGAAAAAAATTGTCAAATTTCACGTACCCGAGGAGTCGATGTTATGCGGATGGATGCGGTGACTGTGTTGTAATTTTTTTATTGTGCGAAACGTTACGAAGTGGCGCTAATCATATGTACAAACGCACGCACACACACTCATTAAACAGCCGCATATGGTTCATTATATAACCAGTTGGCAGTTGTGTAACGATGCCAACAACAACACCCAGAAGTGATAAGCTGATATGAGGCGCTGCTGCTGGCAAGGATGTTAGCCCTGGACAATGCTACATGAATGAACTTAAACGGATTGCGCTCATCTCCAATGGACGTTAACTCGACGTGATGGCTGTACCATAGAAGTACATATGTAATGTTTATAAGATAGGATAGCCGGCACTGGAACTGCAATCGACGTTTCACGAAAATACAGTGTCTATTTGAAAAGCAGTTACGAGTCTTGGCGGGGCTCTGTGATAGAATACTTGGCTTCCATGCAGAATGCTCGGGTTCGATTCCTGCTAGCCTATGACCAGGAATCATAGACTTTGCAGGAGTTGAGGAAGTGTCCCACCTAGAGTCACCACTCTATCAGAAATTGTGCCCGTGCTGCGCCTGACGAAGCAGTGGCGAGGAGATCTTATGAGACACTGTACCCTTGTTCGCTCTTGCACAAACGTACCAAAACTAAAAGAGCGTCATTGTTACTGTCTCTCTCTGTTGGAGGTCACCTCAACAATGACGTGCCGGGGACGGGTAGTGGGGAGAGCAAGGAGTAGGAATGCGGGAGAGATGGGAACGAGAAAGCAGTACTAAAGAAGGGTCAATGGTGTCTGCACTGGCCGCGAATGCACCGCGCGCCATCCCGGAGCCGAGATCTCTCGCATACTTTCATGCTTTCTCCGCTTCCTTGCGATCGCCAGCCGCGTCAAAGATGAACTCAAATAACTGGCGATGATGGCGGTAGTAGTGGTTAGAAGAAGAAGAAGCCTAAATTTTGCAGCCCGGTTGGAAGCACGGCGCAGAACCCCGGCACTAATCTGATGCTACCTTTTTTTGCTCCGCGCGGTCATGCAAGAGTTCACGCAGCATCTCAACTAGCTGGTACCTGAAGATGGTGACACTAGTGACGCCAATGCAAGTTACATTGGTAAAAATAACTGACTCTTGACACTCAGTTATGGCTGAGAGTCAAGGGTGAGAAGTACAGGGACCCCAAAGTGACAAACATTGTAGCACCGGTGGCGAATCTCAGTGGTTCATGCTCGTTTTCCATAATACAGCCACTTACGCAAAGAACGTGGTAGACACCTCAAACGTCAAATTGATGTGGTGCGTTCAGCGTACAGGAGCGTCGTTTTAGAATTGATTTAAAGATATGTTCTAAAATATAATCACCGCTCATGTTTGTTATACTATGCAGAAAAACGATGGAAAACTTAAATATTACTGTTACAAATAAGACATTTTTCGCATGAAGTGTATGCACAACAAAGAGCAAATAATATTGTTTGTAACTTGTAAAGCGCAGAAAATGATTTTTGAGAAATGTCCAAATATGCAATATTTCATGATAGTTAATACATTGTAGTTGATAGAAATTTCATAAGACTTTTCAACTTTGTTTCCAAAACAAGTTTTGCTTTTTTCCCTTTCCGATGGCAACTACATCTTTTGGTTATTAGACCCCTGAGCACAGGCTGAAGTTTGAACACCTTCACATGACCGCTCGCAAGCTTTCGTGATAACTATACAGGTTGAAGCGAAAAAAATGTTTACGCACGTATTTTTTTTCGTGCGTATGCCATAAATGCATTTCTTTAATTCCACAAAAATTTTGCATATATTTTCCTTGTAGAAGCAACCCACCCTAAAAAATTAAATAAAGGAAGGCCTGCATACTGACATACTGGCACACGAAGGCCTGTATCGTGGCTTCGCGTCAGAAGCCATCACCTGAAGTTCTAACTGTGCAGCAAGCAAACTATAACATTGCTTAGTTTTGGTACGTTTGTGCAAGTAATTTTCATTAAATAAGTATTTCGGGTATAAGCATAGATTAGAAGTTTTAAGTGAAACATATATTTGAGATTTTACTTTTTTTACTCGAGATCCTGAAGCAAACACAGTATTTAAAATTTACCATTGCGGAATAATGGCCGAGGTAACCGTCCATTAATTTTTGGGTAAGGGTAACGTTAACGCGCTACATTTTATTTTGCATGTAACGAAGGGTGGTAACGTCTTCCATTTTTGTTTGATTAACGAGAATGATCTGTTTCGCTTTTTTTGCTAGTGTGTACCCAACTGGTGTAATGCAAAGCAGCATGCAAGGACTAAGTCATGTTTACATAACATGCTTGTCACAATTTACATGCGTAGAGATGTCATTTAGTGTGTCTTACCTTCTTAATACGCAATATAAATTCGTTTGTACAAGCTTGCAACATGGTCGTCAGCGCACCGTGAGCAGGGCACGTAAATTATGTGTTACATGCCAAGGATTTCATGATTGTCATCATAACGCATACAATAATTGTTATACAGTCACGTCATCCAATTCTAAATTTGCTACATGGCATGCACGTCACGATTTTCACATTACTATCTGTCATTTATGTTAGTCACATAAAAATATCTCATCGTACCAATTTTGGTATATATCAAGTTACCGAAACGGCCACTAGAGCACCATGACCTATAAAGAATAGTGTTAATGAAAAGCAAGACGATTTTAATATGACCTGTAATTTAAGATCGTTACACAGTCGTGTTATGCCACACCAGTTTTGATATAAACCTCGTAAACGATATGGTACGCAGCACGCAAAGTCATAAGCGGCAATATAGAACGATAGATACGCCCAAATTCACCAAAGGTCAATAATTAATCCTTCACATTTAGGGTGCTCTCGCACGATATAGTTCTTCGATATACTCACGACCATTTCTATTTTCGCTCAAGCAATCCTTAGTCTTCTACCTGGTGCATGAACTGCAGTTCAAACCTCGTTTTTTTTCATATGAGTGATACGTGAGAAAGTATACGCAATAAAAAGTACATGTATTGAAAAACATTGTCAGCACCGCGAGCAGTTCTGACACATCCCGATGCAAATGCGGGCCTTGGAAACAACAAATAAGCACTTTTCATATTCCACAAGTTCACTTCTCTGCACTGCATACTCGCCAAACTAACGGCGGTACCTGCTCTCCATCAAGTGGAAATGATTCCTTAGTTGCACATGTACTCATTTTCCTCATCAGAGCGCAAGCAAAGAACGCAACTTGCTATTTACGGATCATTAGCTGGCTTCTCCGTTATGCAAAGCGCATTGCAGATAAGCCAGCTTTAGAATAAGGAAAATGATATATAAGGTTGACAAAAACGACTCAGGAAGCTACATGGATTTAGCTACAGAATAACGCATTATATCAATCAAAAGATCGTTTATCGGCCAATATAATACACAGAGTCGTTTTTGAAATCTCTTATCTAAGCTTTGCAATCGATGTTTAAAGAGGCCAAAGTGTGTCGAAATTATGACCGCTCTCTTAGGCTGCGTGGAAAAACATTCAGGTTGTCTGGAAGGAAGGCAGTAAGTGGCACATTATTGCTTTTTGATAACTGCGCCCTTGTCTTTAGGAGAGCTCCTTGTCTTTAGGCGAAGCAATGAACGTGATAGCAACAAATGGGAAGGTCACGCGCAAAATGGAAAGCAGATCGAAACATGCCCCGCGTTTCGCACGCACAAATGACGCACGAAACGTACTCACAGGTGCAGATGCACGCGAATAATTGTATAAGTTATTACTTCGCTGTGTCTTAAAAAGCGCCCTCTTCGCAAACTGAGGCTGTTCAACAATTGCAGTGACCTTTGTACGCCTCACAAGTACAGCAGAATCGTTCCAGTGCAAGCCGAACGCCAGCCAGCCAAGACGTATGATCTTCCCCACCAGGAGATAAGGGCACGCGAGAGATCGTTCACTTCCCTCCTCTCCGCGGGTCAAAATACGGATGAGAGATGAGAGCCAACGCTAGTCACCACGAGCTCATTGCGCCATCTTTTTAATAATGCTGAAAACACAATAGTCCCCCCTCTCTCGAGATGCCCACTAACAGCAGTAAGTGGTAGATATAAATATCTTGCCGTTTGAACTTTCAAGGGGTGCCCTTCGGTGGCTCAGTGGTTAACGCCTCGCATTCCCGACACGGAGGTGACACGTTTGATTCCACGCACCGGAGTCTCGTTTTGAATGTTTTCTTGCGTTTTCGGACATATAGCTACGTATGCGTATGCAGCGAGGGACGCCGATGCTCTCGGCAAATCCAGTCGTTAGTGTCCATGTAAATGTTATCGGAATAAAATGTAGTTACCACTTGGTTTCTAAGTAGTTACGACTACATACATATGCACTACATATAAGAAATTCGGTATTACGTCACGTGAAATAATGAAGAAGGTATTCGACTTGTGCAGGCATGATAATCATGAAATGCGTGTCATGTAAGAACGTAACTACATGCCACACTCATGATGTGCTCGAGACCGTTTCACTAGCTTCACATATACCCAGTTTGATATTACGGGACGTGAATAGACGAGGAAGTTGCGAACATGATAATCATGAGATTCGTGTCATGTAACAACATTACTACATGCCACGCTCATGATCCACTCGCGGTTGGGTCGCTAGCTTTACATATACCAAATTTGGCATTACGGGACGTTAATGGACGACGAAGGTAAATGACACGTCCAAATATAATAAGCATGACATGCGTGTCACGTGAAACATGACTACATGCTACGCTCATAGCGTGCTCGTGGCCGTTTCGCTAATTACACATGTACCAAATTAGGTATTACGTGACGTGAATGGACGATGAAGGTATAAAACACGTCCAAACATGATAACCATGGTATGTGTGTCAAATAAAACATGACTGCTATTACGCTCACAGCGCGCTTACAGCCGTTTCTCTCGCTCAGCATATACCAATTTTTGAATCACGAGAAGTGAATAGACGACAAAGGCAAATTACACGTTCATACATGATAATCACGACATGAAAGTCATATACGGTATAATTTACGTCCGCCTCGTAACACAGTGGATTTTAAAGTGGCATAACAACCTTCCTCAATCGAGCTTCGCATATCATCGATTCCCACTGTACGTAGGATCTGCCAATTTTTCCCTGTTCAATCGCTTTATTTCATAATAACATCTCAATATGTTCACGTGGTTGTCACGGTGAAGCAAGTAGAACACTAGATGATATTGTCACGTTACACCGTAACTGTAACCTTTAGACAATGGCACACAAGGACGTCAAACTGATTCGTAGAACGGCAATATGACTTTATCGTTTTCTCTGCCCGCGCATCTTCGTCCTCTTCTGAACAGCGGCACATAGAAGCCTGCCAGCATCTATGAAATAATACTTTCAGAACTTGTACTAGTGACATTACCCCCTTCCCAAAGAATATTGTCCCGATGTCACAACATAATTACCAGATGAAAAGAAAACACATACGATAAGCAGTACATGAGGGGGTGTTCACAATCAGTGTAAGTCTACTCAAGGGAGTTTCACGAATAGCCAGAGTTGGTAAAATGGTTTCATCTTCGAAACATGGACGACGTGTGCCTGTTGTGAACAGTGGGATTTACGAGCCATGTCCTCGTCAAGAACCTCGTAGTTCACTTCGCTGAGACGATGGATAACTATAGGGACCAAAATAGCGGCATAACAACTTTTCCGACCGGCCCCGTTGTCGAATGAGAGTCCAGAACCATACTCGTTCAGCGGGTTGGTAAGAGACATCGCGACGACGAGCGTTGTACCGCAGCGAGTCGATGCATTATTGCTTATGGATTCGTTCGACTGCAAGCTTACGAGCTGCGTCAGCCAGTCTGATAAATTCGTTCGTCTTGACCCTAGTCTGGTGTTTGTCTGGTAGAAGCATGGCATTCAGCATTGTAGTGACCTCCCTGCCGTGAAGCAACCGGAATGGTGTGAATCCAGTTGTTTCTTGCACAGTGGTGTTGTAAGTGAACGCAACGTAAGGGAGGATGTCATTCCAGTCTTTATGGTCTTGGTCAACGTACATGGATAGCACGTCGGCGATCGTCTTGTTTAGTCGCTCTGTAAGGCCGTTGCTTTGTGGGTTGTATGCAGTAGTTTTTCGATGTACTGTGCCGCTAAGCTGCATGACGTCTTGTACCATCCGGGCGGTAAAACCTGTGCCCCGATCAGTTATGACAACTACTGGTACTCCATGTCGGAGGACGATGTTCTTCATAAAAAAGTGGGCAGTCTCAATGGCGGTGCCACGTTGTAATGCCTTCGTTTCGCAGTAGCGCGTCATGTAATCAGTAGCGACTACAATCCAGCGGTTGCCGTCACGAGACTTGGAAAAAGGTCCGAGTAGATCCATGCCAATGTGTTGTAACGGCTGTGTCGAAGGAGCGACGGGCTTCAAAATGCCGGCAGGGCACTGATGTGGTGCTTTACGGCGCTAGCACTCGTGACAAGTCTTCACGTAATGCTTCACGTCTCGATTGAGCTTAGGCCAATAGTAGTATTACCAAGGGTGCTGAAAAACATGCAAGGTTCTCGGAACGCTCATACTGCCAAGACTGCTGTCTTAGCATTCCCTTCATTGTCGTCGCTTGACGGAGGAATTCCGCCACGGTAGCTGGTGGGTTTCGTACAAGCCCTGCAAACAGCTGCTCCTTGACACCCCGAATCAGAATGCGTACTTTCTTGCTTTTGGTCATTGCATAATCCGCTCGACGGAACAGATGAGACATCTCCTCAACGAACATGGCCACGCTTTCATTTGGTCTTTGATTGCGAGAATTGAGGAGACGTTCGGCTTGTGCTTTCCAGTCGGTGCTACCACACGTGTTCCGCATTTGAGTGCAAAACACCGGCCAGGTTGTCAGGGTGGCCTCGTGGTTCTCAAACCAAATACGCACCAAATCCTCCAGGTAGAAATAGACATACCGCAGTTTCCGGTGCTCGTCCCACTCGTTGGCGACGGCGACTCGATCGTATTGGCCCAGCCAGTCTTCAACGTCTTCGTAAGGCTCCCCATGGAAGGGCTTTGGG
Source organism: Rhipicephalus annulatus (assembly GCA_013436015.1). Taxonomy (NCBI): domain Eukaryota; kingdom Metazoa; phylum Arthropoda; class Arachnida; order Ixodida; family Ixodidae; genus Rhipicephalus; species Rhipicephalus annulatus. The sequence goes on along the minus strand of WOVY01011238.1, from coordinate 258,357 downwards.
GTTCGAGGGGCTTGTGGCGATGGAGCTGGCGGAGTCGCAGTCTGTTCAGTCTGGCTTGCAGTTGTCGCACTTTCCAGGGTTTTGGAGCGTTCCGGAGGAGGACCGAATTGGGGTGGTAGGCCTAGTTGCCACCGACTGCGTCGAAGGTTGGCTGTTTCTACCAAGGCGTTGATGTTGGGGCCGGGATATTCCTCGTGGTAACAGTGCATAGACTATTACCCAGCGCCTCATCAGTGTCACGTTTTACCGTAGCTGTAACCTATAGATAATGGCACACAAGGACGTCAAACCGATGCTGATGCTGATGACCTCAGACGAATGGCGCTCACCCAAAGAGGGGGATGGGCCAAGAACCGGGCGGCAGGATACTTAAACGAAACTAAAATAAAAATAGAGCCAATTTAAAAAAGTAGTTTAGAAATATTACTACCAATAAACAAAAACGTTTCCTGAGTAACAAGTTAAACCATCTATTGTTTTTGACATACATAGCGACGAATTATAAACTAAAGATCTGAAAAGTTTAGGGTTCACTAGCACGGTAATCTACTAGTTGCGTTGATGTAATCAAACACAGTGGAGCATATATCCCTGTGGCAGTAACCAAATGAAGTTCCGCCAAGTGATAAAATTACTGGTAGGTTTACGTGTATTTCTAGCTTTTGTAATGGGGCTACCAAAAATCTTTTCTCTGATAAGAATAAGGATGACAGAATAAAAAGAATTGTTCAATTGTGCCAATTTCGTTGCACTAAATGCATAGCGGTGACGCCTTGAGTCGAGCTTTGTTAAGGTAATAATTTAGTTGTGGAACTGCACAGCGCAATCTGGTATAAGTGACTTCTAACTGGCGAGATACACACCACTGTTTATTCCAGCAATACCTCAAATGCTCGAAATCTTTGAATTTATCCAAATTACCTTTTCCCCATTGCAGACAAGAATTTCGGAACCTTAGCGCTGTCACGTAAGCCGTATCTGTAAAAACTTGGATGGTGTGCTCACTCAGGGATACTGCGGCTAAAGAGTCAGCCATTTCGTTCAAATATAATCCGCGGTGGCCCGGTACCCATAGCAAATGCAGTTTTTGTTACGTTTTTTGGTACTAAATGCCGAAACGTATTCATCAGCTCTGCATTTACTGCCGCTGAAAGTGCAGTACATACTGATAACGAATCTGTAATCATCATTGCTAATGATTCGTTTGAGGGCAATTTGCGTAGGGCAAGAACAATAGCCAGTCATTCTGCAATGAATACAGGTGTATAATCTGGGAGTCGAATCGAAAAGGATCAGTCCAAAGAAGGAGAGAGGATGCCAACCCTAGCCTTTTCTTTTGACACAGATGCATCAGTCGCAATGATATTGCTTATCTCTAGGTGAGCTACATAATCTGCTAACTGGTCATTCTGGTACCTATGTCCAATTGTTTCGCGTTATAAGAAAATATATCATCAAATTGTACGCTAAGCATTGACTTTAGGTTGTGTATTGGACCAATATGTTTAATTTTTACATTCATTTGCTGTGGTAGCGCTTGTGCAAATATTATTTGCGGGGTGTAAAGTTGCGACCAATGTGTTTCGAAAAATAAAGCCAGTTCTTGAATGGAAGCATAAAAGGAGAGTCTTTGGTGTGAACTGTATATCTTTAAGGATGCTTGCACGGTAAGAATTTTAAACCAATTTAGCAGAGAAGGTAGGCGAGCAGACATATACAACACGTTATTTCCAACAAATTTTCGTAGACCCAGACACAAACGAAACGCTTCTCTTTCCAGCAGCATAAAGGTCGCATTTTATAAGCTGCGCTGCCAGAAAATAATACACATCCGAATTCCATGATGGGCTGCACATAAAGTTTATATATCATTATTAGCACATCTCTTCTTAAACCCGCTTTGCAGTTTGTAAGATTCCGTAGCCACCCCATGGTCCGTTTTGCCTTGGAGTACACATCATCAATGTGACTTCTCCAATTTAATGTGTCATAATATAGGATGCCCAAATATTTAAGGGAATTCGCCTGCGGAATGAGCTCATTACTGTACATTAACGAGATGTTGATAGGCTGCAGAAAAGAAAATGCAAGAAGCACACTTTTCTTTACGTTTAGGGTCATATGAATATCTTTAAACCATCTTTCTATCATATTGAGATAATTTTGTAGACTCTGGTATAGGGATTAAAAATCGGTATTACTTGCAAGGAAAGCAATATCGTCCACGTACACATATAACTGAATATCCTTAGTTGATGGAGTGGAGCTTAAGAAGATATTAAATAGAACTAGTGACAGGACAGCCCCCTGTGGTACGCCACGTGTATGCTTATATATATTCAACGAGTACCCATCTTTGAAGCAGTAATATTCTCTCCCTCTTAAAAACTCCGACACCCATGCAGTGATGTAGTTGCGAGGCTGGTGATACTTCATCTGTTTTAATAAAATTGAATGCTCAACCCTATCATACGCTTTAGCCAAATCTAGAGTAACTAATGCACAGTATTGGCGCCGACGCCAAGCCAGTTGTATCCGGCTCTCTAAATCAATATGCGCACACCATATTGAGAAACCGGATCTAAAACCAATTTGACTGGGGTTCATATTGCGTTATTATCAATATATTTCATTACCCGGGCATTCAAAACTCTTTCAATTAGCTTAACCAGATTTTACGTGAGCGATATTGGCCTTGCATTGTCCAAGGCGAATCCTTTTTCTTGCTTTTTAAGAAGTGGAATCACTTTAGACAGCTTCCATTGCGCAGGTATCCAAGCTTTTGCGAAAAAAAATTCACTAGATTAAGTACTTCAGTTGGAGAAATATTGAATATTACTTTTATCGTTGCATTTGTTACCCCGTCTGGTCCAGGTGCTGAAGGAGATAAGTGCCTTATTATCTCTGCCAGCTCATCTAAAGTAACCTTCTCGAAATCCTCGCCCGCCATTGGGTTCACAATGTGCAGTGATATAGTTTACATAAATCTATCTTGGAGCCGTTTCACAATATCTTCTACTAAATCAGAGAGTTCACGGGGGGAGAACAATGGAAAAGTTAATATTTTCAGTGGGTGGTAACATATTTTGAGATCTTAAAAATCTGAAGAGCGCTTTTTTGTTTTTCGCCCTAGAAAGATAATCATGTCGTTTCATATTATAGCCATCTTTTGCTGTACTTACTGTACATTTGAGGTCTGCTGCTGCGAATTTATAATCACACCAGTTTTTTGGACATTGCCTGACCAGCAGTTGTTTCCATGCAGCTTTTCGTTTTCTATAGCTCTTCATGCACTCTTCAGTTCACCATGGACTAAAAGAACCTCTTGGGGCCGAGTATAGTTTACAAGTTGTGATTTTAGTGATCTTTTTAACACTGCACACCGACTAATAGCCCTAATGTCACCTTGCATGTCCTTGCGGTGATCAAAAGTAGCCCTCAAGTATTTTCTAGTTTTCTATAGTTGAGGAATGAGCCGGTATTTTCGGCAACAAGTATTCTCGGAAAGTTCAGTACAAAACTAATAGGCAAGTGGTCACTGTTAGTCGCACAATCTAAAGTTTGCCACCAACATATATTAAGAGATGAGCTTGAAAATGTCAAGTCACAGATTTAGAGAGACCTCGGACAAAAGTAGCAGACTGTGAACTTAAAGAAGAGAAATTCTTGTCAATAGCCCATTCCCACAAGCGTTTTCCGCTTAAATCTGTTTTAAAACCATAAGCCACATGATGTGAAGTCTCCAGTTATTAATATATCTTTTCTGCAGGCAGAGAACATATCCTCTAGACTTCGTGTCTTTTGCACCCCGGCTGGGAAATATGCATTTACAAACGAGAAGGGAGAACTGTCGGGTAATATTAGGTCTACTATCAAAATTTCACGATCTGGAGTCACACAACGATAAGAGATCGTAGCTATGTGACTAAACTTAGTTGCTATCAAGACAGCAAGCCTACCACCTCTGCTATGTCGGTCCAATCGAAATAGCCGATAATTTTTAGGTAAAACTTCAGGCTGGTTGAAAGGCAGGTTTCTTGCAGTGATCTAATATCCGAGAAAATTTGTGAAGAAAGGTATGATAGGTCTGTGGCTGCGGAAAGTATAGATCAGCGATTCCACTGTAATATGGTTAGTGAACCTATTTTGATGACAGAACCGTCGCAGAAACTGCTTGGTCCAAAATTTTCTTTCGCAAAACGTTTCTTGGACATTTTCTCAAAGAATTCTTTTTTGTAAAAATACTCTTTTAGATTTTAGGTTGTGCGAAGAATTTTTTGATTGGGGAGATCGGGTTCGCTCCAGAGCCTTATCAGAGTCCGTATTCATATCTGCACATGCTTCCGAATCATCCGTTAGATCCCCCTCTTCTGTTGTTTTGGAAGTCCCTGTCTCAAGAGAAACCGATCGCTGACGTGTTGTCGCACTGTCTGTTTCCGTACGCTGCGATACCACTGATGCCTGAGGATCCCAATCATTCGTATATGCTACACCTAGAATTTCAGATAGTTGATTCGAAATCAATTGTGCCAAGCTTTCAAAAAAGGTTGTTTGCGAGGCGTTCCATTGCCTTTTCCGTAGCCTTCTCTATGGCCTCTGCGATAGATGTTGCGAGAGATGCATCCATGGGGGTGGTATTACGTGCTGCAACACCTGCATATCCTTTGGATCTTTCCTGCATTTCTGCAACGGCTTCTCTCCGAGAGCACCGCTTGCGTTCTACAATATCCAATATGGCAAGCTCAATTTCTTTTGCTGCACAGTCTGCAGAGTCTGCAGGGTGCGCCCCATTACATAAGCAGCACCTCTCTTTCTCAGAGCTGCACTTGCGGCTGTCAAGATTTTCATCACACCAACGGCATCTAATAACTGATCGGCACCCTCTGACGCTATGTCCATATCGCCAACATGTCAAACACTGCAGGGGTTTGGAGGAAGGTGGCTATACCTTATAGATCAGTGGCCATGCCTTAATTTCGGAAGGTCGGACTGTTCCTAAAAAGATCACTATCACCGATTCCGTTGGGGATTTTATGTTGTCAATTTTACGGGTGCACCTGTAACTGAAATTACACCCACCACCGAAAACAAATCGAGCACTTCTGCAGGTGTCAGGCTTGTGTCTACACCGCGGACTAATCCTTTCGAGCATGCGAGGTGTGCCGGAATAAATGGACTTACCGGAACGCTGCAAATTCGGAACATTGCAGGAGCTCACGAATGCATTCCTGATCTGAGGAACAGCACAGGATGCCTCCGCGACCAAACTGGCGGACCTCAGTGATCTCCTGGAAATACGAAGTGGCTTTTCGAAGCTCCATTTGAATCGCTTTTTGGTTCTTGATCGGAATACTTCCCCCATCTGTAGGTACCAGTGCCACAGGGACACCTCTCGCCCCTCTGCGTAACAAATAGTCTGTCGGCCAATGCTTGGCGGGAGTGGAAGCTAACCATGTTCCGGAAGTGCCCTTGGCTGGGGGAAGAAAATGACATCAAGATCGAATGACTCGGTTCAGCTGAGGAAGACCGATACAGTTACCGAAAAATAATGAACTCTCAAAGAAAAATGAGGATACTGCCACCCGATCCTGAACCCGGGCAGCTTCTTGACAGTCGAGCTTCAAAGTACAGATCAGAGGCTTGCCAAGCACCGTGAGCGCCGGAAGATGAAACTGGCATGGTCACGTCAGATTGACGGCGACTGTCACGTCAATCTGATTCGAACAATGTTTGTTTGTTTGTATCCTCTAATCCAAGGCTCGTACCCACTCTGGAAGATTGGCCAAGAGAACATATAGTCTCATATGGACGATAACTGCATTATTGCTTACAACGAAAAAAAAGGGGGGGGGGGAGTTATAGTGAAGACAGTATGTTAAAAAAAGAAAGAAACCAAAGATTTAGATAGTGAGAAAAAAGAATCAACAACAAAGTAGACACTAATAGCTACAACTTGATTTTGGGAGCCGACCAGACTGCTGGTTTTTCCAAACCCGATTAATTTGGTATGTCACGGATTTATCCAGGATTGAAAATTACTTTTCGACCCGGTTTTTTTAGTAACTGTTCACGTGGGCTTTATGTTGAAAAACGTTTAGAGTCTTGAATAAAATTACACACCGCATCGAATGCATCTCTGTGGCAATTTCCCAAAACAGAGGCACCAAAGCTTAGAACATTTTCTGTGGTTATATTTAAACCTAGCATCGCAAATGGAATATCTAAAAGTCGTTTCCTAATTGATGCATAGTTACGACATGAGCCAAAATAATGTTCAATAGTTTCTGTTTCTTCGCAGAACGGACAAAGGGGGGAAAGTGTCAGACCAGCACTGTGTAAATAAAAATTTAATGGGGGGACACGGCACCGGAATCTGGAGATTATAATTTCAAGTTTTTTTGACGGACTCCACTGGGCTTTCCATGGAAATTTGAAGTGCTGATAATCTGTCCATTGTGTGATATTTTCTAAACTATCTGTAAAAATAGCGAATTTCCTATATCTAACCCCTGATAAGTATTCTAACTCGGGAAGTACCGAAATTACTGGTCCATCGAGTGATGCTCGTGCCAAAGCATCTGCCAATTCATTTAATTGTAATCCGCAGAGACCTGCGACCCACACAAATTTGAGGAGTTTTAAATGGGGCGGTGCTAATGTGTGGAACGCTGCTAGGGCACGATATTGTTCAGAGGTTGTCAGAGCTGCACACACCAAAAGTGAGTCTGTTAGGATGATTGCACTGGTCTCGGTCGTAGGAATTTTACGAAGAGCTAAAATAATAGCTATTAGCTCGGCTTCAAATATAGGACTGAAATCTGGAAGCCTTACTGAAAAAGACCAGCCGAGGAAATCAGACGCAATTCCTACGCCTGCCTTTTCATTGTTGACAGAAGCATCTGTAGCTCTTACATTTTTTGTTTCTGCATGTACCAAGTAATCGTTTAATGTAGTGGTCAAAAATTCAAGAGATTGCAACTTGGCTTCTGGGGGGAAGATTTCATCGTACTCTATTCTAATGTTGATGGTTCAGGAATTAGTTTCAATTACAGTGCTAATGTCTGCATTTATGCAATCCAGTTTCTTTTTAACGAAAATTATCTGAGGGGTATGAAATCGAGGCCAATGCGCAAGAAAGAAAGAGTCAGGGTCGCTGATGAAGGCGTACTATGATCTTCGCGCCGGTAAACTGTAGATCTTTAAGAAGGTTTGAACCGTTAAAATGCGGAATCGACAGAGGAGTGTTGGCAATCACGCTTCTTGATACAATACATTATTCGCCACGAACCTGGGAAGTCCAAGGCATATTCGCAGGGCTTCACGCTCTAACATTACTAGCGGTTTAATTTTATAACCAGCGGCCCCCGAGAATAATACAAACCCAAATTCCAATATTGGTCGCACATACAATTTACATATCCTTAACATCGTGTGTCTGCGCAGCCCGTATTTTCTGTTGCTTAACCTGCGTAATAAACCTAACGCCCGTTGTGCCTTTGCTGTTATATACTCAATGTGTGGGCTCCAATTTAGCTTTTCATTATAAATCATTCCCAAGTACTTGACTGAATCAACTTGTGGAATAGGTTCCCGATTATACAATACAAAATGGAAACTGTATCTGCTATAGGAAACACCAAGAGCGCACTTTTACTGATGTTCAATGACAATGAAATGGATTGCAACCAACTTTCTAGTGTATTAATATATCTTTGCCGTTTTTGATGGAGTGAGTAAATGTCACTCTCTGCAGTGAAGAACGCGATATCATCTGCATAAATGTAGGCACTGACATCTGAACAATTGGAATAGAGCTCATCAGTATATTGAATAATGCTGGAGATAGGACGGACCCTTGGGGAACACCAAGTTTCTGTTTGAATTTACGGGAACAACAGCCATCCTTCGCGCAATACAATTCCCTTGATTTTAGGAATTCTGCTATCCACTAAGTAATATACTGATAAAACATTTGACTCTGCAAGGTGGTCAGTAGAATAGACTGCTCGACGCTTTAGCTATGTCGAGAGTTACTAATGCGGCGTACTGTTTCCTTTTACGAGCAAGCTGTATTCGAGTCTCTAAATCCGCATGGGCGCACCAAATTGAGCATTCACAACGAAAACCAATTTGATTTGGCTTCAATATGACCTTATTTGTCATCCAGGAGTTTATTAGGCCCTTTAGAACCCTCTCTATGAGTTTCACCATGTTCGAAGTTAGCGAGATGGGTCTGATATTTTCTATGGTAAAACCTAATCCTTGCTATTTTATTATTGGAATTACCTTAGCTATTTTCCAGTCATACGGTACTCAGGCATTCTTTTAAGAGTAGTTTATAAGATTGAGAACGTCGCGGGGGGATAGCTTCAATAAAATTTGAATCATAGGAACTGAGATTCCATCTGCACCAGGAGCTGACGATGGTAGATCTCGAATGACTTTTGATGCTTCAGACAGCATTACGTTTTCGAAGTCAGTGCTTATGCTAGACGTTTGCCAGTTGAAAGCCATAATCGAAGAAAATCTAAGTTCTAGACCTCTGCCAATTGACTCTAAAGAGTTCTTCGTTTCTTCCAATGATAGTTTTTCATAATCAGTATTTAGAGTAGACGGCAGGATTTTGCGAGATCGCATGTATTGAAATAAAGCTTTCTTATTTTTGGATTTCGATAGAAAATCGAAACGTCTTTTATCATATTCTTCTTTAGCTTGGGCCACGGTGTGTTGAAATACAGCGGCAAGAAACTTATAATCTGACCAGTTCTTAGGGGATTCATTATGTATTAGCTTCTTCCAAGCTGCCTGTCTTCGTCTGTGATCTCGTGAACAGTTGGAATTCCACCAGGGGCTATAGGGTACTCTTTTCGCCAATTTAACAGCAAATTCAGCGTTTTTGTATGCCCTTTTGATTACTGCGCTTATTTTCATAGCTTTAATGTTATCTCCATCCTGAGAAGGAGCGTCTAAAGCAGTTTTTAGGTCGTGTTGAAATTTTTCATAATGTATATAGGTTCGGGCATGGAAGCATGATGGTTTGACGGGGCAAGCAATCTCGAACATTATTGGAAAGTGGTCACTGTTGGAGGCGCAATCAAGGGCTGTCCACGATGTACTAGCAATGGCCGAGCTTACAAAGCTTAAATCTAAGGCGGAGCGTGACTGACCTCGAATAAATGTGGGAGTTCTAGCGTTAAGGCACAATAAGTTGTTGTCTACCGACCAGTCCCACAACCGTTGTCCACACTGATCTGTTCTAAAACCCCAGCAGGTATGGTGAGAGTCGAAGTCGCCAACTATAATTTTTTTTTACAGCCTGAATTAGCAGCCATATCTAACAATGTCGTGTCTTGAACGCCTACAGGAAAGTAGACGTTTATTAGCGAGAAAGGCAAGTATCCTGGCAAGGTAATATCTAACGCGAAAATTTCGCATTCAGAAGACATACATTTGTATGAGTTTTTGACTTTTAAACTAATTTTATTGTTTATAAAGAAAGCTAGACCTCCACCTTTGGATGGACGGTCTAAACGAAAGGTTTGGAAGTTGGGTAGGTGAAATACATGATGTGAGGATAGCCAAGTTTCTTGTAATGCAATAATAGCCGGATCGAATTTGGAAGACAGGTATAACAGATCTTTTATGGCTGACTGAAGAGATCAGCAATTCCGATGTATAATTTTAAGAGTCCCTGTGATTTCGTTAAAATGGTTTCGGTAATCACCTTATCTAAAATACTTTCTTTTAGAAAATCGGTTTTTGAATGGTTGTTTTTCTTGTATTTCTTGCTTTTTGCATGTTTTGGCGAGCCAGTTTTTTTCGATATAGGGGATCTAGAACGCTTTAGAGATTTGAGATCTATGTCCATATCTTGTGTGTCCTGAGAAGCTTCCTGTGCACCCTCGCTTTGCCTCTGAACGCCTTCTCCAGAGGGCTCTGTAGACTGTGCATCCGGTAGAGTTATCTGAGATTCTGCCTCAGTTGTTGGGTGTGCAGACTCAGCATTTTTTACAGCCGTACTTATATCTATTAGTGCTCCAAAGACTTGCGCGATTTGGTTATTCACAATGTGCGACAGCCACTCACATATATATAGGGTGGTAGCAAGGCGTTGCATAGCCTTATCCACAGCCTTCTCGATCATGTCCGCAATTGATAGGGAAAAGGATGCTTCCATTGCTATGTTATGGCGGGCAGCTGCTCCTGCATACCCTTGAGTTCGGGCTTGGATTTCAGCAATGACATCCTTTCGGTAGCATCGCCTTCTGTCTACAATTTCAAGGATTTGGATTTCACGTGCCTTGGCTGAAGAGTTTGCGTTATCAGCGCAGTGTGCTTCATGGCAAAGACAGCACTTTTCTTTATTACTGTTACAGTCGTTTGAGTTGTGCGTCTCACCACAAATTCTCATCTAGGTTCCGACCTGCACCCTTTCACTGTGTGCCCATAACTCCAACATTTAATACACTGTAGGGGACGAGGTGATAGTGGTACCACTCTGTATATTAAAGGCCACGCTTTGATTTCGGTTGGGCGATTCGACCCGGCAAATGTAGCGATCACGGACTCCCTTGGGACCTTGTTCTTGTCCACAACTCGACTACATCTATAGATAGCTATCACACCTGCTTCTGAAAACATATCTAATATCTCAGTTGGGGTCAAGTTGATATCGACACCCCGAACGAGGCCTTTGACGCAAGCTAGGTGAGGTGGAATGAATGCGCTCACCGGGTTGGTAGCGAATACCGAGCATTTTAGTAGGTCTCGAACACAGAGCTGGTCAGACGAGAAGCAAAGAATGCCACACTTGCCGAACTGCCTGACCTCTGTAATGCTTTGGTAGTGAGTTGTAGCGGCTCTCAACTCCGTCTGAATCATTTTTTGGATTCTTCATCCGTATAATACCATCGTTGCTTGGGACCGATGCCACAGGAACGGATGAGATACCATTGCGTAAGAACAAGTCCACTAGCAATTCCTGCGAAGGAAGAGAAGCAGACCAGAGGAAAGCCCCTGGTCCAGGTGAGGAAAATGGCATCTGCCTGGTCGTACTATCTGAAAATACACTCGCTAATCAATTAGGACACTATATAAACGCTTACAAAAAAGAATAAACAAAATTAATCACAACTACTGAATTCTTGGCCAAACCCTCAGAGCAGGCAAACGTCAGTCGCTGATCGAAAGCCACGCGCGACCACCCACGGGATCCATTTTTCTGCGCGACCATACGCGAGAATCTTCTTCTTCTGGCACGTTCACTATTGTTCGAGCTCGAGGAACAGCTCGAGCGGGTTTCCCGGTTTCCTTAGCAGTATGACACATGCCCACTATGGGATTTCGGCCAAAAATTCGTGCGTTAACATTTCGATGATAACCTCAACAATTCTTATTGATAAAGATTTAAAGATAAACACAAATATTAGATAATCTATAACAACATACTGCAATTATCGTGTGATCCCGCAAAGAGAGCTTACCCCTGCCGTGCAGAGCCCTGCCGCGTGGTGCCCTTAAAGAAGTAAGGAGGAAGTGAGGGGGAAGTGCTCGACCGTGCACGCGAACTTTAAAAAAGTCGCTAAAAATTACTTCATATGCCTGAAGTTAATGATGATGAGTGCGCGAAGCAGTGGGATCATTCGGTATTATTGTAAACCACCCATTACATTGACCACTCACGAATGTAAATGAGTGAAAAAGTGGTGTACAGGTATACACAATGTTTATTTGTCATAAATGGTATGTAGTGCTGAGTTGTGAATTTCGTATTGCCTTCATTAGTACTGCTTTGTGGTATCTCATCTAGCCTGAAGTTTCTGAAGACGACGTCAGTGCACGTTCCTCTGGTGGTTGTTTTCATTAAGGTGAAATGCATCGTAGAGCATATCGAGACGTCACGAATTGCCCAAGCAAGTTGTTCTCTGTGATCATCATTATCTTAATCGTCATCCGCATCATCGTCATCGTGGCTAAGGTGCACGCCAGCCAATGGACAAGCCTCGGCCTTAAGACGCTTAGACCCTAACATATCTTCCAAGTTAAGTTCGCTGTATAATTTGCAGATATACGCATGTACACGAGAATCGATCTCGCAGGCTATCTCGGCCTCGAAGTTTTATTGAAAGGCGCAACGAAGTCGTTGAATTCAGCGTGCAAAGGGAGTGAAGAGTGGTGGCCAGTAGCTTGCCACGAATGTTTCCGCCCAGGTAACAGCTTCTGCTTGAACACGGTGATCAGTCGACCATAGGAGTGACTTCCACTCTATCAGGGAGGAAGCTGGCAGTAATGTGTTTGGGGGAGGGTTCCCCTCACATTCCCGAAGAATTTGATTTCGGGTAGCCCTCCAGTAGCCGCAATGTTTGCGGTGTGGTCGAACATCTTCTGGGTAAATTTTAGACAGCCGATGGGGGCTCGGAAAAGAACTTGTTTGGATTTGCCTCCAGATCGTTGCCTGTTTCCTTGTGAGGTCAGTATGTGGGGTTACGTTTGTTTTGCGGTTCTCTCTGTAATAAGCGGTAATTTTGTTATATGTACTGATCCCCTCCTGCGGGAAGTCAAGGGCTGAAGGTTTCACCTCCCGGTTGATTAAACCTCGAGCTACACGGTGAGCTGAACCATTCCCCGGATTCCCCGCGTGAGCGGGCACCCATTCAAGTTGTATCTTATGATGGCTTTGTTGGTTATTTTTGATCATGTCGGCCGCAATAGGTCCAACACAGCCTAAAATGAAGTTCGTGAGCACCGTTTTAGAATCAGACAAGATGAAATCACTTGCCTTAATAGAGATTATGTTTATGATGATGATAATGATGATGGCTAAACGAATGGTTCACACACACTTTGGTGGATTGGCCAAGAAACGATTGTTTAGATGGTGGATTACACATTACTTTTAAGTTTAATGCATATTAAAATGGTTAGAAGAAATCAAATTTTACTCATTGAGAGATTTGCAATCAAAACCGCCTTGATTTCATTAAAAATTTATGTGCAGCAGAGCAGATATCCCGGTGACAATGACCTAATGGGGAGGCTCCCAAGGAGAGAATATTAGAAATAATGAAATCCAATCTAACTATACTTTTTAGTCGAAATCTATTGGATTTCAGCGCTTTAAGAATGTTTTTCCTCGGTGACTTGAAGCGAGTACACGATAAAAAATAATGCTAGATTCTTTCATCCTTGTTACAGAATGAGCAAAGAGGGGAATGAGCCAGACCAACTCTGTCCCGCGCGATGGCGGCTTCTTCTGCCTCTAAGGCAGAGGCTGTTTTTAGGGTGACTGCAGTGACAGGTTGCCCATGGCCGGTCACCTCGCATATGGTGTAACGGTCTCCCGCCTGTCGAGCAGCGTCGACAAGCAGTACGTTTCGGTGATCCTGAAAGATTCTTGCGATTTTTTCTGCCCTTGGGGTCTTTCTTTTAAGCTTGTACTCCTGCCACCATATTTTGGGGCATGGGTTTAACTTGAAGGTGTGCACGAGTTACCGCTTGTAAGATAATCCTGTAGCTCTGTGTGCAAATAGTGCGTCGTCGCGCGAAACGGCTGGGTAACTGCAATCCCGCCTTGGTTAAGAACTGTTGCGTATAGGCATCCAAAACGCAGTGCACACCTAACAGACCAAGAAAAAAGGCTTTCACGCTCGCATTTCAGGGACTAGGCGTGGGATTGGCACCATCCAGGCAACCGAACTTTCAAAATAATGTTTTTAGGGGCGAAGCTCCTTAGGGTGTTAGTTGTTCTCTCCTCTGTAGTAGTAGTAGTAGTAGTAGTAGTAGTAGTAGTAGAAGTAGTAGTATGCAGCCACTTCTAGTTCGTTTCGAACATTGCTCACCAGATGGAGTTGTGCGTATATGCCCTTGGAAATAATATCACTAGTTGGCACCAACGGTTCTCGTATAGTTGACAATTTTGTTCACTTGATGAACAGACGGACTGACAGATGGATGGACGGACTATTTCGTGTAGTCGACAGACAAACGGACGGACGTTCTTTGCGTGACCGAAAAATCGCGAAAGACGCAAATAAAATAAATAAATAAAACATCACAGCATACTCACGGAGTGGATGATGATGAGTTGGGCGAAGCGCCCATCAGCCCGTCCGTGCCTCCGTCCGTCTGAGCCAGTAGCAACGGTGGGTATTTGAATTAAGGAAATAGCATGCTCCGCTTAATCACGCACCCCCTCCCAAAAAAAAGCGGGAGCTATTCTTCGCGTAGAGGAGACTCATGTTAACGCAAGAGTAGCAACAATAGCAGCCTCACAATACACAAACGTTTATTGCCAGGGTTCTCACAGGTTTCAAAAGCAAAAATTTAAGGATATTCAAGGATACTAAAGGACTTTGCAGGAACTGTTACAGGTTTCTCAAGGTCTCAAAGCGGCATACAAACTTGTAGTTTCTTTCTTTAAAATCTTCAAATATGGCTAGTTGTATTGCACTTACATAGAAAGTCCATGGTAACCAGAGAAGTACCATCATTATCAATGAATACGTTCCACAGAAATTGGGCAAATCTCGTGGCTCACCACTGGTCTACTAAAAATGAATAAGACAATAAGTAGCCCAAGGAATGGCTACGAAGCGAGAGCAGGGAGCCGAAGACCACGAGTACGTATACAACGAGAAAATACTATAGAACAGGAAAGGCTGCTTCGCGAAGACATAAAAGCTATGGAAGCATCGCCCCAACGACGACGCACTCGTATATCTACGAGGGGTGCGAACACTCGCTTTCAGATTGAGTTTTTGTTTCTGGAGCTGGGATAATAGTGTCGTCTCTGTGGCTGTCTGTGCTTTACCTCGAACCTTTCTGCGCTGACAGAAGACGCCGAAGTAACCTACCATCACTTGGCCAAGGCCTAGCCGCAGAAGCAACCAAATCGCTCTTCGTGATATTCCAGCATCGCTTTTTTAAAGCCTTGAGCAACTTAGTGCAAAGCTTGGCCATTTATTGAAAATTGTGACTATTCTCGCAACATTGCCTTGATGTTTCAGTGCCCAGATAAAGGCACTGGCTTTCGGCTCAAGTTCACTTGGCGGCCACTGACAATTTCATTGCATTCAGTATTTCATTCAGTTTAAAAGCGATCGTGAGTGCCTCGCCGGAGAGTCGGGCAGATTTTTATTGTGCATGAACAACGGCAACGAGCTCTGCGGAACAATCGTGAGGTCCAAAAGTCACAAACAAGCGGTCAGTGTATAACGCACAAAGCACAGGCATGCGGTCTCGTCTGTTTCGCAACTGCAAATCGCGTATACCTCACACGTGAAAGCACAAAGGAAATGAAGTGCAGTGAAGTGTATAGATAGGAAATTTTCGAATTGCGTACGCACAAACCTTTGATTTTGCATTGCGCGTAAACGTCGCACGGTCTATTGAGTGACGAACGCTAACGCTCCGCATAAACGCCCGTGAGCTTAGCCGTACGCTATTCGAAAATTCCCTAATGACATCGTTACGGCTTCAGCACTCGCTTTCATGCGCCTTACATGCAGCCGCCCCGTAAACAATTTCATCATTGACTTACAATAAGCCCGCAGCCACGTTGTGCCCTAGCGAGACACAAAAAATGTAGATTACGTGGGCCGTATATCAACGCTACAGAACGTCAGTGGGCGTTTTATGCTGGCGCTTTATGTGCCAAAACATCGATAGAAATATGAGGCATTGTATACGTTGTGGAGTACTCCGGAAAACTGTAAACACCTGGGCTTTCTTTTTTTAACATGCACCTAAATCAAAGTGGGGCATCCAGCTTTTTCCCCTTCTATTGAAAATGCTACTGCCGCGGTGGGATCAAACCTGCCACCTTCAAGTAAGCGGCCGAGTACCGTAACAAACGCACTACAGTGGCGGCCCTGTGGGAAGCTTCGATTGAGATTATAACATTCATATGCGCTGTTTTAAGGTAGGTATCATTCACGTACCGCCATTGACGCGTGCCACTTACACAATGGCATGCGTCTACTTGTGGAGGCGGGTAGGGGAGCGATGATGGGGCTCGGCACAGAATAGAACGCCTGCCTATAAGATGATAAAGAGGAAGGAGAGGACGAAGCGAGCGTGCTTCGCTTCATGATGCTGATATTTTTGTGTTTTCTCTGAACGGAGTAATGGTCGGATTAAGCAGCTCCACTCTAAAAAAAAGGGGGGGGGGAGCAAAGCAGTAGCGCGAATATGCGACATTGAAATAGTCATCGTTTAACTCTTTTAACCGATAAATGCTGTCCGCAAATAAGATAGGGAATCTATTAAGTCATTCGCCACACCCAGCCAACGAATACTCGCCAATGGCAGGTTTCCGCGACAAATGTAAACAATAAATACAACTCTTACGTAAATGGTGGCACAAAGACTCGTGGCACAGGAGAAAAAGATTTATGCCATCTCCCGCTAAATGGAACCACTTGTTGATGTGAAGCAGCGCGCGCTAACGTTTACACAGGTGGCGGCGTTGACGCTGGTGCTCATCGCAGAGTTTCGCAGGAGAGAAACCTGGTGAGGCGCAAAACACCCAGTGATGGACCGATGTTTTTTACTGAAACATGCCAATCGCTGCTAATGGGTAATGGAAGACAGGAGACTCCAACTGGACACAGGTAGTGACAGTCTGCTTTTAGTTAACCACCATGCTGCGAATTTTTATTGTTCAACAACGTACGAGAGAATTCTTCCACCAGCACAACTTGGAGGTCACGGGCGAGTGCTTGCGTCCGTGTTGAGAGGCGAAAGAGGGAAAGCGTAGCAGAGGAGAGTGAGGGAGGTGGGACGAGCATGCGCAGAAAGAGTGCATGGTCACGCCAAATACCGGACTGACCTCGACCATAGGATGCGTCGCATCTAAAAAGTAATCACCCGAGTTATATGAAAAATCTGACTCACGGTTCAAATATATTTCCTCTAAATGAACCCGAAAGTTATAGTGCGCGACAGCGGCGCCCTTCGTCACAAGTTAAATTCAAGGGCATGCCACCAAGCACATGAATTTATCCATTACCATCAACAACCTGCCTTGGTTTTCACATATTGCACCATTACACCTAGCAGCTACTGAAACTGTGTTCACCCACCACGGTAGTCTAGTGATTATGCTGTTCGA
Source organism: Rhipicephalus annulatus (assembly GCA_013436015.1). NCBI lineage: Eukaryota > Metazoa > Arthropoda > Arachnida > Ixodida > Ixodidae > Rhipicephalus > Rhipicephalus annulatus. The sequence continues at coordinate 241,247 of WOVY01011238.1, read as the reverse complement.
CCGCTAGACCGATGGTCGTCAGGTATTAGGGAGTTTTAGAATACCGTTTGCAAGCGCTGCGGGTGCCATACGAGTTTTAGAATAGCGTTTGCGCTGCTGCGAACCGCAACGCCAGATCGCAGCGACACCGTAGCCTCGAAACCAGCGCTTGCTGGCCACATGCGGGCCGCCATCACCACACGCAATTTCGTATTTTTTTAGTGCGGTCCGCGAACACGAACGCCGACTCGCACTACGACGCATGCGCAGTGGCAGCGACCGCACCACAAGGGCTCGCGGTGCGCTATTCTAAAACTCCCTATTATCCACGCAGCGGCCGCCGCCTTTTTACGGAGGTGAAATGCGGGAGGACGACGTGTTTACTTGTTTACTCTTAGGTGTACGTGTGATGTTAGTGCACGTTAAACTTGAGCTGAGGAGGATACGAGTGGGCGCTGCCTTGGCCGCTGCAATCCTGGCTACATGGACTTCAGGTGCACAGCTTCCCCCAATGACATGCCCATTCTGCGTTGTCCCCGCCACAGAGGCAACGCTCGATTGAAAACCTGTCCGGGCATTCACCGGGCTCGCACTCACCACCTACGCAGCCTTCACCACCACTTCGGCCGACCACTTGACCTGACGCACTGGCCGCACGGTCCACTGCATTAACCACTCCTGGCCTTCATACAGGAAGCAGAACTTTTTATTTTTATTTAACTGATGCTGTAGGGCACACTGGAGCCAATAAAAAGAAGAACATGCTACATACACAATGCCAGGATCAAGAACTACGCGCGTGCGTCAAACGTTGTGCGACCGCTGTGGGGCTCCATAATACACTTGACTAACTCATAGAGGATCAAAGAATAGCTCAATATTGAAGACTAGCGCGAAGCCCTACGGGAAAGCAAATACTTGGCACCTCGGCATAAAATCCACCACTCAACACGGTGTTCAGACCACCAAAGCGCATGAAACAGGGCAACATCTTCACGTATGCCTGCTGCCAAGGAATATGCACCTTGAACAGTGTCATTGTAGGACATGAAGAACCCGTGGCAATTCCTGTACTGTGAAACACAAGAGAGTGCGTCGCACAGGCACTCATTGAGTCTTCTTCTAAAAGAGTTCCCATCTGGTATGTTTACCAAAGCTTAAAAGACGCCAATGTTTGATGCAAGCATGTAGGGTTAACCCTGCACGAGTAGCTTGTAGGGTTAACCCTGCACAAACTCTTCCAGATAAGCGTCTTCTGCAGCGAGTTCCACAAAGTTGTTGTTCCCCATCAGATGTAGTGATGCAGCGCCGACGCGGAGTCGGGGGTAAAGGACGGAGCACATGACCGTGTTGCAGTTCGTCACTACGTGGCGTCACCCACAGCGCTATGTGTGTCATCTCTTTCTTTCTGGTGCGTTTACGCAGTAAAATACTTCTACGATTATGAACCAACTAGGCCCAAGAGAACTTTTGCCGGATCAGTCTAGCCGAGTTAATTTGCCCGAACACTGACGTTTACGTGTTTTTGCTATGCGAGTCGTTAGAAGCCAGGCACAATTAAGATCTGCTGTACCAAATCTCTGAACGGAACAGCAAAAAGCATGCTGTATTCTTTAAAAGAGGAGAAAGTTCATGCGCAAAAAAATGCTCACTACAATTTGATGTTATATATTCTAATTCCATTCGGGATAACCATTAAGCTGCCTGTTCTGAATCTACTAATTTACAATTATTGCGGTCTTTTCGTCTTACATTCGTTTTTTTGTTTATCAATACTTAATAGTCCGAAGATTTCATGAAGTTTATATAATCAATTATTCGCCACTACCCCAGTGTGGGCATGAGCTATATGGGGGGGAACTATGACATGATCATCTCGGTGGTTTATGGGTGAAAGCAATCTTTACGAGACCATTATCATCATTATCTTCTTCTCGTTGCCACGAGCGCACGCGCCCACGTGCCCCCATTGCTTCAACGTGGCACTGTGAGCAGTCGTCGGCTCGTTCTTGGAACGCGCAGTCGTGCTCCAGTTTGGTCAGGTTGCCGGTCTGCGTCCTGTCCACTCTAGACTCATTTTGCGTCCGCCATCAGAATCTTGCTGCTAGTAACAGCGCGTCCTGAACCTGCTTCGCCCGTAGTCGAATTACTAGGGTCCCAGCCGGCATCTTCGAGGCATGTCAGCCATCTTTGCTGTTCCGAAGCGTCGCAGAAGTACGGAGTTAAAGTCGAAGCTGCTGTTCTGCGGTCGTTCTAAGAGGGGCCGCCCGCGCAGTCATCGAACACGTAAGCAAGTCTTCCAAAACTCTTCGCCCATCTCAAGACGAAGGAACACGAAGCTATTCAAGGTGAGCGTCGGTGCGACTTTTCCCGAAACGCGGCACGACCATCTCGTTTCTTGGCGCTCTTCTGCGAGTGATCAGTTTTTAGAGACTCCCGTAACGACGCCGATATGCAACATCAAAGCTTCATCATCAACGGACAGCAGGCAACCCCAAGCTTCGAGCGAGTCTGATGTCCTCACAGGAGAAGAGGAAGTCATTGCGAGTGAGCACCCAGAACCGGAGGCTCTCGCATTGCCGGACAAGGGCGTGAGCGGAAAGCAAGCAGTCGTGCTGGAGAACCCACTGCACTCTTCGCTGCTGGTCCTGGCGATTTGCAAAGGCATCCCTTTCCAGACCGCTGTCGAGGACTTCGGGCGCTGCATCAGACGCTGTAGACCTCCTTATACGACAACCGTGACAGCGACGATGACGAAGACGGACGCGGCTACCCACATTTTCTACAGGGTACAGTAAGCACCGGGTCGCATTCGACCTGTATCCAATAAAGGACGTGGTTATTCTGTCACGGCAGGCGACGTCTGGCTTCGTCATGGTGGACCAGCACCGTGCTTCCCGAAGCATTCGTGGTTGAAAGGAGAGAAAGAACGTCCACATCTCCGAACGAAGAACGCATGGACTAATGAAGCACCATCAGTTTTTGGCACCATCTACCCTGGCAGTCTTGGAACGCGCTATGATCCGCAAGGAAGCAACGCCGCTAGCCGGTTTACTTCGAGCGGTGGTCGGCGCTCCAGCAAGGCGATGAAACACCTCTAGAGGGTCATGGCTCTCAAGTAGCAGCAGGCTCGTATTGACACTGAAGCTTACCGCTGAAGCTTTCAAGACAATGATGAGGAAGGAGAACTTCAGGGCCGCGTAAGAAGCAGACAGAACGACGCGGCGGTGCCAGTACGACGTGTCGTTCGGCAGCCATGAGAGAAGGCGTCACGGCTTCGTTTATATGCGGTGTTAATTCGTTTATTCTTGCTTAGCTAACGTATTTTCATGGGAAATAAAACGTTGTATTGGTTACGTGTTGCCTCTGTATTGGCTTGCTGGATCGATGCCAAACCAGAAACACCACCCTCGCCTTAGGCGTGCGCCGTGCTGTCTTTTGGGGGGAGGAGGTGTTCAACGAGTGCTATTCCCCTCATCTCGAGCATCTGTCAAGCTCGCGAAACTGTCAAGTTTCTCTTTCATTAAACTCTCTCTCCCTCGAGGAGGAGGAATCACCTCCACTGAATATTGTTGAGTGCTCAGCAGTATAATTAAGACGTCACGCGCGCCAAGAACTCTCGTCACACTTGGACGCCTTTTGAAGAGATCTATGTAAATATTGGAGTGTCACGTGGCAGAAGCACCTCAAACTTTTCGCAGATGAGTGCGTCTTCTACCGTCACATCACTTCACTCGCAGACGCCGAATCAATACAAAAGGATCAAAACACTGCATCAACACGTTTGTGCTCCACATTGAAAATGCACTCAAGTATTTCGATCTGGAACCACTTCAGCTTTGCGAAAAGATTTCCAGAAATCCTGTACACATACAGTACCGATGGCGGAGCAGTAAAAAAAGTACCAGAGAGTAAATACTTGAGAAGGTAATTAACGTATTTATCTCATTGGAACAGACACATAGAACAAATGATCCCAAAGGCTAGAAGAATAGGCTTTCTTTTTGCCGAAACTTGCATTGTGCCACATGAAAGATAAATGAGACCCATTATTTCTTACGTGTAAGATTCATAATAGATTATGCTTGTCTTATGTGGAACCTGGCTCAAAAGTTTCTTGCGAAAACATTAGAAGAGGTTCAAAATCAGGCAGCCCGATTGATCACTATATAATTCCGACCCACTCGCAAGTATCTCACAAATGAAGGCAGCATTAGGCTGGCAAACTCTACAACCTCGAAGACAGAAACCTCGATTAGAAATCTTGCACAGCATATATTATCACCCAAAAGGAATTATTGAGTAGAAACACCTATTAGCACCAGCATAACACTCCAAGGGATGCCAGTAGAATAAAGTAGAATACTCATACAAAACCACTTGTTCTGCCAACACCTTTTTTTAAATAACGATTAGAGAGTTGAACAAAACTTCCGAAGATATAACAAATATTAGGGACAATGGGGCTTTGTTTTAGATGTTGTGAGATTGTGACATGTGTATCACGCCTTTTCTACCTGTTTGCTTTGTGCCATATCGTACTAAAATTTTGTTTGCATACTGTGATTGTTATATCTTATGTTTTTAGGTAACTTCTTTTTGTGTGTGCTTTGACAGAAATATCGTTAGCTTAACTTCCAGATATGCATCTGCGGCGTTGCAGACTCTATATGGAACCACACATCAAACGGCAACGCATGCGTAAATGGCCATCTGAGCTTGTAATCTATATGTTTCTGTTTTCGTTCCCTTTCTTTCTTTCTCTCTCTCTCTCTCTCACTCTCTCTCTGCGCTCGCTTTCTCGCCCATTAATTTAATTTCATCCCACGTCATACAAATCGGCGCACATGCTCCGGGGGTGATGCGAAAGTTGAAGGAGCGCACGAAGAGAGCACGTGCTTGTAACCGGCCTAGTAATTGCGCTGCATAGTTTTTTGTTCACGCGACACCTCTGCGATAAAATCTTAAACAGCTCCGCTGCTAATAAGACACGGCTAGCAGTATGAACGACTCAAGCGCTGCAGTTCGAAGAGCAGCGCTCTTATTTATTTCGAAGAGCGCGAAGACAGGACCCCGAGTAGACCACATAACACTGCCTGGTGTTGTGTGCTCTATCCTGCGTCTCATCGTTGGGCTGTTTAAAATACCTGTGCGTGTCTACCAACAAGCGCACTTTGCCACCAATATGAAGCTCTTATCAAATCCCGCGCCGGTGGTCTAGTGGCTAAGGCAGGCGGCTGCTGACCCGCAGGTCGCGGAATCGAATCCCGGCTTCGGTAGATGCATTTTCGATGGAGGCGGAAATGCTGTAGTCCCGTGTGCTCAGATTCGGGTCCACGCTAAATTTCCCCAGGTGGTCGAAACTTCTAGAGCCCTCTTCTACATATGTCTCTCATATCCACGTGACGGTTTTGGAACGCCAAACAGCAGCAATCATTACTATCATTATTTACTCTACCTGTCTATCTCTGCGGCTCTTGTTTGAGCTGCGCGTGTGTTCCGGCCCTTGACAGAGCGCTTTCTGTCGGCGCACGTTCAAAGTTTGCTAGCATTCGTTAAGTGCGGAGCATGTAAGGGAGAAGAAGGCTGCCGTCGCTGTCACTTGGCGTAACGCAAGATAACCCACGTACAGCGTATCCAGCTGTCGCATACTCGGCCGACGCCATTGCCTAACAGAAGTTTCCTTCTCTTGTTCTCCGAGCGGCATGAAGATAATTCTAATGCGTCTTTTTCCTCTTGCTCTTCGAGCGCCATTGATGATAATGTAAAGTTTGACAATTACTAGTATCAGTAAAAAAAAAACGCAGCGCCAACCACATGTAAAAAATTGGCTCGAATCTACACGTTACACTGTAAATGTCGTCGAAAGACGATAGTCTTGCGTCTGGAGAGAGTAAACAAAACGTTTATTTCATGTTCTGCGCAGAAACATCGCTGAATGGTATTCTGAAGGGGTGTAACGGAGGTGAACAAGCGCAGCTAGGCACGTTAGGCACGGGCGCCATCTGGCAGTTATCTTCAAAAACGAAGACGTGCGCGACCGCGGAGAAGGATACGCGCCAGTCTCGGAGGTGATAAGGTGAAGTATGCAAAGCGACAGGCAGGTGACACCACCGTGCCGTCGTAGCAAAGCGTTGAAAACACCTTCTTGAGCATCGCGTTGCACTGTCACCGCAGCGCGTTAAACGCTACAGTCCTTAGAGTTACTTGTGTGTGTGCCTGCTCTAGTATAAAGGCAGGCATACAAAACATAGACATGTTGTTAAGGCGCCTCAGATATGCGCACTATTTCCTTCTTTAATTGACAATCACACAACGATGAACGCTAAACCTTGAGCAATATTGCTGGGCTTTGCGGCTGATGGGGTTAGCCGTTTAGTGCCGTTTGAGGAATCATCAGGGCGGACAAACAGACAAATGTACAGACAGACAGACACATAGCATACAAACAGACAGGCAGACAGACGGACAGACAGGCCAAAATTTTTCCAACTAAGGTACCCAAGAAAGACTATCGTTTTTAAAAGCGAAATAGGAAGCTTGCAAAATATTGGCTGCGAGGGCCTCCACTGTAGCGTGGCCAGCGCTGATATCGTTTTGACGTCAAAGATAGGATGCGTGATCTCGCCTTGCTTGCATCGTTATCCATTTCTGCACCAATTTTCAGTCGCGATTTCACGATGTAAATTAGACACGAAAGTGCTACCGGGGCACTGATTTGGAGTTTGCTTGCCCGTATTATCAGGTCTTACCGCTTAATTAAGCGCTGGGCTTCAAAATAAAGGAAAGCACGCACGGTGTCCACAGCAAAAGCGCAGAAAATGCTGTCTTCTAGCAGACAACACCACCTGGCATCCTATGAGTGACGTCATCACGTAGGTGGCGCCACGGTATGTCTTCGCGGCAAATAGAAAGAGAGAGAAAGAAATGAACAAAATAGGAAGGACTTATAAATCAATCGGAACTGCGAGGTAAAACACATGAAAACTGGCAAGGATAACAGGAAAGAAATGCAAAAGGAAAGTTTGAGAAAAGCGAAAAGAAACAAAATAATGCATCCCAGCTCCGTACATCCGCCACGCTTGTTATCCATTTTGAGAAGGTGCTTTAATTAGTTTCTGCCTACAAGATTAGCAATTTGTTCCAGCCACTCTTCTCTATATGTCCTTTAACGTCGTATAGGTATTGTAATATTAAAAAATATAAGGTGTGTATTATAGTAAATCTGTGCAACCAAAATGTCTGACAACACTATTACCCTTTGAACCCTGCGAGAGAGGCCACTACACGTTAATAATCTTTTTATTCGTGTTTCTTGTGCAAAAAAGAAGTCCCTTTCTTTTTAATCTTACGTTATTAACCAAGCGAAAAGGTAAAACCGTCGCCAGCGATGGAAACTGCTACGTGAGCCCCTACGGGAAATAAAAGTGAATGAAAACAGCTCGTCCGATTTTTTTTTGGCTTCATTATACGCAGATGCCTTGACATAGCAACGTATGATTTAACAAAGCTAATCGGCGATTGTACTACCACGCCCTGTCACCTATATATCCAGGAATAATTGTTTGCTGCGTCTACAAATAGATCCACGAGGCTATTCTTTATTCTGACGTCAAAGAAACACAATTGCTCTTGTTCATCTTTATTCTTCTTCTTTCACATTGCAAAAGTCGTCTCGCTTAAAGCCGCGATGTGTGCGTCCTCAGAGATGCACAGAAACGCAATCTGATTTACATTCTCACTGATGCTTCAGCGAAACGTTCGCAACGCAAAGATTTTGGCATCATGTGTTTAGAAAGAGTAGTTAACGAATTAGGGCACTGGGTACTATACTATCGGAGAGCTGGAAACTGTCCTTGAGGGATCGTGTGTAGAATAAATGTTCGAAGATCTACAGTACGAAGTACATAACTATGGGAGAGCTCAGACATAGAGAAATATACTATATTAAAAGTGGCTACTGGAGCCTATTCCCGTCCAGCAAGAAATCAAGGGTCTGACCAACGAATAGATGGCACACCCTTGCTCTCTTTTTCTTCCAATTTAAGACATACAATTGCCTCTTTAAAAGGACAACCATTAAGCAACTTCACATCAATTTTTTGTAAAGAAGAAATCTTATTGACTTGTGCAGTTTTCTACATCCGCTCTATTTCATATCCCGCTGAGGACATTTAATGCATTACAACATAAGATAATAAAGTATGGCTGGAAAGTGTTGCCTTTTGCATTGTTTTTGCACAATGAGGCACATTCATGTGGTTTAGATGTGCTGTACATGCATTCTCTTCGCGGAAGCATGGGTGAGTAGCCTAGTGCGCAAGACACTCGCTTTCGGAGTATGAGGGTACGGGTGCAAATCCCAGCGTCAGAAAAAAATTGCTATTTTATTTATGGTGAAAACATTAACGGGTCCAACCAACCACTCGTGGCGCTGAAAGCAGCGCAGTAGCTGGACCGTAGGGCCCTATGGAAGTGTCCTCTCTTTATGTATGTTTCTCTACGGCTTAGAGCTGTCCAGGTGGACCAAGCAAATGAATAAAATTATAAGTTGTGTTCAAAACAAACTGCGAACGCCTTAAAGCACTACACACAGCCATCAGCTGCCAATGCACATGTGTGTTTAGATAAGGTTGTAAACGATTTAGAGTTCACGGTACTCTACTATGAGAGAGCATAAAGCCGCCCCGTGTACTGGATAGATTAGTTACAAGTAGTGCACGAAATACGACGTGGACTCCCGAGCCGCCCTATTAAAGGAATCTTGCTCTGTGGGTAGTCCGTGGCCTGCAAATGTGCGCTGGTTAATTGCGTACACTTGTGCAGGTTTTTTTTCAAATACTGATGATTTCTCAATCGTTATCTTCTCGGTGATCAGCAGTTTCTGATTGGCAATCCGATTTTTTATCGGGGTAATTTGTCACATTTATTGTTGCATGGATATGAATGGATGACCATTGTTGTTGTTATTATCCACTCAAGTGCTCCGCCTCCAAGAACATTGATGAAGGTCCATTTCTCGGCACGAAGGACCAGTTAGAACAGAGCGTTGCACGGTGCGAAAGAAAGAAAGAAAGAAAGGAAGAAAGAAAGAAAGAAAGAAAGAAAGAAAGAAAGGAAGGAAAAAGGTTTCTGTCATTTTCCCGATACATCTCCTGCTATTCTTTTATCCACACATTTTTTTTTCGTTTGAAAACGGCAAAGTGCCAGCGATGTGTTACTTGATTCACTGTTCACGCCAACATTTAGCGAAAAGAATCAAACGTAGAGCATATTTCAGCCCGTACAAACATGAGGCCTCACAGAGTTTGAATTTACGGAAAGATATAACAAATGTCACAAGCTTTAAGCTAGCACAGCTTTTCATTTTCGCCTATGCCTTATAAGCCCATGGAAGTGCAAAGTTTACAATCTAATTTTCATTTTAGACAGCTGCGTATACGTCACTGTGCTTACATTCTTTTGAAAGCGAAGTGCCATTCATGATTTGATTTGAATGTTTAGTTGAGTTTAACGTCCCGAAACTACCATATGATAAGTGCCATTCTTTTAAATGACACTTATCATGTGACGAGAAAAGCATTGATTGATTGATATTGCCACAGCTCGACCATCGCAGAAGACGCGTACCACAATTGGCGTTCGTAAAAGCCGTCAAGCAAGTAGCAAGAAAGTCGCGCCATGGGACGCCGTCCTGCACGCGCCACGATGCTACGCCATGGGACTGGCACGAGACTCGAGGGGCAGAGGAAGACACCGACGAAGTTGGAATCAGCGAGCAGAGACATTTTTTTGGCTGACCATTTTTAGCTTTGAGTTTACAGGCACAAGTTCGCCCTAAATAAAGAGTTTATATAGTACCAGGTGCTATATTTATTTGTAACAATCTGGTGGAGGTGCTGGGTATGATTCCAAGCCCACCACAGGAAAGGGAGAGAAGCCCAGATCCCAGAAGATTGGAGCCAGCAGAATTGACACCTGTGCACCAACGCACGAGTCGCCGACTACGTGGTGAGCAGCCCGAGTTTGGCCCCCTAATTGACTCATCAAGACCTGTCGAGACCTCAAGCACAAGCGTCACTGCAATGGTCACCCAGTCGATGCCATCTCCATCTCACCTCATTGTGGATTCGCCACGTACACCAGAGGTCTTCCATGGTGAGACCTTTGAAGACGCCGAGGACTGGCTTGAAGGCTTCGAGCTCGTTGCACGTTTGAATGGTTGGGACGAAGCCCGAAAACTTCGTTACGTTTACGTCGCCCTGCAAGATTCGGCACGTACGTGGTTTGAGAACCACGAAGCGTCTTTGCTGTCGTGGGACGACTTCCGACGAGAGCTAATCGCAACCTATCCGAACACGGACCGCAAAGAGAAGGCAGAGGCTGCTCTTCAGGCGAGGAACAAACGGAATAACGAGAGCATGGCCATGTACATAGAAGACATGTCACGGCTCTTCCGCCGAGCCGACCAAAACATGGCCGAGGAGAAGAAGTTGCGGCACCTAATGCGCGGAGTAAAGGAAGAAATATTTGCAGGCCTGGTGCGTAATCCACCGCGAACTGTGGCGGAGTTCCGGTCCGAAGAAACGACCATGGAAAGGACACTACAACAACGTGCGCGACTGTACAACAGAGACTTCAGCGTCTCTTCAGTCAGGGTGGAGTCAACAACCCTCCCCACCAACGTTGACGTCCTCCGGGAAATGCTGAGGGCTATTGTTAAGGAGGAGCTCCAGAAACTGCAACTCCCCCAAAGTCCTCCAGCGATGCCCTCAATCGCGGACGTTGTACGTGAAGTGCGGCAAGCAATTATTCAACCGAAGCCTCAGGTGCCACACCACACGCAGCCGGAACCTCAGCCACAGCTGTCGTACGCGCAGGTCGTACGGCAAGACATGAGACGCCCGAGCTTTGCACAAGCTCCCGTTATGCCACCGACCTTTCCTCGCAGTACGCCACCGCCGATGCCAGAAGCGAGACCCCGCAAAAGTGATGTATGGCACACGGCAGATCGGCGGCCCCTCTGCTACCACTGTGGGGAGGCAGGTCATCTTTATCGGACATGCCACTACCGTCAGGTCGGGCTACGTGGCTTCCCAGTGAATGCACCCTGCCCTCGTAACGGTGAGCGCCCTTACGAAATCGAAGAATATTTATCTTCGCGCTATGCCTATCCAAACACTCAGCGACATGAATCGCGGGTCGATTGCACCAATGCGCAATAGGTCGCCGAGTCCACACCCATCATCTACTTTCCCGAGGCGTCGTTCACCAAGCCCGCGACGGGAAAACTAGAACCAGTGACCTGTGGAGGCAGGGCCGCTGATTTTCGGAAAACTGAAAACCCTCCATCGCTAACCGGATCAGACGACGACACTGACACAACGACGGACAAGCGCAGTAATGGTGACGTGACATCCGAGCTACAAGTCATAATAGACGACGTCGAAACCATAGCGTTAATAGACACATGTGCAGACTACTCAGTAATAAGTAGCATGCTCGCAAAGAAGCTGAAGAAAGTGCTCACTCATTGGACCGGACCGCAGATACGCACCGCCGGCGGGCATTTTGTCAGCCCCGTAGGATTGTGCACAGCGAGAGTGGGAATAAGATGCCATGTGTACGTCTGCAGTTTTATTGTTCTCCCTGAATGTTCCCGTCAGGCAATTCTGGGCATGGACTTTCTGCAAGCAAACAGTGCCATCATCGGCTTGCAGAAATCTCAAGTTTCTTTCTCTACAGAGAACGCTGTTGCCGTGTGTCATGCGGAGCAACCAATTGTTTCGTCTCTTCGTATTGTGGATGAAGGTGTGACAGTGCCGCCGCGTACCAGCGTGACAGTTTCTGTGAAAACGACGTTTTTCGTGAATACGCCGGACTAGCTGATGGAAATATCGAACTGCTGCTCACAAAGGGGATACGCGTGGCGAGAGGTCTAGTGAACCTGCGGAACGGATATACTGATGTGCTATTGACTAAATTTGCCAACGAGGTACAGCATGTGGCAAAGGGAGCATCCATAGCATCACTTCATGACTACGTACAAGTCTCAGATGTTTGCACCATAGAAAAAGTACCTACAACTCCCCCAACAGTGGACAGTGTCCTCGAGAAAATAGATATTGACCGAGAGCTTTCATCTCTGCAGAAAGACCAGATTGTGGAGTTGATCAAGGAATTCGCAGAGTGTTTTTCCTCTTCTTCGAAAGTCGGACGTATGCCTGTAGCAAAGCACCGCATTGTAATCGAAGGGCATGTTAGACCAGTATGTCAGCATCCATACCAAGTAGCTCCAAAAGAAAGGGAGGCGATAAAGAAGCAAGTACAGGAGATGCTCGACGACGATGTCATACAGCCCCCCAAAAGCCCATGGGCATCACCGGTAGTACTGGTGAAGAAGAAGGACAACACCATGCGGTTCTGTGTTGAATACAGAAAACTCAACCTCGTCACGAAGCGAGACGTGTACCCACTCCCACGAGTCGACGATACGTTGGATAAACTGCGCAATGCTCACTTTTTTTCATCGTTGCATCTAAAGAGCGGGTACTGGCAAATAGAAGTCCACGAACGAGATCGTGAAAAGACGGCGTTTGTGACACCCGACGGATTCTACGAGCTCAAAGTACTCCCATTTGGTTTGTGTTCTGCTCCCGCTACCTTCCAGAGGATGATGGACACTGTGCTCTCCGGCCTCAAATGGCAGTCACGTCTTGTCTATCTGGATGACGTAGTAAGTTTTTACACGACGCTCGAGCAGCACGTACAGAGACTGAGAACGGTACTGGACGCTATTCGTATGGCTGCACTTACGATCAAACCCGAAAAGTGCCACTTCGGGTTCCGGGAGCTTCGGTTTCTCGGGCACATTGTCAGTTCTCACGGTGTCCGCCCAGATCCGGATAATATCACTGCGGTTGAAAATTTCCCAAGGCCAAGAGACAAGAGAGCTATGCGACGTTTTCTGGGGCTTTGTGCCTAATATAGGCGCTTCGTTGAAAATTTCTCCAAGATTGCGGAACCACTGACACGACTTACGAAGGAAGGTGTACCATTCATCTGGCACCAAGAGCAAGAAGACGCCTTCTCTGAGCTACGACGGCGTTGGCAGTCACCTCCCATACTCGCTCATTTTGACGAAGGTGCCGAAACAGACATTCATACAGATGCCAGCAACGTTGGCCTCGGTGCTATTCTTGTTCAGTGGCAGAACGGGAAAGAAAAAGTTATTGCTTATGCAAGCCGCACTCTGTCGAAAGCTGAGTATAATCATTCAGCTACGGAAAAGGAATATCTCGCAGTTATATGAGCCATCAGTAAGTTCCGTCCATATTTATACGGTACACCATTCCGAGCCATCAGTGACCATCATTCATTGTGCTGGCTTGCGAACCTTAAGGATCCTTCCCGAAGACTTGCTAGATGGAGCCTGCGTCTACAAGAATATGACATCACTGTAGTCTACAAGTCTGGCCACAAGCACAATGACGCGGATTTCTTGTCACGAGCACCAATTCAGAACTCGTCTTCTGAGCATGAACAAGACTCCGCATTTCTTGGAGCTGTGAGTGTGTCGGAGATGGCTCGTGATCAACGAATGGACCCAGAATTACTTCGGCTCATTCAATACTTAGAGGGGCAGCAAGTCGAAGTACCGCGAGTTTTCGTCCGTGGACTACGTTCCTACGTCTTCCGCAACAATGTTCTCTACAAGAGAAACTTTCAATACACCGGTGAAACGTTCCTACTGCTGATACCATCATCACTGCGAGCGGAAATTTTAGAAGCGTGTCATGATGACCCATCGGCAGTTCACTTGGGCATTAGTAGGACTTTGGCAAGAATCCGCCGGAGATATTACTGGCCAAAATTGATAGATTCAGTACAGCATTACGTAAGATCATGTCGAGAATGCCAAAGGCGCAAAGTACCACCCGTAAAACCAGCAGGTCTTTTGAAACCGATAGAGCCACCGAAAGTCCCGTTTGAGCAGGTTGGAATGGATTTGCTAGGACCATTTCCTATGTCATCGTTTGGGAAGCGCTGGATAGTTGAAGCAACTGACTACATGACCCGGTATGCCGAGACGTCATCTCTCACAAAAGGAACGGCAAATGAAGTGGCATAGTTTTTTGTGACCCAGATAGTGCGGCGACATGGCGCACCTAAAGTTCTTATAACTGACAAAGGAACTGCGTTCACTGCCAGGCTAGTACAGTCTGTCATGAAACTAACACACACCGACCACAGAAGAACTACCGCATACCATCCGCAAACAAACGGGTTAACTGAAAGGCTGAACAGGACGCTTGCTGACATGATCGCGATGTATGTGAACGTCGAGCATCGGACTTGGGACACCATATTACCGTATGCTACATTTGCATACAATACCGCAGTACAAGAGACAACCCACTTCACGCCATTTCAACTTGTTTATGGTCGGACAGTAATAACGACATTAGACGCGATGATACCTGTCAACAGCACGAATGAAGAGGACCCTGACATAAGCGAATATGTAGAAAGGGCAGAAGAGGCGCGGCAACTAGCACGGAACCGCATCATTCAACAGCAGGACGTCGACGCGCACCGTTACAATCTAAGACGAAGGGACGTTCAGTACTCCCCTGAAGACCAAGTGTGGGTCTGGACGCCTGTACGTGCACGTGGCCTATCAGAAAAGCTTATGCGGCGCTATTTTGGCCCTTACAGGGTTCTCTGTCAGCTAGGCCCATTAAACTACGAAGTGATCCCTGAAGATCAAGTATGCACAACACGACGCAGGAATCTCCCGGAAGTTGTGCATGTAGTACGTATGAAACCGTACTACGACAGGAACTGAACAGGTGAACTGACTCACGTCGTCTAACACAAGGACAAGTCCTGTTGTTTAGAAAATGTCAGCCGGCTCTACGCATCGGGGCGATGCGTGCTAGGAGGGGGACTAATGCCACAGCTCGACCATCGCAGAAGACGCGTACCACAATTGGCGTTCGTAAAAGCCGTCAAGCAAGTAGCAAGAAAGCCGCGCCATGGAACGCCGTCCTGCACGCGCCACGATGCTACGCTGATCGAAAGCTCGAGCGCTGAAGGCCGAAAGGAACAAGAAGTGGACACCCTACCTGATCGCGACTGACGTTTGCCTGCTCTGAGGGTTCGGCCAAGAATTCAGTAGTTGTGATTGATTTTGTTTATTCTTTTTTGTAAGCGTTTCTATAGTTTCCTAATTGATTAGCGAGTGTATTTTCAGATAGTACGACCTGGCAGATGCCGTTTTCCTCGCCTGGGCCAGGGGCTTTCCTCTGGTCTGCTTCTCTTCCTTCGCAGGAATTGCCAATGTACTTGTTTTTACGCAATGGCATCTCATCCGTTCCTGTGGCATTGGTCCCAAGCAATGAAGGTATTATACGGATGAAGAATCCAAAAATGATTCAGACGGAGTTGAGAGCCACTACAACTCACTACCAAAGCATCACAGAGGTCAGGCAGTTCGGCAAGGGTGGCATTCTTTGCTTCTCGTCTGACCAGCTCTGTGTTCGAGAGCTACTAAAATGCTTGGTATTCGCTACCAACCCGGTGAGCGCATTCATTCCACCTGACCTAGCTTGCGTCAAAGGCCTCGTTCGGGGTGTCGATGTCAACTTGACCCCAACTGAGATATTAGATATGTTTTCTGAAGCAGGTGTGATAGCTATCTATAGATGTAGTCGAGTTGTGGACAAGAACAAGGTCCCAAGGGAGTCCGTGATCGCTACATTTGCCGGGTCGAATCGCCCAACCGAAATCAAAGCGTGGCCTTTAATATACAGAGTGGAACCACTATCACCTCGTCCCCTACAGTGTATTAAGTGTTGGCGTTATGGGCACACAGTGAAATTGTGCAGGTCGGAACCTAGATGCAGAATTCGTGGTGAGACGCACAACTCAAACGACAAGTAAAAGTAATGAAGAAAAGTGCTGTCTTTGCCATGAAGCACACTGCACTGATAACCCAAACTGCTAGCCAAGGCACGTGAAATCCAAATCCTTGAAATTGTAGACAGAAGGCGATGCTCCCAAAAGGATGCCATTGCTGAAATCCAAGCCCGAACTCAAGGGTATGCAGGAGCAGCTGCCCGCCATAACATAGCAATGGAAGCAAGCATCCTTTTCCCTATCAATTGCGGACATGATCGAGAAGGCTGTGGATAAGGCTATGCAACGCCTTGCTACTACCCTATGTGAGTCGCTGTCGCACATTGTGAATAACCAAATCGCGCAAGTTTATGGAGCACAGATAGATATAAGTACGGCTGTAAAAAATGCTGAGTCTGCACACCCGACAACTGAGGCAGAATCTGAGATAACTCTACCGGATTCACAGTCTGCAGAGCCCTCTGGAGAAGGCGTTCAGCGGCAAAGCGAGGGTGCACAGGAAGCTTCTCAGGACACACAAGATATGGACATAGATCTCAAATCTCTAAAGCGTTCTAGATCCCCTGTATCAAAAAAACCTGGCTCGCCAAAACATGCAAAAAGCAAGAAATACAAGAAAGACAACCATTCAAAAACCGATTTTCTAAAAGAAAGTATTTTAGATAAGGTGACTACCGAAACCATTTTAACGAAATCATAGGGACTCTTCAAATTATACATTGGAATTGCCGATCTCTTCACTCAGCCATAACAGATCTGTTATACCTGTCTTCCAAATTTGATCGGGCTATTATTGCATTACAAGAAACTTGGCTATCCACACATCATGTATTTCACCTACCCAACTTCCAAACCTTTCGTTTAGACCGTCCATCCAAAGGTGGAGGTTTAGCTTTCTTTATAAACAATAAAAATAGTTTAAAAGTCAAAAACTCATGCAAATGTATGTCTTCTGAATGCGAAATGTTTGCGTTAGATATTACCTTGCCAGGATACTTGCCTTTCTCGCTAATAAACGTCTACTTTCCTGTAGGCGTTCAAGGCACGAGATTGTTAGATATGGCTGCTAATTCAGGCTGTAAAGAAAAAATTATAGTTCGTGACTTCAACTCTCACCATATCTGCTGGGGTTTTAGAACAGAACAGTGTGGACAATGGTTTTGGGACTGGTCGGTAGACAACAACTTATTGTGCCTTAATGCTAGAACTCCCACATTTATTTGAGGTAATTCACGCTCCGCCTTAGGTTTAAGCTTTGTAAGCTCGGCCCTTGCTTGTACATCGTGGACAGCCCTTGATTGCGCCTCCAACAGTGACCACTTTCCAATAATGTTGGAGATCGCTTGCCCCGTCAAACCATCATGCTTCCATGCCCGAACCTATATAAATTATGCAAAATCTCAACACGACCTAAAAACTGCTTTAGACGCTCCTTCTCAGGATGGAGATGACACTAAAGCTATGAAAATAAGCGCAGTAATCAAAAGGGCATACAAAAACGCTGAATTTACTGTTAAATCGGCGAAGAGAATACCCTATAGCCCCTGGTCGAATTCCAACTGTTCACGAGATCACAGACGAAGACAGGCAGCTTCGAAGAAGTTAATACATAATCAGTCCCCTAAGAACTGGTCAGATTATGAATTTCTTGCCGCTGTATTCAAACACACGGTGGCCCAAGCTAAAGAAGAATATGATAAAAGACATTTCGATTATCTCTCGAGATCCAAAAATAAGAAAGCTTTATTTCAATATATGCGATCTCGCAAAATCCTGCCGTCTACATTAAATACTGATTATGAAAAACTGTCATTGGAAGAAACGAAGAACTCTTTAGAGTCAATTGGCAGAGGTCTAGAAATTAGATTTTCTTCGATTATGGCTTTCAACTGGCAAAAGTCTAGCATAAGCCCAGACTTCGAAAACGTAACGCTGTCTGAAGCATCAAAAGTCATTCGAGATCTACCATCGTCAGCTCCTGGTCCAGATGGAATCGCAGTTCCTATGATTAAAATTTTATTCAAGCTATCCCCCGGCGACGTCCTCAATCTTATAAACTACTCTTTAAAGAATGCCTGGATACCGTATGACTGGAAAATAGCTAAGGTTCTCCCATTAATAAAAAAGCAAGGATAAGGTTTTACCATATAAAATATCAGACCCATCTCGCTAACTTCGAACATGGTGAAACTCATAGAGAGGGTTCTAAACTGGCAAAAGTCTAGCATAAGCCCAGACTTCGAAAACGTAACGCTGTCTGAAGCATCAAAAGTCATTCGAGATCTACCATCGTCAGCTCCTGGTCCAGATGGAATCGCAGTTCCTATGATTAAAATTTTATTCAAGCTATCCCCCGGCGACGTCCTCAATCTTATAAACTACTCTTTAAAGAATGCCTGGATACCGTATGACTGGAAAATAGCTAAGGTTCTCCCATTAATAAAAAAGCAAGGATAAGGTTTTACCATATAAAATATCAGACCCATCTCGCTAACTTCGAACATGGTGAAACTCATAGAGAGGGTTCTAAAATGCCGAATAAACTCCTGGATGACGAATAAGGTCATATTAAAGCCAAATCGAATTGGTTTTCGTTGTGAATGCTCAATTTGGTGCGCCCATGCGGATTTAGAGAGTCGAATACAGCTTGCTCGTAAAAGGAAACAGTACGCCGCATTAGTAACTCTCGACATAGCTAAAGCGTACGACATTGTCGAGCACTCTATTCTACTGATCACCTTGCAGAGTCTAAAGTTTCCTCAGTATATTACTGAGTGGATAGCAGAATTCATAAAATCAAGGGAATTGTATTGCGTGAAAGATGGCTGTTGTTCGCATAAATTCAAACAGAAACGTGGTGTTCCCCAAGGGTCCATCCTATCTCCAGCATTATTCAATATACTGATGAGCTCTATTCCAATTGTTCAGGATGTCAGTGTCTACATTTATGCAGATGATATCGCGGTTTTTGCTGCAGAGAGCGACGTTTACTCACTACATCAAAAACTGCAAAGATATAATAATACACAGTCCGGTGTGTTGATTTTTGTTTGTGATGTCTAGCTTTATTTTCCACCGTAAGCAAAAGTGCAGTATGCTGATAGCAAACCTAATTTGTATTTGGCAAGCATGGAACGCAATACCCAAACACAGCACCTGAGTTCAGCATCTGCAGGGCAAATAAGAGCATGTGTTGTTACTTCATTTTGAATTCTTGTATACCATGTGTAGTCGTGTTACGGGCACAGGAGTTTTTTTACCCAAGTGAGATTCAGGTTGAAAATGGTGCCATTACACGAAGAAAGACAACTTTTTTCATCATAAATAATTTGAAGGTACTTACTTTTATTATTCTGTTTTCTTTCTTTTAGTTTAGAAACATCTGATTTAGAATTTATTTACTTGTTTAGATATAAAGCAAGTTCAGCTATACAGTTAGAAACATTAATACCGACAGTAGCAAAATACTGTAATTAAAAAAAATGACCCAGTCTTCCCTGCATTGATTGTGGAAATGGCTAATAAAGAATGCCATGTGTAGCGAGAGTGTGGTTGCTCGGGTTGGTATGCTTAGTCAGAGCAGGCTAATAAGGCGGTAATAGGGGCTAGTCTGTACGTCTTCATGCTTGTTATGCGCTGCAGGGTAGGGAAAAGATAAAACAGCGACAACACAGCGACGCACAGTTTTTTTTGTCTCTGTTTTTTTTAGTTACTCTGCAGCGCATCACAAGCATGAAGATGAAGTCAGAGCCGCTATAAGTTTAGGAAGATCATTCCGCAGCGAGATTACGCTTGTGGCAAACTAAATGTTTAAACTGAATGCACATGTTCTGCCAAAAATACTCGTGAAGCTGCGACAATTTTGCAAGTGTGTCGACGTGTGATCCGGCGTGTACAATTGGGAAGGGCACGGCTTTATGTAGAGGACGTACATACTAGCAAATCTTTAGCTGTCGTTCATCATTCATCAGCGGCAGTTCTTCCTGTGTATTTTTGTCATACAACTGGATTAAGATTTAAAAAAAAGGCGAGGACAAGTGTATGTCCATAAAGCACATCTCCACGACGTAATTTTTTGTAACTTCGTTGCACGATGTGGCGCTGAGAGACAAAAAAGTGGCCGTTGCGTAGCAGGATTTGACTTTCGATAGAAGCGAGTGGTAACCTGTGAAGTATGTTACATTTTAATATTTCATATACTTAGACCATATAAGCTGGTATAACAAGCTTTTAAATTTTAAAAAATGGTGAATCGATGTGAGGGCAATATATTAATTTAGCCTTAAACTAAGACTTTGTGGCAGTGCAATTTTTTGCCTGGATAGCGGTTTTCACGGCCTAACATTCCGTCATTGCAGTAATGTTGCTTTTACAATGAGTTACATGCAAAATAATATATGTCTGAAGTAGGTGCTTTCATTGCTTTGCATTGTTTTACTGTAGTGAAAACACGTTTAGAGAGATGACATGCGGTTTAATATATTCATCCATTTCGAATGCTTGGACATTTTTCGCAATAAATTCCAATCGTAGTGAATTCGAATGCCATAATATTGTAATGTTTGAATATTCGAACTAGCCTATGTATTTTGACATTGAAGTTGATTTTGGCACTGGGCACCTACTGAATCCGGTTGGGAACCGCGCAGTTCCCAACCGGATTAAAAAAAAAATCCGCGTGTTGATGGAACTGCATTAAGAGGCCTGGGGTGCGGCCTCACCGGCAAACACCGCCGAGGACGCACTCCCTCACCAGAGAAGAACTGGCCACCCTGGCGCAGTATCTGGCCACTACCTCCCACATGCTTACGTCAAATAACTCACGGCCCTCAGTCCCCAGCAGCTGCGAAGCAACTGACCACGGCGGCGGTCAGATCTGCAACGCAGCAGAGGGTGCTAAGAATCTCTGGATCCGGACAGGCCGCCATTGGAACCTGAACTTGGCAACGTTTAACGCTAGAACCTTATTTAGTGAGGGAAGTCTAGCTGTACTATTCGAGGAGCTAGAGGGTGTTAAATGGGATATAATAGGGCTCAGTGAGGTTAGAAGGACAGATGAGGCCTATACGGTGCTACAGAATGGGCACGTCTTTTGCTACAGGGGCTTGGCAGACAGAAGAAAACTGGGAGTGGGGTTCCTAATTCACAGAAACATAGCTGGCAACATAGAGGAATACTATAGCATTAATGAAAGGGTGGTAGGTATCGTAATTAAACTGAATAAAAGATACAAGATGAAGGTAGTACAGGCTTACGCGCCCACATCCAGCCATGATGACGCTTCAGTTGAAAGCTTCTATGAAGACGTGGAATCGGCAATGAGTAAGGTAAAAACACAGTATACTATAGTGATGAGCGACTTTAATGCAAAGGTAGGGAAGAAGCAGGCTGGAGACCAGGCAGTAGGAGATTATGGCATCGGTACTAGAAACGCCAGAGGAGAGCTACTAGTAGAATTCGCAGAACGTAATAATTTACGGATTTTGAATACCTTCTACCGAAAACGAGAAAACCGCAAGTGGACATGGAGGAGCCCTAATGGCGAAAATAAGAACGAAATAGACTTTATAATGAGTGCACACCCTGGAATCGTGCAGGATCTGGAAGTGATTGGGAAGGTACGATGCAGTGACCAGAGAATGGTCCGGTCTCGAATTCGCCTATACTTGAAGAAGGAACGACAGAAACTGATAAGCAATAAGCCAATCAATCAGCTAGCACTGAGAGGGAAAGTACAGGAATTCAGAGAGTCGCTGCAGAACAGGTACTCGGCCCTTAGTGAGGAAACCAACCTTAGCGTAGATACAATGAATGATAATCTGACGAGTATCATTACGGAGTGTGGAGTGGAAGTTGGAGGCAGGGTAGTTAGACAGGACACTGGCAAGCTTTCCCAGGAAACAAAGAACCTAATTAAGAAGCGTCAAATCATGAAAGTGTCAAGTACAACCGACAAAATAGAACTGGCAGAGCTTTCGAAGTTGATTAATAGACGTAAGGTATGCGATGTAAGAAGGTATAACATGGAGAGAATTGAACACGCTCTGAAAAATGGAGGAAGTGTCAAAGCATTGAAGAGAAACTTGGGATAGGCCAAAGTCGGATGTATACACTAAGGGACAAAGAAGGAAAAATAACTACCAATATGGATAGGATAGTTAAAATAGCGGAGGAGTTTTACAGAGGTTTCAATGACCATTACACGCAAAAAGGCCCCGTTGAAGCACACGTACCAAATAAACAATCATAGTCTAGCTGAAGTATCATGCTTCAAATATTTAGGAGTTTTAATCACATCCGATCTGAAATGGAACGAGCACGTCACGTACATTCAGAAAAAGGCAATGCGAAAACTGGGATACTTAAGGAGAATGTTACCGAAAGCTTCTCAGGATACCAAACTGCTAGCTTACAAAACTTACATCAGACCACTATTAGAATATGCTTCAATTATCTGGGACCCATACACTCTAGTTAATACCAATAAGCTTGAGAGCATACAAAGAAAAGCCGCGCGATTTGTTTACAGTTCATACAGCTGGAAAACGTCTCCTACGAGTCTTCTCCACAGGGCCGGTTTGGAAAGCCTTGCGGTAAGACGTTATCATGATCGGCTAAAATTTTTTTATTTGATGTATAACGATAGACTTCAAATTAACAAGGAAGCATACATCCAGCCGAGCATTTGCCGCCCAACACGATCCAATCGCCCAATGAAAGTCGCTGAATTTTCGTGTAAAACAAACGTCTTCAAAAACTCCTTTTTTCCCCGTACGTGCCATGAGTGGAATCTGTTACCTGCTAATGTTGTGCAATGTTCTGATGTCTCATCCTTTGTTCGTGCCCTGTTGAATTCGGCATGATTTCTTTTTTCCGGTTCAAAGTGTACCCTTAGAAGTGTATTGTTATGCTTGTATGTTATCCTGTTTTCTTCCTTTGTATCGCCCACACCTGCTCAAAGCCTGGCAAAAAAAAACAGGCTAGCAGTAACCTGTAAATAAATAAATAAATAAATATACAGTAGCCGAGACAACCACGACCTTAATACTATAAGAACTAGCAGTAACCCATATTACACCCCACCAGTAATGATAGAAGAAGTCAGAAAAGCTTTGGAGAGCATGCAAAGGGGCAAAGCTGCTGGTGAGGATCAGGTAACATCAGATCTGTTGAAAGATGGAGGACAGATTGTGTTAGAAAAACTAGCCACCCTGTTTACGAGGTGTCTCCTGACGGGAAGAGTACCAGAGTCTTGGAAGAACGCTAACATCATCTTAATACATAAGAAAGAAGATTACAAGGACTTGAAGAATTACAGGCCGATCAGCTTGCTCTCTGTAGTATACAAGCTATTTACAAAGGTAATTGCTAACAGAGTAAAGAAAACATTTGAATTCAATCAACCAAAGGAACAAGCAGGATTTCGAACAGGCTACTCAACAATTGACCACATTCACACTATCAATCAGGTAATAGAGAAATGCTCAGAGTATAACCAACCACTATACATAGCCTTCATATTACGAGAAGGCGTTTGATTCAGTAGAAATATCAGCCGTCGTGCAAACACTGCGGAACCAGGGCGTAGATGAAGCATATATAAACATTCTGGAAGAAATCTACAGGGGATCAACTGCTACCATAGTGCTTCATAAAAAAGCAACAGAATACCAATCAAGAAGGGTGTAAAGCAGGGGGACACAAACTCCCCAATGCTATTTACCGCGTGCTTACAGGAGGTTTTCAGAAGCCTAGAATGGGAACAGTTAGGGATAAGAGTCAATGGAGAATACCTCAGTAACCTGCGCTTCGCCGATGACATTGCATTGCTGAGTAACTCGGGAAATGAATTGCAACTCATGATTACGGAGTTAGACAAGGAGATCAGAAAGGTGGGTCTTTAATTTAATCTGCAGAAAACGAAAGTAATGTACAACAACCTCGGCAAGGAGCAGCGCTTCGAGATAGGTAATAGTGCACTTGAAGTTGTAAAAGACTATGTCTACTTAGGGCAGGTAATAACCGCAGAGCGGAACCACGAGATTGAAGTAACTAGAAGAATAAGAATGGGATGGAGCACATTCGGCAAGCACTCTCAAATTATGACAGGTAGATTGCCACTATCCCTCAAGAAGAAGGTATATAACAGCTGTATCTTGCCGGTACTTAGCTACGGAGCAGAAACCTGGAGACTTACAAATAGGGTTCAGCTTAAATTGAGGAGGACGCAGCGAGCAATGGAAAGTAAAATGGTAGGTGTAACCTTAAGAGACAAGAAGAGAGCAGAGCGGATTAGGGAACAAACGAGGGTTAAGGATATCATAGCTGAAATCAAGAAGAAGAAATGGACATGGGCAGGGCATGTAGCACGTAGACAGGATAACCGCTGGTCATTAAGGGTAACTGACTGGATTCGCAGAGAAGGGAAGCGGGTTAGGGGGAGACAGAAGGTTAGGTGGGCAGATGAGATTAAGAAGTTTGCGGGTATAAATTGGCAGCAGCAAGCACAGGACCGGGTAAACTGGCGGAACATGAGAGAGGCCTTTGTCCTGCAGTGGACGTAGTCAGGCTGATGATGATAATGATTAATACACTAGAAATTTGGTTGTAATCCATTTCATTGTCATTGAACATCAGTAAAAGTGCGCACTTGGTGTTTCCTATAGCAGATACAGATTCAATTTCTGTATTGTATAATTGGAAACCTATTCCACAAGTTGATTCAGTCAAGTACACAGGAATGATTTATAATGAAAAGCTAAATTGGAGCCCACACATTGAATATATAACAGCAAAGGCAACACGGGCGTTAGGTTTATTACGCAGGTTAAGCAACAGAAAATACGGGCTGCGCAGACACACGATGTTATTGATATATAAAATGTATGTGCGACCAATATTAGAATTTAGGTGTGTATTATTCTCGGGGGCTGCTGGTTATAAAATTAAACCGCTAGTAATGTTAGAGCGAGAAGCCCTGCGAATATGGCTGGGACTTCCCAGGTTCGTGGCGAATAATGTATTGTATCAAGAAGCGCGATTGCCAACACTCCTCTGTCGATTCTGCATTCTAACGGTTCAAACCTTCTTAGAGTTCCACTGTTTACCGGCGCGAAGATCAGAGTACGCCTTCATCAGCGACCCTGACTCTTTCTTTCTTGCGCATTGGCCTCGATTTCATACCCCTCAGATAATTTTCGTTAAAAAGAAACTGGATTGCATAAATGTAGACATTAGCACAGTAATTGAAACTAATTCCTCAACCATCAACATTAGGATAGAGTACGATGAAATCTTCCCCCCACAAGCCAAGTTGCAATCTCTTGAATTTTTGACCACTACATTAAACGATTACTTTGTACATGCAGAAACAAAAAATGTAATAGCTACGCTACAGATGCTTCTGTCAACAATGAAAAGGCAGGCGTAGGAATTGCGTCTGATTTCCTCGGCTGGTCTTTTTCAGTAAGGCTTCCAGATTTCACTCCTATATTTGAAGCCGAGCTAGTAGCTATTATTTTAGCTCTTCGTAAAATTCCTACGACCGAGACCAGTGCAATCAACCTAACAGGCTCACCTTCGTTGTGTGCAGCTCTGACAACCTCTGAACAATCTCGTGCCCTAGCAGCGTTCCACACACTAGCACCACCGCATTTAAAACTCCTCAAACTAGTGTGGGTCCCAGGTCACTGCGGATTACAATTAAATGAATTGGCAGATGCTTTGGCATGAGCATCACTCGATGGACCAGTAATTTCAGTACTTCCCGTGTTAGAATACTTATCAGGGGTTAGATATAGGAAATTCGCTATTTTTACAGATAGTTTAGAATATATCACACAATGGACAGATTGTCAGCACCTCAAATTTCCATGGAAAGCCCAGTGGAGTCCGTCAAAAAAACTTGAAATTATAATCTCCAGATTCCGGTGCCGTGACCCCCATTAAATTTTTATTTACACAGTGCTGGTCTGACACTTTCCCTCCTTTGTCCGTTCTGCGAAGAATCAGAAACTATTGAACATTATTTTGGCTCATGTCGTAACTATGCATCAATTAGGAAACGACTTTTAGATATTCCATTTGCGAAGCTTGGTTTAAATATAACCACAGAAAATGTTCTATGTTTTGGTGCCTCTGTTTTGGGAAATTGCCACGAGATGCATTCGATGCGGGGTGTAATTTTATCCAAGACTCTAAACGTTTTTCAACATAAAGCCCACGTGAACAGTTACTTAAAAAAAACCGGGTCGAAAAGTAATTTTCAATCCTGGATAAATCCGTGACATACCGAATTAATCGAGTTTGGAAAAACCAGCTGTCTGGTCGGCTCCCAAAATCAAGTTGTAGCTATTAGTGTCTACTTTGTTGATTCTTTTTTCTCACTATCTAAACCTTTGGTTTCTTATTTTTTTAACATACTGTCTTCACTATACAACTCCCCCCCCTTTTTTTTCGTTGTAAACAATAATGTTGTTATCGTCCATATGAGACTATATGTTCTCTTGGCCAATCCCCCAGAGTGGGTACGAGCCATGGATTAGAGGATACAAACAAACAAACAAACGTAGGAGTACTGCTGTCCCAACCAAGTGCGCTAGAAGAAAAGTGCAGTATTTTTTCAAATACAATGACATATATATTACTCTAAACAAACGCATTCTTGCTGCATAAATATCTTCACGGTGTTTGAAATAAAAAAATACAACCTAACGTTTTTGTCAGCTCTAGTTATTGAAACATTACTGTGGTTGCGTGACTGATTTGGGTGCCTATATAATGCTTCTCGATATATATTATTTTTTTAGTCAAAAATTACGTTCTTTGAAAAACCATAAGCCTTTTAGTTAAGATCCTGCCGCCCGGTTCTTGGCCGATCCCCCTTTGTGGGTGTGCGCCAGAGTACCAAGGATCACCATGATCATCATCTCGCCGCACTACTTTTTACAGACAAATCTGTTTACGGGCGTACGTTTATCACGCCGAAGTAAACGTCCCTTTGGGCTGTTAACCCTCAAGTAAGTGCGTATTCCGCCACTAGTTAGTTAAATACACGCTTTTATGTGCGATGACCTTGGTTGGATTTCCTATTTTTGCGCGTCCAGAAAATTTTACCGCGTCGGGGTAGCTTGAATTGGCGCCGTCTCTCATAGGCCTAGCGCCGGCATGGTCGAAAACACGACTTGCTGTACGTGGCCGGAAATATATGTGTATTCACACTGATCGTAGGTCAGTGCGTTTGAAGAACTAGCTGCGCTGCAGAGCGATTGGGTGTTCGTTTTCTATAATCGGAGTGGACGTGCGAAGTGATGTCGTAGCCGGCAAAGCCGGCAACTGCCTCTTTATAGGCCTAACCTTGGCGTGATTGGTTGCTCATTGGGCCTAGAAAAAGTTATTTGATCGCGTTTTGAAGTTAGTTTTATCGCGTCACTGAATTGAACAGTTTTCTTGAGGAAGTAGTTTAGTTTCACGACGCTTGCGGGTGAACGTCCTGGTTAATCATAGTGTCCGCCCGTTCTACGCTCCAGAGGTCATCAGCCGGGCGTGCCTGACCGTCCGGCGTTTTCCAAAGACGTTTGCGCCTCATAAACTGTCCACATGCGCGAATTGACGTGGGTCAGTGCGAGTTGAGCGGTGTAAATTGAGCAAACAGAAGTAAGGCCTGCACCTTGTCGGAACGTCATTAGTTTCGGGTGTCTCGCACTGCACAACTTATAAACTGGACGCGTACAGCTGTGAACTGGTTTTAATTGGTGCAGGTTAATCACACGGCCCTAATACTACGAAGAGATCAGCTCACACTAAGGAGCGTTGCATGCCAAAACGTATAACCACTATTTCGAATCCGTTTCACCTGCTCCCAATGAAAATAGAAAACCTCTGCCACGTGCGTCTTTAAGGGGTACCCTAAGCTATAGCAAAAAATATCGCAGCGTTTCTGGCACCGTGTTTAGAACATTCATAAATTGAAAAACTGTTTGAATCTAATGGGCTGATTCAGCGAGTGGCAGTGCTGAACGTCAAGTTACTGTGGCTATAGGTGCCACCTCACGCGGGTTGGCGCGACAGCAAGGTTTCTTTTGGCGTTGCATAAGTGGTTGCCAGACTGGCACCGCCTTAGTAGAGGCGGGTACGGCACCTACGCCTCAGTGCTGCGCTGTATGCTCAGCTGCACGCGCGGCTGCACCAAGCTTGCACTGTCAACGAAGGAAGTGCAGGAAAGTCGTGAACCAGTGGTGCATATCTTCTGCACCTTTCGAAACTAATGGCAGGATTCAGAGGTCACTTCTGCACCGCTGAAATGAATGATAAGGTGCAGCACCTCGTGAACTGCTGCACGTGGTGGAGCCGAATAGAACAGGCCTATTTTCTGAAATAGCGTGATGCACATGTCTCAGTTCAGTATCTGTACTACGCGAAATCTAGTGCGAATTTAAAATTAAATGATGTTTTACTCGCAGGCAGGATTGTCTGTTAATGTTTTGCCATACCGTCACGCCAACCTTTTGCCTCCTTATTTTGGTCAGGTTCATTACTTCATTTTACACTCCTTGTGAGGTGATTCTGCTACTCATGTGCCAATTTATTGCATGGCTAGGCTCATCTTTAAAAGGGCCGTGAAACACTTCTCGAGCATGGTCAGAAAACTGCTGATTGGTAGTGGAGGCGGCCTGGAATTCATAATTGTCAGTCTGCTAACAATTCCTTTCTCTTCATTTGACCAATCACGGCAGATGCTAACAATCACTTGTAAAATGCCCATCTATCATTCTTTAGCAAATTTGAACATGGCACGGTTGGTCGTTAGAGTTCGCCTCAAAAGGCCGAGACTTGTCCACGCGTGCGCGCGATGCGATCACGCTAACAAGGCCGCGCATTCGAAGAAAAAAAATATGCTCAAAATCGCTAGGCGTACGTGAAGTTTTTTTTTTTCCTCATGCTATCTCTCCCTGCTTCTAGCGTTTTTCTTCGGGACAAGAAGAGAGAATGCCATTGCCGCATGCAAGGAATCTTTTTAACTCCGCTCGTACTGAACGGATTCTTGAAATGTTTGTCATTGAATTCGTGAGATAATAAGATCTTCTAGTGAATTCATTCAATGTACTTGAAAAAGTGTTTTGGGGGCCCCTTTAAGGGGTACTTACAGAACCTTCACTTGTTTCTTTTTCTTTCTTTAGCGTCAAATAAGCCAAGACTTTGAGAGCGTAGGAAATGTACTGGTATCTTTTTTAATGACTGAGTGTGCCACGTACAGCCAGACAATGGCTGCTAGATGTAAGCGCATGTGCACCCTGAAAACTAGGAGCATGCTTTTAAAAACTCGTCTCGGTTCCTACTGTACACTGATGTCGAAACATGGTATGAGTGAGCTGCATCATCAGGCGGTACTATCTGCAAGCGAAAGTTTCCTTGATGTATCCTCGTTTGTACGTAGTCTTCAATGTCTGGTTCGTTTGCTGTGCTTAGCACGTTGCTGTCACGCTGGACGCAACTTCAAGATTCATTATATGCAAGTCTGACGTAACCTTAGTCTTCTATCGCTAGGTCTGAACGACACAAGACACTGAAAAAATGCGGGCAAACGCTTTGGTGCGCTCTCTCTTAGTCTTCTATGCTCTTACTGAAACGTTTTACATGCGTAAGCAGCTCAAGTGCAAGGCTGTAGTTGGCATGTTTTACGAATATCATGTTGGGTGTCCAGGAGAAAAAGTTGCGGTTAATAGTTATTTGTGATAACCGACATATTGAGGCGGGGTTGAGAGGAGTTGCTGCTTTGCATGGCGCTTCGCTTCCGCTCTCGGGCGGGGCCACCGGAGCTGCCCAGCACTGGCAGTCGGTCCACAGCCACGGTGTGAAACACGAACTACTGTCCCCTGGCGCTAGCGTCGGGCGTGGATGCATGGTGGTCCCGCATATTCCTGATTCTCGTGCCCGTCCTTCTGGGCAATGGCACTGGGGAAAGACCATGCGGGGCACACGTGTCAATCATTAGCATGGCAGAGAGCCAAACTTGGAATTTTGTTTACTGTGAGCGTGGTTACAACTTGTGGTTTGTCATGTGCTCTGCGAATTCAAATGTGCCAATAGTGCAAGTTATAAATGTGTCGCATCAGTAAGCTTGACACGACTTTCCGCTTGCAATCTTGCTGTTGTGGGGTGTTTTAACTGCCCTGTACGCGTGTGTTTGCTTGTATGCACATAAAGTTTCAGTGGGGGTTGATGATGGGGATTTTACACCCCTCCTCTCTTCGGCGACACCATTGCTGACCTGTCAATTCATGCAAACTGCTAATTTCTAGAACATGGTGACCTCATAAACACTCTTGCCTCAAAGATTGTCATTGGTGCTCACCAACATGCCTGTTTTCTTATTCTGTCGCAGCTAAACGCTGAAAATGCGCGAGTGCTATCTGTTCACGTTGGACAAGCGGGTGTTAACATCGGCAATGCCTGCTTGGAGCTCTACTGTCTGGAGCATGGCATTCAGCTCGACGGCCAGATGCCCAGTGACAAGACGATCGGCGGAGGTGACGACTCCTTCAACACATTCTTCTGTGAGACCGGAGCCGCAAGCACGTGCCTCGTGCCGCCTATGTTGACCTCGAACCAACAGTCGTCGACGAAGTCCGTACTGGCAATTACAGGTGTGCAGCCGTTTCTTATGGTCGCACGGCTTCTGTAGTTCTTTTGCAAACTTCAACCACTTCGCGGAATTCGCATATTAGGGGCATTCTATCTGCTTCGCGAAACACGCAGCCGATCGGGTAAGCTGCCAAGGAGGTCGTAGAAAGAAATTGCGAAAGTAGAAAAACAAACTGGTTGAAAAGGCGCATATAAAATGTTAAAGGCGGGGGGGGGGGGGTATGTAGCGCATGGCCAAGGGACAAAAGAAAATAGTTCTTCGAACTCTTGGATGGCCATCCTGTTGGCCTTGTTGTGCAAGCAACACAAGCCAATGTTCCCCATTGTGATGGGTTCATGCGCAGCAAGAGCCGCGGTACATATTTGGTGGACTGCAGTCTGTCGGCAGCAACACGAGCACAGCAGGTGTGGCCGCAGCTATTCAGGCGAACACCGCATCCTTCTCGGTGGTAGCAGTTGCTGCTCTCGTAGGAAGGGGCGGTGTGGTGGCTGAGCTCGTGGGAGGAACTAGCGTACTCGTGGAGGTTTGCGGACGTTGCCGATGTCATTCGGCCACCACATCCGATAGCGTCGCAAAACGAGCGGCCCTTCTCGACCGCTGCATTTCCTCACCTGTTGATGTTGTTGACAGTGGTCCTGAACTGTTCCAGCGCATCGTAGAGAAATACCGAGAGTAGAGTATGACTGTGCCCTTGCCCTAGACCTGCGAAAACAGGCAGCGCAGTTTTTGGTTGCACTTGCAGTTGAGGCACCACGGATGTTCCGTGCTGGATTGGCAACTTCGGCGTGGCTACCACCATAATGGAGGCAGAGCTCGTCATGCAAGTTTGTCGCAGTGGTGTGGCTGAAACTACTGCAGTGGGCACAAGGGGCTGTGAGAGACGAGAACAGACTGCTCACTGCAGCTTGAAGAGGCACACCGCCAGTGGGATGGTGATGTCATTGAAAATTGAGGTGCCACATGGGCAGGATGTAGCGAATAGTAGTACCCCCTCGCTTGCAAGCTCTACTGGTTCTGTCTTCTTCGGATGGACCCACTGCAATGCTTTATGGGCTGCACAAGGAGGGCTGTCCTCTTTGTCCTTGATTGGGGCACCATTAAGTCGTACATATCTTTAACCGTGCACTCTCTCGCCTTCCGGACGTATTTTTGCATTGAGTTATAGTGCAAGGATCCTTGATACAGACAGACTGTTATGTATTGTTATGGAGCATATATCTGCGTATTCTCGCCAATACTGCACTCGAGTGTACACTAAACACACTTGAGACTTTATGCATTCTGCTTACGATGCGTGTATTTTACAAACTTCACCTAAATTATTAACCAAGGACAGTGCTGGTAGTTAAGCCGTCTAGATTATTTGTTGTCTGTTAAAGCTGAACCTTATGCAGGCCTTTGTTGCACTGATGGGCCTTTTTTTTGGGGTGTGAATGAGCGCATGCACGCCAGCCTCAAGGAGGCACACGCCATCATTTCTGGAGGGCAAACCGTGACGACGCGTGCGGACCTACCAACATGTGGTGTCACAAACATGCAAATGTTCCTCCCACAATGAGGCGCAAACCGGGCTTCCGAGATTGCCAACCGGCGCACGGCGGATCATTTCAGAGTCCAGGAGCCACCAGTTTTGATTTCGGCAGTCTCCAGTTGGGGTGCTGTTCGGACTAGGAAAAGGCCCATGCTTATGTGGCATGAGACTAGGACACCTTTAGGGGGTGTTGGGCAGAGTGCATGTATACTTCACTGCAGTTGCCAAAGTACCAGCTCCAGTTTGTGCAGTTGATGTGGCTGATAATTCTTGGCACAACACTCACGGCTTGTATTAATCGTCCTGTTGACTGCTGCAGGCAGAGTTTTCACCCCGAGGAGCTGATCACTGGCAAGGAAGATGCAGCAAACAACTATGCTCGCTGCCACTACACAATCGGCAAGAAGATTGTGGATATGGTGCTGGACCGGTTCAGGAAGCTGGCAGACCAGTGCACGGGACTGCAGGGTTTACTCATCTCCCACAGCTTTGGAGGTGGCACCGGCTCGGGATTCACCTCGCTTCTCATGGAGCACCTCTCGGTGGACTACGGCAAGAAGTCCAAGCTGGAGTTTGTCATCTACCCAGCCCCACAGTACTTACTTTCTATAGCTTCCCATTCTGTGCTGTAGTTTGCGCGTAGAGTACCCAGACACTATGGAGGTGTCAGTGGCCCGGCTTTCTGGCTCGGTTGCTGGCTAATCCTGTTGGCCCAAGAGCTGCTTCATGTCAGTTGTCCACGCCAGTGTGTCTGACAGCATACCTGTCCCCAGCCATGTGGCTGGTGTGGGCAGCACTCTTGCATATTCCTGTTCTTCGTGTAGTCCCATTGGACAAGTACACTGGGGAGAGACCATACAGGAGACATCACCTTTGCACACCACTTTGTTGTGAATAACCGTCAATGGCAGGCTGTGTCGCTTGGCAGTTATTGCTCCATTTGTCTGCTGCCACCACTCTTCTCTGTTGCCTCTCTCTGTTTGGGTTAGGCAAGGCACACCTTTTTTACTGCACTTTGTTTTTGTCGCGCCAATGCTTTAATAAAGCACCAGTCCAGTCAAGGAGTGCGCTTTGGCAGCTATGGCCCACTTTTTGCCCTTGGTCAGTACACTTATACCTGGATATAACGAAATTCATCAATTCCTTGAAAAATTCATGGATTTCAGTAATACAGTTGAACCCCGCTAGAACGAAACTCGTGGGGCTCGGAAAATATTTCGTAGAAGCAAGAATTTTCTTGTAGTGAAATAGAAAAATATAGCTGAACTGAGCTAGACACACAATAAAGGGGCGTTTATTCTTAAATGCCAACTCCGGCGATTTTTCGAGGTCAATGGATCTCAATGAAATTCGCTGGGTATGTTCCTTTGTACATTTCTGTCATTTATGTCGAATTACAGGCTTGAGAGATGCGCTGATTGTTTGCAAATAAATTTTTGAATATTGCCTCAAAAAGCTCACCTCGCTTGCGCAGTATTGGCAACAATGCCTTTGTGACGTCACGTTTGTCAAGTCAACGAAAGCGACGCAGCATATGGCATGCCTACTTTGGTCGCAACAGCATTTATTCTGCTGACCAAGAGGCAATGGCGGTGATGTCTAGCTACAGTTTAGCACGGGAAAGCTTTCTTCCTTCCTTTGTGGTGTCAATCCGGCACTTCACTGGTCTGCCTTTGTTTTTATAGTCTGTGCCAACGGGACCAATATACGGCCTCAGTTTCTTACCAAATAGCATGTCGATCACAGACAGGGTGCCCGGTTGGTTTTTCAGTTTGTGTTGTGCCTTTTTGCCCATTAAAAATTATTTTCAGACTTCTTGAGCATTTCAGCTATTGTGCTCATGCCAAGAGTGCCTCAGGAACATAGATACACCATTACCTTGACATTGTCGAAAAATCGCCGGAGTTGGCCTTTCAAATGAAAAAAAAAACTCTCCGCTGCTTCCTATTCTTTTCCAGCAGCGTTGCGACGTGATTCAGTCCTGCATAGGGAGGCCATGGTGGAAACTGCGCTGAATGTATCAAATAGTTGCGTTAACACCTTAACACCAGCAGTCTTTCGCCGTCAAAGTGTATCGGACAACGCAGAGACGGTGGCAGGGTATTGTACAGCGGCGATATTCACCTTATTCTATGCCATTTTTACCACCCATCACTCCCGGCTAGCTGATTTGGTTGATTATGCGGACAAACAGCTGCTCTGAATAGGTACCGCACTGGCCAAGCGCGAATAAATTAAGCATTAGAATCGGGGGGGGGGGGGGGAGCTGCAAGAGGGAAACCATGCACTGAGCAACTGAGCTTCATCTTCAGATATTCTGCGGTTAGAAAGCAAGCCAGCGGCGAAAGCGGAACAGTCTCAGTGTCATCACTATTGGACAATGGTGGTTTCTGGTGGTGCCAAGGTGCGTTTTAGACTTTGTCGACATATTTTCAGGTTCTGAAATTGCATCAGTGTTAGATTGGGTTTCCTGTATACCAATAAATATCCGAGCCAGGAATCGCATTGTGAAGTTTCGTTGAAGGGGGGACGGCAGAAAAAAAGGTGTTCATCGTGGCGACAATATTTATGCATTGTCTTCTATGGACTGCTGACAGGGAATTGTGATTTTTTCGTTGCAGCAGAAAATTTTTGAAGCGGTGTTGTTATAGCGGGGTTTGACTGTTTCCCGAATTTTCGTACTGAATGTGCATACATATGCGCAAACAAACAAAAGGGAGACTGAAGGCAGTACTAAGCCGAACCACTTTTTTACAGTAAAATTACTGCGTTATTATATCCCAGGCCTTTATCAGGCTTGCACTCGTCGCCTATGCGGCCTACACTACCACCCTGACTTGTTGACTTGACGCTTTGGATGCACGGTCCACTGTATTGACCACTCCTGGCCTTTATACAGGAAACTGAACTTTTCATTTTCACAGTGAAATCTCGGTATACCGAACTTCAGGGCACCGTCGAAATTCGTTATTTTGCAAGGTCGTAGTGAAAGCTCAAAAACTCACCATGCTTATTATTCGCAGCCCAATACGACCCACTTTTAAAACGGTGGGTTCTTGAACACTTTTTTTCACGAGAACAAACAAATGCACAAATAAACGCCTAAAAATGCACGTTTACAAAAAGTCCTTGCAGTGAGAAGGCCTCCAGCTTATCCACATTCCTGTGGTGCGATTTGGTTCTTTTGTCACAACAGCCTGCTTTTTGACTTCCAGTTGCCGAAGAAATCCACTTTCTTGCTTGGTGAAAACAGTTTCCGCTTCTTTTTCTCAAATCACCGCAGCATGAATGCAGAGTTGCTTTGCGGGCGCGATAAGTAATCACCGAAAAAAAGGTGAACACTTTTGACACGCTACTACTGACCTGTTTCGGAGAACAAAAATAGTGCTAAAAAATTATCTCGTTCTGTTTTATGCTCCTACGCTGTCTCAGGTTTTAGGTTCCCATGCTTCTTGCTGTGCAACTCCCGCTCTGCCTCGCTGACCTTGCCCTCCCGTGTTGCCCTCACCCACTCACCTCTGCTGCTTGTAAACCAGCAGCGTCAGAATTTCATCAAAAAGTGAGAACAAAAAATCGCCCTTTTCTTTTCCCTTTCTGCCCTGTCGCGCGTGTTTCGAGAAGTGTGGCGTTCATTCGCTTTGTCGTCTGCCTACGTACTGCTCCTGGGTAGCCATGATTGTTTTGAGAACGCGAGTTCGTAGTACTGAGGTGCTGTTAATATAATGTGGAACTAAATAAATGCTCGTTATTCTGAAAAGTTCACTATTGTGAAGTAAATAGTAGTAGTGAAATAGTTTAACACTGAACTATTAGAAGTATGCGTGGGATTTTTTAGAAAGTTTGTTAATGTGGGGTTCGTTCTAGAGATTTTACTGTATTTAACTGATGCCAGTAGGGCATACTGGCGCCAATAAAAAAATTCGATAGCCTTTATATGGACATTCTCAGCGGATTTAAGCCGTCGCCGCCATATTCTGTAACAAGTCCAGAACGATACCATGCCCCCCCCCCCGCGCATCGCAACTTTCAGGAGCGAGTAAAAAAGCTCGTACGCTGCTCAAGCAGAGATCGAATTAGTCGTTATATGGAAGTTCGTTATAAATATTTTTAGGTGTGTCTACCGGTAGTGGTGTATTCTAGTCTTTATTTTACGTATTCTCATTGTAGGTCTCCACAGCAGTCGTGGAACTGTACAACTCTATTCTCACCACACACACCACCCTGGAACATTCAGACTGCGCTTTCATGGTCGACAATGAGGCAATCTTTGACATCTGCCGGCGCAACCTCGACATTGAAAGGCCCACCTACACGAATCTCAACGGGCTCATCGGCCAGATTGTCTCCTCCATCACTGCCTCTCTGCGGTTTGATGGTGCCCTGAATGTCGACCTGACAGAGTTCCAGACCAACTTGGTGCCGTACCCTCGCATCCACTTCCCCCTCGTCACCTATGCTCCAGTCATCTCGCCGAGAAAGCCTACCATGAGCAGCTGACAGTCGCTGAGATCACCAACTCCTGTTTGAGCCTGCCAACCAGATGGTAAAGTGT
Source organism: Rhipicephalus annulatus (assembly GCA_013436015.1). Lineage (NCBI taxonomy): Eukaryota > Metazoa > Arthropoda > Arachnida > Ixodida > Ixodidae > Rhipicephalus > Rhipicephalus annulatus. The sequence continues at coordinate 204,620 of WOVY01011238.1, read as the reverse complement.
GACCCCCGTCACGGAAAGTACATGGCCTGCTGTCTCCTGTACCGAGGGGATGTTGTGCCTAAGGATGTGAATGCAGCCATTGCGGCCATCAAGACCAAGCGCACGATCGAGTTTGTGGACTGGTGCCCCACTGGATTTAAGGTAAGTTTGCTGCTACCTTGTGCGTCGTGCATAGCGTAATTGAGAGGGCCAGGAAGTTCTAAAGGGACTACCGTATTTACTCGCGTGACCCTCGCACTCGCATAATTCTCGCAGCTCCCACATCGCCCAAGAAAAAATACAATTTTTTCTAGTATAATTGCACCCCCTTAGACTTCCGCAATAATGTGGTCTGTTCGTTCCAGCCATTAATGATGATAGCGCACACAATCTGGCGAAATCTCTTACGCAATAAGCGTACTATTGAGGGAGATTAAATCCAAGCCAAGCCGAATTGGCCAGTGCGCGTTGCGGCGTGTTTTGTATGTTGTGTCGGTAATCTTGGCACGTTATGGGGCGATACTGAAGCCACAGGGCTGCTTCAAGTTTCAATTAAGTGATAGATCATGCGCTAAACAACTGCAACAGGGCCGCCGGTAGGCCCTTCGGAGCCTACGAGTTTTGTGTTCGCTACTGGTGACGGTAGCCGAAATCCACCAAGGTGCGTTGGGCCTGCCGTGTGCCTAAAACTGGGATTAATGGTAAACTCCATTTCATCAGAAGAAAACTGCGGACGATTCTGCTAAATAGCCATCAGGCCAATGCTTACGTCCTATGTTTACGTTTTGAGGGCTCCTGTTGAGCGCTGACCACGACCGCTACGCCCCCAACGCCCACAAGCTTCGCGTATGGTATTCTAATTATCGACTATTTCCTTCCACGTTTTGTGTCTCAAAAAGTCTTGCCTTGTGTTGAACTTCTGCTTTTATTGTTGAGGTAAGTTCTAATTAGTACTTCTTAAAGCTTGCTGTAAGTTGCTGGTGTAAGAATCCCGATTTGCGGCGACTTCGTTTGCTTTTTCGCTCTCAGAGTTTTCGTGTAAAGTTTTCCCCGCGCGATTCTCGCACCCCCCAACTTTGAGTCGATATTCTGGCAAAATAGTGCGAGCATTATGCGAGGACGGTATATAATAATGAGAACTAACAATATTGCCACGTCACGTAGATGTTATTTGTGTATTTCGGAGTAGGACTTCACATAACAAATTGTAGTGCAAACTGAAAATGAAGAACAAGAAAGCCCCCCATTCAATTTTTGCGCTGGCTTAGAATTTGTTGTAAAGATGCGATTCTCTTCAGGGAGCTCGGTATCAAACTTTAGTTTTTTTGTCTTTTGTTAATGCACAACTTCATTTTGATCCCTTTCTCAACTGCAAGTGAGTTTATAAAACTTGTAGAATTTCTAGTGGTTTTTTGTTTGAGCAGTGGCTTTTGTTCAAACATAGCTTGTGTTTACAATGTGCTATTGTGGCTTTGTGCGTTCTTGGGTGTTCAATCACTACACCCGATTCGTATTGCAGTGTGGCATCAACTACCAGCCCCCGACTGTGCTACCCGGTGGTGACCTCGCCAAGGTTCAGCGTGCTGTGTGCATGCTGTCAAACACAACAGCCACAGCAGAGGCCTGGGCACGGCTCGACCACAAGTTGGACCTCATGTATGCCAAGCGGGCGTTTGTTCACTGGTATGTCGGCGAAGGCATGGAGGCAGGCGAGATTTCCGAAGCCAGGGAGGACTTGGCTGCCCTCGAGGAAGACTACGAGGAGGTTGGCATCGACTCTGCAGAGGGTGCTGAAGATGATGGCGGGGAGGAGTTTTGAGGAAAAGCGTTGGTGCCCTCCTGCACGGGCCATGGAATAAAAGATCAGTTGTTTTTGCCCGAGATTTGTTGATTCTTCATATTAAAGCACTTAGTCTGTCCACGCCATTTAGTGGCTCCTGCCATGTCTAATGCAAGTTGTCAGTGGTCTTAACAATGAAAAGCATGTATGTGGGGGGGAGGGGGTCTCGCTCCGCGCTCTCGTTTTTTGTAGCCATGGACCGGGCAACTGAACTTGTGGGGCTGCTTGTTTGTGACAGCGAACCTTTTTTTTTTTGCTGCTGTTAGCTTCAAGACTTGAAATGCAACTAAATGTTCGAAAAAAAGGAAACATATGTAGAGTGATCATTGAGGTGGCTACTAATAGGTAGTGAATCTGATAAAACACCACCTACCAAGACTGTACAGAGCTTGGGCAATAGGGACCCTACAGTATCGCTGTGCCTGTCTTGTAGACCCTTCCACATTTTGCCGACACCGCCCTTTTATGAGATCCGGTTTCGTTCAACAATTTGGTTCCCCGCCGCGGTGGTCTAGTGGCTAAGGTACTCGGCTGCTGACCCGCAGGGCGCGGGTTCGAATCCCGGCTTCGGCGGCTGCATTTCCGATGGAGGCGGAAATGTTGTAGGCCCGTATGCTCAGATTAGGGTGCACGTTAAAGAACCCCAGGTGGTCTAAACTTCCGGAGCCCTCCACTACAGCGTCTCTCATAATCATATAGTGGTTTTGGGGTGTTAAACCCCACATATCAATCAATCAATCAACGATTTGGTTTAATAGCATTGGTGGATCAAAAGGGATTCAGAAAACAGCCCGCCGACTTTCCAGTTTCCTTCTGAAATTTGGCTAAATAAATTCAAATATTATAGCTATGTGAAAGTTTCGAAACAATCCCTTGTACTTTACGCACGTTTATTTTATGTGACAGATTTTGAAAGAGATTTTTCGTACGCTTGAAAACTTGCTTTTTGTTTCTACGTCAGGAGCTGGTATATGAGGTGACCGGAAGTTATTTTTGGTACAACGCTTGTTCAAGGAAGTCTCGCTGTTTCCGTATTAACACCTCTGAGTCAGCGCTTGCACACTTTTACGGAGTAAGTTTGCAAATATGGTACGCACTAAGCAGTTCCCTTTGCTTTATTTACATTAGGTACATTTTCAAACATGGTGTACACGCGCACTACGTACAATGTAGTGGGAGGTTACCACCAGTTGCAGGAGTAGAGGATTTTGTTAATGTCGCAAGTAGGCGTGATTTGCAAAAGAACCCTTCAGCCTTGAGTACGTGAGTAAGAAAAAAAAGTTAACCTGATATGCAACGCGTTAAATTGAGATAAATAATGGGATATTGATCACTTTGAACGAACTTAAAGCACGGAAACATTTTCACGAGCCAAATTGCAGCTGGTGGTGCAGGTGATTTTCAAACTTTAAAATATCTACTTCGTAAACCAGCCATGCCATTTCTGGCATACTTACTGTACCCGCCACGTGCTTAATTTATGTACCTTATAGACGCGAAGAATTGAAAAGATGTAACACGATACAATCAATATAACTGTGCTTCACATATGCGATTTGTAAATAAATCAATCTCTATAAGCGGTCGTTATCAATAAGGCTGTGTGCAACGCACGCAGGAAGGAATGGTGCAACGGAAAACATGGTAAACCTGAGGTTTCGAGATAAGTACAGCCATCATTTTTTTCCATTTTTCTTTTTCATACCTACAAGTTCAACACTCCGAAAGTTGAATTGTCTCACGAATGGAGAGTATAAGATCGCACGTTTCTTGCTTGCAGACATACCATTAAATGCCTGCAGTGTATTTCATTGTGTACGTACAATAAATGATCAGACAACAGCGACTTTTCCCCTGAAGTACCTATTTCATATGACTATATCGTTTGCATTCGTCGACTCGTAAGCCCATCGTCAATGTTAATTACAAAGGGATTAAACGTTTGTTGATTGACGAGCACCATCGAAAGGCGTTGAAGACACGAAGGGTGTTACATTGCGTTCAAACCAAGCCCGCAGTTTGTGACACTCGTAATTATGGGCGTCGCCGCCTTGTCCAATGTACCCGCACCTAAGGTCCATAGATGTAACCTGTTCTAGATGAAAGCAGAGAACACCTAATGAAACATCTTTCGTCCAGGCACTTTACCCGCTCCACCCCACAGACGCCACAGGTTTTTTTGTATGTTCTGTTCTCATTCATCGTCGGCGCCAATTCGACGCGGAAGAATGCGATGTGTGACGTAGGAGCACTGCTGTCACAACCAAGTGCGCTAGAAGAAAGAGTGCACATTTCTTTTCAAATACAATGACATGTATATTACTCTAAACAAACGCATTCTTGCTGCATAAATGTCTTCACGGTGTCTGAAATAAAATACAACCTAACGTTTTTGTGAGCTCTAATTATTGAAACATTACTGTGGTTGCGTGACTGATTTGCGTGCCTATATAATGCATCTCGCCGCACTAATTTTACAGACTCATCCGTTTACGGGCGTGCGTTGATCACGCCGAAGTAAACGTTCCTTTGGGCTGTCAACCGCCAAGTAAGTGCGTATTCCGCTACTAGTTAGTTATATACACGCTTTTATGTGCGATGAGCTTGGTTAGATTTCTTATTTTTGCGCGTCCAGGAAATTTTACCGCGTCGGGGTATCTTGGATTGGCACCGTCTCTCATAGGCCTAGCGCCGGCATGGTCGAAAACACGACTTGCTGTATGTGGCCGGAAATGTATATGTGTATTCCGACTGATCGTAGGTCAGTGCGTTTGAAGAATTAACTGCGCTGCAGAGCGATTGGGTGTTCGTTTTCTGTAATCGGAGTGGACGTGCGAAGTGCTGTCGTAGCCGGCCAAGCCGGCAACTGTCTCTTTATAGGCCTAACCTTGGCGTGATTGGTTGCTCAGTGGGCCTAGGATAACTTATTTGATCGCGTTTCGAAGTTAGTCTTATCGCGTCACGGAATTGAACAGTTTTCTTGAGGAGGTTGTTTAGTTTCACGACGCTTGCGGGTGAACGTCCTGGTTCATGATAGTGTCCACCCGTTCTACGCTCTAGAGGTCATCAGCCGGGCGTGCCTGACCATCTGGCGTTTTCCAAAGGCGTTTGCGCCTCATAAACTGTCCGCGTGCGCAACTTGACGTGAGTCAGTGCGAGTCGAGCGGTGTAAATTGAGCGAACAGAAAGCCTGCACGTTGTCGGAACGTCACTAGTTTCAGGTGTCTCGCACTGCACAACTTATGAACTTGGCGCGTACAGCTGTTAACTGGTTTTAATTGGTGCAGGTTAATCACACGGCCCTAATACTACGAAGAAATCAGCTCACACGAAGGAGCATTGCATGCCAAAACGTATAACCACTATTTCGCATCCGTTTCACCTGCTCCCAATGAAAATAGAAAACCTCTGCCACGTGCGTCTTTAAGGGGTACCCTAAGCTATAGCAAAAAATATCGCAGCGATTCTGGCACCGTGTTTAGAACATTCATAAATTGAAAAACTGTCTGAATCTAATGGGCTGATTCAGCGAGCGGCAGTACTGAACGTCAAGTTACTGTGGCTATAGGTGCCACCTCACGCGGGTTGGCGCGACGGCAAGGTTCCTTTTGGCGTTGCATAAGTGGTTGCCAGACTGCCACCGCCTTAGTAGAGGCGGGTACGGCGCCTACGCCTCAGTGCTGCTACAGAGGCTAGAACGCTTTTCTAGTGTCCGGAGCGGCGGAGTATTGGTGTAACATTTCTCGATCCTGTGGGTAGGTGGCGCTGCCGCTCGCTGGCACGCATTCAGCGCGGGCGCTTGCGCGCGCTATTCTGCCGTTCTACACCTTGGTAAATGAGCGTTGTTTCCCTCATTTCACTCTTGGTGGTCTCCTTGGCCTTTTTATCAACGCGAATTCAGCTCAAAGGACTGCTGGCTTCGGCTGAAAAGTACGCGAATGTTGCTTGCTGAATCCGCGTACGTTGTAGTGCTGTTGCCGCGATTGAAGTTCTCGATCTTGCTGCGCGAAATAGGTATCCTGCCTTGTACCTACGATTTTTCATAGTGTCTCAAAATGAAAGCGCCCTCGGCGTTGCCGCGGCACTAATAACGCAAGCGCCCACATTGTCGACAACCTAAGTCTACAGCCTAAAGTTAAATTGGGCGAAACGTTGCGGCGCCTGGTCTGCAAACCGCGTACCATTAGTCCCCCACGCTTTTTGCTGAAGACAGCACACTAACAGCGTCAAAATAATATTGAAAGAACATAGTAGGTAAGAATTCAGTGCAACATCTTTACGGTTTATTGTATAACTTTTCTCAACACGAAACTGAAACACAGAACTTGACTCGACACTCACTGGCACTGCCTCATCTTCAGAAGCTTTTGCTTTTGCCTCTGCAAATTTCTAGATTTGTTGGAGGCTTTGGCGAGAAAATGTAGCCTCGTGAGAGCATAGAATTTGATGATGTTTGCTGTCACTTCCCGGCCGTGAACTTGGCAGCCAACCATTTTGAGTTCATTGCCTTGGATAAAGCTAAAAAAAAACAGGTCATGCTCTCAGCATGCAGCTGGTTGCGGCTGAAAAAAACAGTAAATGCGTTCTCTAGTTTTGTCACAAGGCGTTCAAGTGGTTTCGATGGGTAAAGCAAGCCACCATGATCAAATGCTTGATTTAGTGAAGCGTTACTTTTGAACGTGGCCTGAACAGGAAGAATGCATAGTGATGATGCACACTCGAGACACGATATTTTCTTCATGGTCTTGCATACAACGTAACCAGCTCCATAATAAATTAATCGGCTTTCACTCTTCTACAAAGTCCTCTGGATGAAGCAAGGAGCTGTACTTCTCCATCATATCTGCAGAATCTGCTAAATTTCCTTCATCTAAAAGTCATTTTACCAGCTTCTTGCGTAGATGCGTCAGACGGCTCCAAGAGTGCACTGATCAGCCCAGGCTGAGAAATTCCACCCCTGGGTGGTCTTGCTAAGCTATAGAAGCTGAGGTTATTAATAATGATCAAGAACTGTCCAGGAGTCGGATGATCATTACATCCCAATGACTGACAAAGAATCCCAAAGACGTTCTCTGCTTCGTCCTGACTGAGGTTCGCAGTAAGCAAGTACTTATATTGAAGATTCAAAGTGGCATAATCCAAAAAAGGCAGCGTACTTTTCAGTGTTACACGAAGTCCCAGGGCAGTCCCTGCACTCAGAAAACCACCACCATGCTTTGCTGCATGCTCCTCCCATTCGCTTAAAAAAATGAACTCTTCCAAGAACTCTGCACTTTTTGAGTCTGATCGAAGGCCTCTGAGTGGTGTTCGCGACGACATGATGAAAATCAACTTCTCCATAAGCCTTACAATGTGCTCTGTAGGCTCGACTATACGGAACTTTTGCTGCAGATCAATCTTGTCGAAAAAGTCCTTACAGGACCTCCTCGCTGAAAAGCTGGTATGCCAGGTTTACGCGCATTTTTTCAAAAGCATTTGGCTCGACATGTGCTTGTGTTATATGTGGCATCACTTTCAGTGTGGTGGCTTCTGTCATTTTTTCAAGCCTCCTTGATAGGACTGACATGGACGTGGCTTTGTGGGTTCTGTAAACCTTTGGAAACAAAGGCATTCCGCACGCAATTAACAAGGTGTGGAAAGTCAGAAATCATGTGTAGGTGTCTTGCAGAATCAACAGGATGGAAAGCCTTGCACATGATTTCCACTGATGATGCTGCAACCAGTAAGAAAATCATTTAAGCTAATGCAGACAAGAAAAACATTGTTTTACGAAGATGTACAGAATGACGCAACTTACCCTTTATTTCAAGCAGCTTCCAAAGACTTCTGTTCCATGGCGCACCGTCGCTTGTCCAACAATCAACATGAAGACCTGATTTTTCGGTAAGTATTGTCGCTTCAAGAAGTAATTTTGAAAGTAGAGGGGCCTGCCTTCACGTTGCTTTTAGAAGAAAACACGCCAAGTATTTGGGGTCCATCCGCCTGTGAAGAAGACGAAGCAATTATTGCAGTGTTTTGGACAAAGCAAGTCTTAGTTTCACATATGCGAAATTAAAAAGTGGACAGAAACCACATTCTTGTTCTTTGTAAGCCACACGTGGCATTAATGGAGTATAATTCACAGAAACCACCCACCTTGGAAAGGCTGAAACGTTATGATGAGTCCGTGGTCGCTCAGAGAAGTCTTGTCTTCTGGTTCAGTGAAGTTACCAAGGTCTACAAAGCCACTCAATTCTCCACACGCTTTCACTGCAATATTCTCGTATTGTTTCAGTTCATCAAAAACAAGGCCCCCATGGAGACTGAACTCATCCATATCCTTTGTTTTTTGCTCCAGGGCTGAAAACACCTTGGGATTGAAACCGAATGTGCTTTTAAATCCCTTCAAGTGCTTGTCCAAACAAGTGTTGCTTGGTAGTGCCATGATTTCATGCTTCGATCCTTATATGTTCATATAGCTGCAGACTCTTCATCCGCATTAGGATGCATTCCAGAACCCACAGCTTGTCGTAAGCCATGCCACAGCTCGACTTTCTTGACGCGGCTTTAAAACAAGTTCGTACAGCCAACTGCTGTTTTGGCGGCAGTCCGCAAATTTTTTGCACGAGAGCCGTATCGGCCAAAGAATTATTCACAAGCCGCAGTTTTTCTACCATTTCTTGGGCTTTTGCGAGCTTTCTCCTAGTTCGCAACAGCTGAACAGATTGCCTGGCAGCTCGTTGCCGGAATTTCGGTTTGGGATTCTGCTTCTGTCTGCGAAGTGACTCTTGAAAGAGAAAAGAAGAGAAAAGTGAGCCCCGTTATTGTCTGCTTCATGAGCGACACCGCCACAGTAGCTCACAAGGGATGGGGGTGAGGAGGGATAAAAAGGATAGGAGTAAAGATGTGGGAAAGCCGAAGAAGGAGAAGAGAAGAAGAGACGTGTGGTGGTAAGCCACAGCGAGCGAGGACAAACCGAGGGGATAGAAGAGATAGGAAAGATGGAGCACGGTCACTGGAGTCCGAGGACGGGGCGCACCTGCGAGAGCTCCTTTCGGCGTCGGTGGATGGCGTAGAACAAGTCCAGTAAATCAGAGCTGCACTGTCGTCGGAGGTGGAAGGTCGTCGGCGGCAGGAGATGACGTAGGGCGAGTCCAGTCGGCCAGAGCCACGCTGACGCGGGAGATCGCAAGCGCGCGGAGCGCACGACCGGTCGGCCCGAAATCCAGCAAGCGAGTCTGCTTCTGTCTGCACATCTCATTTGGTATAAGCTTCCTGGTGTACTTGCAACGCAAACACTGTTTCCCTTCTGCTGTTGTAACCGAGCATGCGAGCGAGTAGTATGATTCACCAAACTTCGTGCACTGACCGGTCTTGATGGGCTCAATACCATACCCAGGGCACAAAAACAGCGCGTCAGCTTTCTTTAACGCCGCGAGCGCATCACTTTCAGTGGCCACGAAAAATTCATCAACCTTGACGTTGCGCCAGTATATTCGGCACAACGATGTTTCAGCCTGTTCCTGCGTCGTTTCCGGACACCCTGCGAATGTGACGTGCTTGTGAACGAGCTCATCTCTGCATTTTTCCCCATGAATGTGCCATCCGAAGCAAAGTTCCCCAGGCTCATTAGTCAGCACAGTTTTGGTGCAAGAAGCTGACGGCGGTGAAATATTTCTCAACCGGTGAGCAGAAGTCTCCGCCGCAGATTGTACATCAGCACTCTCGGTGAGTTCACTGTCGGGCATGCCTTCATCTAAAGCCATGCGCTTCGGTGGTGGGGCATAGTGGTTAGCGAAGTCTCTCTCTTTCCTTCTTTTTGGAACATGCTTTGTGAAGGACAAAGGTGCATCTGGGAATATGGTCGGCACAGCGTCAGTGGTCAGCGCCGGCCGTTAGTGTTCAAGCTCCACAACCTCTTCATTGATGACATGTTTGAATGTTCTCTGTATGTAGCGTTCATCAAAATGACAGGAACGCACCACACGTGTATTGTGAAGTACCTTGTCATCTCATTTGATGTTTCTCGACCATTGCTGCAGACGAACAGGATCTGTGGGAGCTCGAAACAATGACACTTTTACCTCTGACGACTTGTATCCACCCTTGCAGAGTGGCACAAAGCACGTGCTACCATTACGGGCAGGCATGGTCACACATCCGACGAGAAAGGTGAACGCCGACAATATATGATGTTTGCAGCTCCTTCACAAGTCAACACAGCATCAGGACCAAGTAGTTTGAAACCGCGCAAGCACAGCACACGCACAAATATACTGCATACACCTCGCTACCCTGCCTGACAGGCCTGGCTGCGCACAAACTTGCCAGCATGCCAGCGGGCTGCAGGGCCATCTGGCGGACAAATTCGAACACATTTCATTGCGCCCGCGGACAGCGCTGCCCGCTCACGACACTAGAAAAAAGTTCCAGCCTCTCTAGGGCTGCGCTTTGTGCTCAGCCGCACGCGCGGCTGCACCAAGCTTGCACTGTCAACGTAAGAAGTGCAGGAAAATTGTGAACCAGTGGTGCATATCTTCCGTACCTTTCGAAATCAATGGCAGGGTTCAGAGGTCAATGCTGCACCGCTGAAATGAATGATAAGGTGCAGCACCTCGTGAACTACTTCACGTGGTGGAGCCGAATAGAACAGGCCTATTTTCTGCAATAGCGTGATGCACATGTCTCAGTTCAGTGTCTGTACTATGCGATCTATAATGCGAATTTAAAATTAACTGATGTTTTGCTCGCAGGCAGGATTGTCTTTTAATGTTTTGCCATACGGTCACGCCAACCTTCTGCCTCCTTATTTTGGTCAGGTTCATTACTTCGTTTTACACTCCTTGTGAGGTGATTCTGCTACTCATGTGCCAATTTATTGCATGGATAGGCTCATCTTTAAAGAGCCGTGCAACACTTCTAGAGCATGGTCAGAAAACTCTGTTGATTGGTAGTGGAGGCGGCCTAGAATTCACAAAGTGTCAGTCTGCTAACAATTGCTTTCTCTTCTCTTGACCAATCACGGCATATGCTCAAAAAATTGCTCGTAAAATGCCCATCTATCATCATTTAGCTGATTTGAACATGGCACGCTCGGTCGTTAGAGATCGCCCCAAAAGGCCGAGACTTGTCCACGCGTGCGCGCGAAGCAATCACGCGCGATGCGATCACGCTAACAAGGCCGCACATTCGAAGAAAAAAATATATGCTTAAAATCGCAAGGCGCACGTGAGGTTTATTTTTTTGCCTCATGCCATCTCTCCCTGCTTCTTGCGTTTTTCGTCGGGACAAGAAGAGAGCATGCCATTGCCGCATGCAAGGAATCTTTTTAACTCCACTCGTACTGAACGGATTCTTGAAATGTTTGTCATTGAATTTGTGAGACAACAAGATCTTCCAGTGAATTCCATCAATGTACTTGAAAAAGTGTTTTGGGGGCCCCTTAATGGGCTACTGACAGAATTTTTCACTTGTTACTTTTTCTTTCTTTAGCGTCAAATAAGCCAAGACTTTGAGAGCGTAGGAAAGGTACTGGTATCTTGTTTAATGACTGAGTGTGCCACGTACAGTCAGACAATGGCTGCTAGATGTAAGCGCATGTGCACCCTCAAAACTCGGAGCATGCTTTTAAAAACTCGTTTCGGTTCCTACTGTACACTCACGTCGAGACATGGTATGAGTGAGCTGCATCATCAGGCGGTACTATCTGCAACCGAAAGTTTCCTTGATGTATCCTTGTTCGTACGCAGTCTTCAATTGTCTGGTTCGTTTGCTGTGCACAGCACGTTGCTGTCACGCCGGACGCAACTTCAAGATTCATTATTTGCAAGTCTGACGTAACCTTAGTCTTCTATCGTTAGGTCTGAATGACACTAGACACTGAAAAAATGCGGGCACACGATTTGGTGCGCTCTCTCTTAGTCTTCTATGCTCTTACTGAAAACGTTTTGCAAGCGTAAGCAGCTCAAGAGCAAGACTGTAGTTGGCATGTTTTACGAATCTCATGTTGGGTGTCCAGAAGAAAAAGTTGCGGTTAATAGTTATTTGTGATAACCGACATATTGAGGCGCGGTTGAGAGGAGTTGCTGCTTTGCATGGCGCTTCGCTCCCGCTCTCGGGCGGGGCCACCGGAGCTGCCCAGCACTCGCAGTCGGTCCACAGCCTCGGTGTCAAACACGAACTACTGTCCCCTGACGCTAGCGTCGGGCGTGGGTGGTGGTCCCGCATATTCCTGATCTTCGTGCCCGTCCTTCTGGGCAATGGCACTGGGGAAAGACCATGCGGGGCACACGTGTCAATCATTAGCATGGCAGAGAGCCAAACTTGGAATTTTGTTTACTGTGAGCGTGGTTACAACTTGTGGTTTGTCATGTGCTCTGCGAATTCAAATGTGCCAATTGTGCAAGTTATAAATGTGTCGCATCAGTCAGCTTGACACGACTTTCCACTTGCAATTTTGCTGTTGTGGGGTGTTTTAACTGCCCTGTACGCATGTGTTTGCTTGTATGCACATAAAGTGTCACTGGAGGTTGATGATGGGGATTTTAAACCCCTCCTCTCTTCGGCGACACCATTGCTGACCTGTCAATTCATGCAAACTGCTAATTCCTAGAACATATTGACCTCATAAACAATCTTGCCTCAAAGGTTGTCATTGGTGCTTACCGACATGCCTGTTTTCTTATTCTGTCACAGCTAAACGGTGAAAATGCGCGAGTGCATATCTGTTCTTGTTGGACAAGTGGGCGTTCAGATCGGCAATGCCTGCTGGGAGCTCTACTGCCTGGAGCATGGCATTCAGCCTGACGACCAGATGCCCAGTGACAAGACGATCGGCGGAGGTGACGACTCCTTCAACATATTCTTCTGTGAGACCGGAGCCGGCAAGCACGTGCCTCGTGCCGTCTATGTCGACCACGAACCCACAGTCGTTGACGAAGTCCGTACTGGCACTTACAGGTGTGCAGCAGTTTCTTTTGGTCGCACGGCTTCTGTAGTTCTTTTGCAAACTTCAACCACTTCGCGGAATTCGCATATTAAGGGTCATTCTATCTGCATCCCGCAATGCGCAGCCGATCGGGTAAGCTGCCAAGGAGATCGTAGAAAGTAATTGCGAAAGTAGAAAAACAAACTGGTTGAAAGGCGCGTATAAAGTGGTAAAGTCGGGGGGGGGGATGTAGCACATGGCCAAGGGACAAAAGAAAATAGTTCTTCCAACTCTTGGATGGCCGTCCTGTTGGCCTTGTTGTGCAAGCAACACTAGCCAATGTTCCCCATTATGATGACGTCATGCGCAGCAAGAGCCCCGGTACATAATTGGTGGACTGCAGTCATTCGGCAGGAACACGAGCACAGCATGTGTGGCCGCAGCTAGTGAGGCGAACACCGCATCCTTCTCGGTGGTAGCAGTAGGTGCTCTCGTAGGAAGGGGCGGTGTGGTGGCTGAGCTCGTGGGAGGAACTAGCGTACTCATGGAGGTTTGCGGACGTTGCCGATGTCATTCGGCTGCCACCGCCGATAGCGTCGCAAAACGAGTGGCCCTTCTGGACCGGTGCATTTCCTCATCTGTTGATGTTGTTGACAGTAGTCCTGAACTGTTCCAGCGCATCGTAGAGCTATCCCGAGAGTAGAGTATGACTGTGCCCTTGTCCTAGACCTTGCGAAAACAGGCAGCGCAGTTTTTTGGTTGCACTTGCAGTTGAGGCAGCACAGATGTTCCGTGCTGGATTGGCAACCTCGGGGTGGCTGCCACCATAATGGAGGCAGAGCTCGTCACGCAAGTTTGTCGCAGTGGTGTGACTGAAACTACTGCAGTGGGCACAAGGGGCTGTGAGAGACGAGGACAGACTGCTCACTGCAGCTTGAAGAGGCACACCTCCAGTGGGATGGTGATGTCATTGAAAATCGAGGTGCCACATGGGCAGGATGTAGCGAATAGTAGTACCCCCTCGCTTGCAAGCTCTACTGGTTCTGTCTTCTTCGGATGGGGCCACGGCAATGCTTTATGGGCTGCACAAGGAGGGCTGTCCTCTTTGTCCTTCAGTGGGCCACCATTAAGGCGTACATATTTTCAACCGTGCACTCTCGGCTTTCGGACACATTTTTGCATTGAGTTATAGTGCAAGGATCCTTCATGCAGTCAGAGAGTTATGTATTGTTATGGAGCGTACCGTATTTACTCGATTCTACCGCGCCCTCGATTGTAACGCGCACCCGATTGCCACCGCGAAAAAAAAATTCGTAAGACATCGATTGCAACGCGCACCCATTTTTCTCGCTGGCCCGCACGATCACACCACTCGAAAAAAAACGACTCCTTTCGTGAGCGTTTTCCATTTAAATATGAGGTAAGGGCGAAGCTTTTGCTGGTCTGACGTGTAACAGAGCATTGCCTGTAGTTTTACCGTGGACCGATGTCAGCACATGAACTTGCTTCGCCCCCTTCTTCTCAGAGGTTGTGGTGCCAGGCATGTCGAAGTAAAGAGGGTGTCTAATCGGCATTCCCGATTTGCCCAAGCAAGTAGCCGTTGTTGCGCCGCAAGTTTAGGACGAACCTCTGAAAACTGTGAAGCTTTTCATCGTATTCCTCCGCAAAACTTTTCGCATATGCATCTTCCCGTTTGGACGAAAAAGCCTTTCCTCTTCATAAAGTTAGTTAGCTAGCACCTGCTCGCTTTAAACTGGCTCCGCATTAGACCTTTTTCTAAGACTAATTGCATAGCCCGCATTTGGAGCAGTTCTGTCGTCACGGGCCGCTGTGCCACTCGCTGCTCAAGCACATACTCGCCGAGCAGCTCTTTAAATTGCGGAAACCCGACCCTGGTGTGGTCCACTGAAGCCTTTGCGTGAAGCTTTGCTGTCGACAATCTTTTGCTTTTGTTTCCGCCGGTCCCGCACGCACGTTTCGGGATCTTCGAACGACCGCGATGCGGCCCGATTTCCGTCCGTTTCTGCACAAGCGATGACTTTTCTTTTAATAGCGGCATCGTGGTGCACTCGAGTTTTCGGAGTCAGCCCTTCCACGCCGTCGATGCTAATGCAATACTAGATGACGAACTCCTCAGCACACGTACGAAGTGCCGCACATGGGAAACACATAGGCAGAAATGGCCGACGCGCCATGCCGACGCACGTAGGGGCGGCCATTTTGCATTGGCCGATGGCAATAGATTGACCGTAATTTTTTTGTTCGTACTCGATTCTAACGTACATGCGATTTATAAACTCGCCTAACCGGAAAAAAGGTGCGCATTAAATTCGAGTAATTACGGTATATCTGCGTATTCTTTCTAATACTGCACTCGAGTGGCCACTAAACACACTTGAGACTTATGCACTCTGCTTACGTTGCGTGTCTTTTACAAACTTCACCTAAATTATTAACCAAGGACAGTGCTGGTAGCTAAGCAGTCTAGATTATTTGTTCAGTCTGGTAAAGGTGAACCTTATGCAGACCTTTGTTGCACCGATGGGCCTTTTTTGGGGTGTGAATGAGCGCATGCACGCCAGCCTCAAGGAGGCACACGCCATCATTTCTGGTGGCCAAACCGTGACGACGCGTGCGGACCAACCAACATGTGGTGTCACAAACATGGAAATGTTCCTCCCAAAAACAGGCGCTAACCGGGCTTCCGAGATTGCCTACTGGCACACGGCGGATCATTTCGGAGTCCAGGAGCCACCAGTTTTGATTTCGGCAGTCTCCACTTGGGGTGCTGTTCGGACTAGGAAAAGGCCCATGCTTATGTGGCATGAGACTAGGACACCTTTAGGGGCTGTTGGGCAGAGTGCATGTATACTTCACTGCAGTTGACAAAGTACCAGCCCTAGTTTGGGCAGTTGATGTGGCTGATAACTCTTGGCACAACACTCACGGCTTGTATTAATTGTCTTGTTGACTGCTGCAGGCAGCTGTTTCACCCCGAGCAGCTGATCACTGGCAATGAAGATGCAGCAAACAACTATGCTCGCGGCCACTACACAATCGGCAAGGAGATTGTGGACCTGGTGCTGGACCGGATCAGGAAGCTGGCAGACCAGTGAACAGGAATGCAGGGTTTCCTCATCTTCCACAGCTTTGGAGGTGGCACCGGTTCGGGCTTCACCTCGCTTCTCATGGAGCGCCTCTCGGTGGACTACGGCAAGAAGTCCAAGCTCGAGTTTGCCATCTATCCAGACCCACAGGTACTTACTTTCTATAGCTTCCCATTCTGTGCTGTGGTTTGCGCGTAGAGTACCCAGACACTATGGAGGTGTCGGCGGCCCGGCTTTCTGGCTCAGTTGCTGGCTAATCCTGTTGGCCCAGGAGCTGCTTCATGTCAGTTGACCGCGCCAGTGTGTCTGACAGCATACCTGTTCTCAGCCATGTGGCTTGTGTGGGCTGCATTCCTGCATATTCCTGTTCTTCGTGTAGTCCCATCGGACAAGTACACCGGGGAGAGACCATGCAGGAGACATCACCTTTGCACACCACTTTGTTGTGAATAACCGTCAATTGCAGGCTGTGTCGCTTGGCAGTTATTCTCAATTTGTCTGCTGCCACCACTCTTCTCTGTTGCCTCTCTCTGTTTAGGTTAGGCAAGGCACACCTTTTTTACTGCACTTTGTTTTTGTCGTGCCAATGCTTTAATAAAGCACCAGTCCAGTCAAGGAGTGCGCTTTGGCAGCTATGGCCCACTTTTTGCCCATGGTCAGTACACTTATACATGGTTATAACGAAATTGATCAATTCCTTGAAACATTCGTGGATTTCAGATATACAGTTGAACCCCGCTAGAACGAAACTCGCGGGGCTCGGAAAAAATTTTGTAGAAGCAAGAATTTTGTTGTAGTGAAATAGGAAAATATAGCTGAACTGAGCTAGCAACACAAAGGGGCGTTTATTTTTAAAGGCCAACTCCGGCGATTTTTCGAGGTCAATGGATCTCAATAAAATTCGCTAGGTATGTTCCTTTGCAGATTTCTGTAATTTATGCCAAATTACAGGCTCGAGAGATGCACTGAGTGTTTGCAAATGATTTTTTGAATATTGCCCAAAAAGCTCACCTCGCTTGCGCATTATTGGCAACATTGCCTTTGTGACATCATGTTTGTCATGTCAACGAAAGTGATGCAGCAGAGGGCGTGACTACTTTGGTCACTACAGCATTTATTCTGCTGGCCAAGAGGCAATGGCGGTGATGTTTAGCATGAGTATAGCACGGGAAAGATTTCTTCCTTCCTTTGTGGTGTCAGGCCGGCACTTCGCTGGTCTGCCTTTGTTTTTATAGTCTGTGCCAGCGGGACCAATAAACGGCCTCAGTT
The DNA here is from genome assembly GCA_013436015.1 of Rhipicephalus annulatus. Lineage (NCBI taxonomy): Eukaryota > Metazoa > Arthropoda > Arachnida > Ixodida > Ixodidae > Rhipicephalus > Rhipicephalus annulatus. Next base: position 187,519 of record WOVY01011238.1, on the reverse strand, counting down.
TCTTACCAAATAGCACATCATTCAGGGACAGGGTGCCCGGTTGGTTCTTCAGTTTGTGTTGTGCCTTTTTGCCTATTAAAAATTATTTTCAGACTTCCTCAGCATTTCAGATATTGTGCTCATGACAAGAGTGCCTCAGGAACATATACCCCCTTACCTTGACATTGTCAAAAAATCGCCGTAGTTGGCCTTTCAAATGAAAAAAGTGTCCGCTGCTTCCTATTCTTTTCCAGCAGCGTTGCGACGCGATGCAGTCCTGCATAGGGAGGCCATGGTGAAAAATGCGCTGAATGTACCAAATAGTTGCATTAACACCTTAACACCAGCAGTCTTTCCCCGTCAAAGTGTATCTGACAACGCAGAGATCGAGGCAGGGTATTGTGGAGCGGCGATTTTCGCCTTATTCTATGCCATTCCTACCATCCATCACTCCCGGCCAGCTGATTTGGTTGATAATGCAGACAAACTGCTGCTCTGATTAGGTACCACACTGGCCAAGCGCGAATAAATTAAGCAATAGAATGGGGGGGGGGGGTGGAGCTGCAAAAATGAAACCATGCACTAAGCGACTGAGCTTCATCTTCGGATTGTCTGCGGTTACAAAGCAAGCCAGCGGCGAAAGCAGAACAGTCTCATTGTCATCACTTTAGGGCAATGGCGGCACCGATGCTTGCTCAACAGCGGCGGTTTCTGGTGGTGCCAAGGCGCGTTTTAGACTTTTTCGACATATTTTCAGGTTCTGGAAATGCATCAGTGTTAGATTGTGTTTCCTGTATAGCAATAAATATCGGAGCCGGGAGTCTCATTGTGAAGTTTCGTTCAAGCGGGGGACGGCAGAAGAAAAGGTGTTCATCGTGGCGACAATATTTATGCATTGTCTTCTATGGACTGCTGACAGGGAACTGTGATTTTTTGTTGCAACAGAAATTTCTTTGAAGCGGTGTTGTTATAGCGGGGTTCGACTGTTTCCCGAATTCTCGTACTGAATGTGCTGTTGCGGACCGGGGTCTGCCCGATCTTTTGTGGTAACATGGTGTAGCTTCGGGTTGAGGAAACTAACGCTGACAAAATGGGGATACAAAAAACAAACAGGTTTATGGCATATCTACAATTATTTACAGCATGAGATTAGGTGTTCACAAACCACGAACGTGGTGGTTGAACCGTTACATGGTTCAGAACGACGTCCTGCACTCTGGGGCGTCGTTATAAGCCCTGTCGGGCTCCTCCTTCTTGAGTGGAACACCAATCACACACACACACAACAGGCGAGGGGTACGAGCAAGCAAGGCGCACGTGAACATCCAATATCGAGACGTGATCACTGCACTGCAAGGTGGCACCAGAGGGGCTCTTCCTCGTCGTTTGTGTCGCTGGTCGAGGGGTCCCAAGCTCCGGACAGCAGACACCAAACGGTCCGCCAATCTGTCCGCTCAATTAGCAGGGCCATTTGTGGCGGCGGCCGCGGTTTCTTCCAAGGAAAACGCTGTCTTTGTTGTCCTCTCTGGAACGGCTTACGGCGTCGTGGCGACACGACGCCTCATCCTCCGGCTAGCAGGGACAATACCTGGCGGGCATAAGCAGCCGGCCAGTCGGCTACTTGTTTGAGGATTAAAAGAGCGCCGCTCCCCCGTCATCTCTGGACGCTGGTTCCGAGAAAACTGGGTTCCAGGCGTGGGAACGCTGCCCGGCTACGCTTCCCAGCGACAGCAAGGCGCCTACTGACGACGGTCATAACAGCTTGCCCCTCACAAGATGAGTCACGGAGGGCAGCAGTCACCGCTGCTGCTCGCAGAGACGACGAAAGGGTCCGTATTTCCATGCCAGGAACTCGCCTTTGCTTGTCGCATGGTCTAGGTAACTGCCGAAATCTTCGACAGCGTTCTGAAACTCGACCACATGCACAAGCGAGCACTCGGCCCCCTTCGAACAAACCAAGCCGAAAGAGGGATGGAAACCAATTTTCTTGACTAGCTTCAAGAAAAGCTTACACTCAGAACTTTCAGGACTCACTTGAGCTGAGAAACCAGACGTGCTACCTTACAAATTTCACATAATAAGTTGCACGAAAAAAACTAAAATGTCAATTTTGATACATCAAGAGCGCCCCAGAATGGCTTGGAAAGAGCGGATGAGCATGTCAGCGTTTCCATTCAATTTGTTCTTCTTTTACCTAATGTCAAATTGATATTTTTGAGGAATCAAGCTCCGTCTTACAAGGCGACTGTTCTTTGATTTCACGGTTTGCAGCGAAGTTAGGGGAAAATGGTCTGTTCCTACTTTAAATTTTGCCCCTCTGAGATAACGCTGCAACTTATGAATGGCCTACACAAGGCAAGCGCATTCATTTCCTGAAGCGCAGTACGTTATCTCACGAGAGCCCCAATTCTGGCTCAAGTAGAGCGCATCATACTCGTTGCCACTGTCGTCGAGACATAGAACGGCAGCCTCCTTCTTTTTGTCGCTGACTACTTATATCGGTTCTGTCCCGCTGAGAGCATCGGTCCGGAACTCGAATTTAGCGTGCGCTAAAATTGTTCTAAAGTCCGCCTTTGTCTTCGGCCGCCAACAACCGTCTACTACTTAAGACGTTTGGCTCGCCAGCCTCCCAAAACCTTAACCTACGCTGTGACCTAACGGTCTACCTCAACGTTTAGGGAAAGCTTATTGATCTGGTCATACCATCACTCATTCGATTATTCTTGAAAGAAAACACCAGCAAAACTGGGGAGATCAACACTGCTTTCTAGAAGGTTCATTTGGTTGAAGTTACCTGCTTATGCAAACACTTCGGAGTAAAAAAAAACCACTGGGCTCGCCTGAGCTCTTTAATTCCCCCATTACTACAGCGTTGCAAAGTACATGGTACAAATAACCAAACTCTTAAGCCTTCAAAGTTGATCTAATTACTTATCCTTACGCTACGTTTCAACCCACCATGTACAACACAAAAGTAATCTTAGGTGCAATACTCCTCAAAAGCACCATACTACACTTGCACTGGTTTATGCTAAAACCGTGCACCAATGGCTCTGAATTCTTATATCGCGCTATGACACTCCACTGTGTTGCGCCGAACTTCATAATTTTACGAAATCATTCAGTTTATTCTAACATCTTCCTCAATTGCTCATTCACACCACATCCACATGACAGTGAAGGCATACCTTATCCTTATCCTTTGAAAATACTAGAAAAATAACAATATCCCACTTTTTACCTTCGGTACATATTAGCCCTAATAATTAAAGCACTTCGATGTTAACTTTCAGCCTTCGGTTCGGTGGTTTTCCTTCTAAAAAATGTACATCGCATCACGTTACTTACAAAATTAAAAGGACTGAAATTACATCTACAGAGTAAAACTAAGTAACCATGCATGCTGAATACGCATGTGTTACTCAATCTGACCTACCCCTTTTCTCAACTAGATTCGCTTGAATCGCACACGATGGGGTCGCGGTCCCGGCAGTTTTCCAGCAGGCCCTAGGCTACTAAACACACGAACGTTAGGCTGTGTTTTGCCGTCGCGCCTCATTCTGCACTTCGGCCGGCTTTCTTCGGTAATGTGAAAGGGGTGCCAGAAGCAGGGGGGCAGCCTGTGCCATTTTTCTTTTGTGTTTTTCCAGTTGCCAAAGAAATCCACTTTCTTGCTTGGTGAAAACAGTTTCCGCTTCTTTGTCTCAAATCACCGCAGCATGAATACAGAGTTGCTTTGCGGGCGCGATAAGTAATCATTGAAAAAAAGGTGAACACTACTGACACGCTACTACTGACCTGTTTCGGAGAACAAAAATAGTGCTAAAAAATTATCTCGTTCTGTTTGTGCTCCCACGCTGTCTCAGGTTTTAGGTTCCCATGCTTCTTGCTGTGCAACTCCCGCTCTGCCTCGCTGACCTTGCCCTCCCGTGTTGCCCTCGCCCACTCACCTCTGCTGCTTGTAAACCAGCAGCGTCAGCATTTCATCAAAAAGTGAGAACAAAAAATCGCCCTTTTCTTTTCCCTTTCTGCCCTGTCGCGCGTGTTTCGAGAAGTGTGGCGTTCATTCGCTTTGTCGTCTGCCTACGTACTGCTCCTGGGTAGCCATGATTGTTTTGAGAACGCGAGTTCGTAGTACTGAGGTGCTGTTGATATAATGTGGAACTAAATTATTGCTCGTTATTCTGAAAAGTGCAATATTTTAAAGTAGGTAGTATAGTGAAATAATTTTACACTGAACCATTAGAAGTCTGCAAGAGATTTTTTTTAAAGTTTGTTAATGTGAGGTTCGATCTAGAGATTTTACTGCATTTAACTGATGCCAGTAGGGCATACTGGCACCAATAACAAAAATTCGATAGCGTTTATATGGACATTCCCAGCAGTTTTTTTCCGTCGCCGCCATATTCCATAACAAGTCCAAAACGATACCATGCCCCCCTCCCCCCCCCCGCGAATCGCAACTTTCACGAGTGGGTAAAAAAGCTCGTGCGCTGCTCAAGCAGAGATCGAATGAGTCGTTATATGGAGGTTCGTTATGAATACTTTCAAGTGTGTCTACCGGTAGCGGTGTATTCTAGTCTTTACATTACGTCTTCTCATTGCAGGTATCCACAGCAGTCGTGGAACCCTACAACTCTATTCTCACCACACACACCACCCTGGAACATTCAGACTGCGCTTTCATGGTCGACAATGAGGCAATCTTGGTCATCTTGCGGCGCAACCTCGACATTGAAAGGTCCACCTACACGAATCTCACCAGACTTATCGGCCAGATCGTCTCCTTTATCACTGCCTCTCAGCGGTTTGATGGTGCCCTGAATGTCAACCTGACAGAGTTCCTGACTAACTTGGTGCCTTACCCTCGCATCCACTTCCCCCTCGTCACCTATGCTCCAGTCATCTCTGCCGAGAAAGCATACCATGAGCAGCTGACAGTCGCTGAGATCACCAACTCCTGTTTTAAGCCTGCCAACCAGATGGTAAAGTGCGACCCCCGTCACGGAAAGTGCATGGCCTGCTATCTCCTGTACCGAGGGGATGTTGTGCCTAAGGATGTAAATGCAGCCATTGCGGCCATCAAGACCAAGCGCACGATCCAGTTTGTGGACTGGTGCCCCACTGGATTTAAGGTAAGTTTTCTGCTACCTTGTGCATCGTGCCTGGCGTAATTGAGAGGACCAGGAAGTTCTAAAGGGACTACCGTATTTACTCGCGTGATCCTCGCACTCGCATAATTCTCGCAGCCCCACACATCGCCCAAGAAAAAATACTATTTTTTTCTAGTATTTATCGCACCCCTGAAAACTTCCGCAATAATGTGGTCTGTTCGTTCAAGCCATTAATGATGATAGCGCACAAAATCTGGCACAATCTCTTACGCTTAAGCGTACTATTGTATGGAGATTCAATCAAAGCCAAGCCGAATCCGCCAGTGCGCGTTGCGGCGTGTTTTGCATGTTATGTCGGTAATCTTGGCACGTTATGTGGCGATACTGAAGCCACAGTGCTGCTTCAAGTTTCAAGTGATAGATCATGCGCTAAACAACTGCAACAGGGCCGCCGGTAGGCCCTTCGGAGGCTACGAGTTTTGTGTTCGCTACTGGTGACGGTAGCCGAAATCCACCAAGGTACGTTGGGCCTGCCGTGTGCCTAAAACGGGGATTGATGGTAAACTTCATTTTATCAGAAGGAAACTGCGGACGATTCTGTTAAATAGCCATCAGGCCAATGCTGACGTCCTACGCTTACGTTTTGAGGGCTCCTGTTGAGCGCTGACCGCGACCGCTACGCCCCCAACGCCCACAAGCTTCGCGTATGGTATTCTAATTATCGACTATTTCCTTCCACGTTTTGTGTCTCAAATAAATCTTGCCTTGTGTTGAACTTCTGCTTTATTGTTGAGGTAAGTTCTAATTAGTACTTCTTAAAGCTTGCAGTAAATTGCTGGTGTGAGAATCCCGATTTGTGGGCACTTCGTTTTCTTTGGCGCTCTCAGAGTTTTCGTGGAAAGTTTTCCCCGCGCAATTCTCACACCCCCCTACTTTGCATCGATATTCTGGCAAAAAAAGTGCGAGGAGTATGCGAGTACGGTATATAATAATGAGAACCAACAATATTGCCACGTTACGTAGATGTTATTTGTGTATTTTGAAGCAGGACTTCACATAACAAATTCTAGTGCAAACTGAAAATGAAGAACAAGAAAGCCCCCCATTAATTTTTTTTCGCTGGCTTAGAATTTGTTGTAAAGACGCGAATCTCTTCAGGGCGCTCGGTATCAAACTTTAGTTTTTTGGTCTTTCGTTGCTGCACAACTTCATTTTGATCCCTTTATCAACTGCTAGTGAGTTCATAAGACTTGTAGAATTCCTAGTGGTTTTGTGTTTGAGCAGTGGCTTTGTTCAAACATAGCTTGTGTTTACAATGTGCTATTGTGGCTTTGTGCGTTCTTGGGTGTTCAATCACTACACCCGATTCGTATTGCAGGTTGGCATCAACTACCCGCCCCTGACTGCTGTACCCGGTGGTGACCTCGCCAAGGTTCAGCGTGCTGTGTGCATGCTGTCAAACACAACAGCCATAGCAGAGGCCTGGGCACGGCTCGACCACAAGTTCGACCTCATGTATGCCAAGCGGGCGTTTGTTCACTGGTATGTCAGCGAAGGCATGGAGGCAGGCGAGTTTTCCGAAGCCAGGGAGGACTTGGCTGCCCTCGAGAAGGACTACGAGGAGGTTGGCATCGACTCTGCAGAGGGTGCTGAAGATGATGGTTGGGAGGAGTTTTGAGGAAAAGCGTTGGTGCCCTCCTGCTCGGGGCCATGGAATAAAAGAGCAGTTGTCCTTGCCCGAGATTTGTTGATTCTTCAAAATAAAGCACTTAGTCTGTCCACGCCATTTAGTGGCTCCTGCCATGTCTAATGCAAGTTGTCAGTGGTCTTAACAATGAAAAACATGTATGTGGGGGGGGGAGGGTCTTGTTCTGTGCTCTCGTTTTTTGTAGCCATGGACCGGATAACTGAAATTGTGGGGCTGCGGGTTTGTGACAGCGAATTTTTTTTTTGCTGCTGTTAGCTTCAAGACTTGAAATGCCACTAAATCTTCGAAAAAAAAGAAACATATGTAGAGTGACCATCGAGGTGGCTACTAATAGGTGTTGAATCTGATAAAACACAACCTACCAAGACTGTGCAGAGCATGTGCAATAGGGACCCTACAGTATAGCTGTGCCTGTCTTGTAGACCCTTCCACTGTTTGCCGACACAGCCCTTTGATGAGATCCAGTTTCGTTCAACGATGTCGTTTAATAGCATTGGTGGACCACAAGGGATTCAAAAAACAGCCCGCCGATTTTCCAGTTTCCTTCTCAAACTTGGCTAAATAAATTCAAATAATATAGCTATGTGAAAGTTCTGAAACATTCCCATGTACTTTACGCACGTTTATTTTATGTGACAGACTTTCCAGACTTTGAAAGATATTTTCCGTACGCTTGAAAACGTGCTTTAAGTTTCGACGTCAGGAGCTGGTAGATAAGATGACCTGAAGTTATTTTGGGTACAACGCTTGTTCAAGGAAATCTCGCTGTTTCCATATCAAAACCTCTGAATCAGCGCTTGCACATTTTTACGGAGTAAGTTTTCAAATATGGTATGCAATAAGCAGTTCCCTTTGCTTTATCTACAATAGGTACATTTCCAAACATGGTGTACTCGTGCACTACCTACAATGTAGTGGGAGGTTACCACCAGTTGCAGGGGGTAGAGGGTTTTGTACCTGTCACAAATAGTCGTGATTTGTAAATGAACCCTTCAGCCTTGAGTACGTGAGCAAGAAAAAAAAAGTTAACCTTATATGCAACGCGTTAAATTGAGATAAAGAATGGGATATTGATCGCTTTGAACAAAATTAAAGCACGTAAGCGTTTTGACGAGCCAAATTGCAGCTGGTGGTACAGGTGATTTTCAAACTTTAAAATATCAGCTTCGTAAACCTGCCATGCCATTTCTGGCATATTTACTGTACCCACCACGTGCTTAATTTATGTACCTTATAGACGCGAAGAATTGAAAAGATGTAACACGATACAATCAATATAACTGTGCTTCACATATGCGATTTGTAAATAAATCAATATTTATAAGCGGTCGTTATCTATAAGGCTGGGTGCAACGCATGCAGGAAGGAATGGTGCAACGGAAAACATGGTAAAACCGAGGTTTCCAGATAAGTACAGCTATTGTTTTTTTTTCATTTTTCTTTTTCATGCCTACAAGATCAACACTCCGAAATTTGAATTGTCTCACGAATGCAGAGTATAGGATCGCACGTTTCTTGCTTGCCGACATGCCATTAAATGTCTGCAGTGTATTTCATTGTGTACATACAATAAATGATCAGACAACAGCGACTTTTCTCCTGAAGTACCTATTTCATATGACTATATCGTTGCATTCGTCGACTCGTAAGCCCATCGCCAATATCAATTACAAAGGGATTAAACGTTTCTTGATTGACGAGCGCCACATAAGGCGTTGAAGACAGCGAAGGGTGTTACATTGCGTTCGAACCAAGCCCGCAGTTCGTGACACACGTAATTATGGGCGTTGCCGCCTTGTCCAATGTACCCGCACCTAAGGTCCATAGATGTAACCTGTTCTATATGAAAGCAGAGAACACCTAAAGAGACATCTTTCGTCCAGGCACTTTACACATTGCACCCCACAGGCGCCACAGGTTTCTTTGTATGTTCTGTTCTCATTCATCGTCGGCGCCGATTCGACACGGAAGAATGCGATGTGTGACGTAGGAGCACTCCTTTCAAAACCAAGTGCGCTAGAAGAAAGAGTGCACAATTTTTTTCAGAATACAATGACATGTATCTTACTCTAAACAAACGCATTCTTGCTGCATAAATATTTTCACAGTGTTTAAATAAAAAAATACAACCTAACGTTTTCGTGAGCTCTAATTATTGAAACATTACTGTGGTTGCGTGACTGATTTGGGTGCCTATATAATGCATCCAAATATATATTATTTTTTTTTTCAGCCCAAAATTACGTTGTGTTTGAAAAACCATAAGCCTTTTAGTTAAGATCCTCCCACCCGGTTCTTGGCCGATCCCCCTTTGTGGGTGTGCGCCAGAGTACCAAGGATCATCATCGTCATCATCATCTCGCCGCACTACTTTTTACAGACTCATCAGTTTACGGGCGTACGTTGATCAGGCCGAAGTAAACGTTCGTTTGAGCTGTGAACCCTCAAGTAGGTGCGTATTCCGCCGCTAGTTAGTTAATACACGCTTTGATGTGCGATGAGCTTGGTTGGATTTCCTATTTTTGCGCGTCCAGGAAATTTTACCGCGTCGGGGTAGCTTGGATTGGCACCATCTCTCATAGGCCTAGCGCCGGCATGGTCGAAAACACGACTTGCAGTACGTGGCCGGAAATATATGTGTATTCACACTGAACGTAGGTCAGTGCGTTTGAAGAACTAGCTGCGCTGCAGAGCGATTGGGTGTTCGTTTTCTAGAATCGGAGTGGACGTGCGAAGTGCTGTCGTAGCCGGCCAAGCCGGCAACTGTCTCTTTATAGGCCTAATCTAGGCGTGATTGGTTGCTCAGTGGGCCTAGGATAAGTTATTGTATCGCGTTTCGAAGTTAGTCTTATCGCGTCGCTGAATTGAACAGTTTTCTTGAGGAGGTAGTTTAGTTTCATGACGCTTGCGGGTGAACGTCCCGGTTCATGATAGTGTCCGCTCGTTCTACGCTCCAGAGGTCATCAGCTGGGCGTGCCTGACCATCTGGCGTTTTCCAAAGACGTTTGCGCCTCTTAAACTGTCCGCATGCAGATTTGACACGGGTCATTGCAAGTTGAGCGGTGTAAATTTAGCGAACAGAAGTAAGGCCTGCACCTTGTCGGAACATCATTATTTTCGGGTGTCTCGCACTCCACAACTTATGAACTTGACGTGTACAGCTGTGAACTGCTTTTAATTGGTGCAGGTTAATCTCACGGCCCTAATACTACGAAGAAATCAGCTCACACGATGGAGCGTTGCATGCCAAAACGTATAACCACTATTTCGCATCCGTTTCACCTGCTCCCAATGAAAATACAAAACCTCTGCCACGTGTATCGGTAAAGGGTACCCTAAGCTATAGCAAAAAATATCGCAGCGATTCTGGCACAGTGTTTAGAACATTCATAAATTGAAAAACTGTCTGAATCTAATGGGCTGATTCAGCGAGCGGCGGTGCTGAACGTCAAGTTACTGTGGCTATAGGTGCCACCTCACGAGGGTTGGCGCGACGGCAAGGTTCCTTTTGGCGTTGCATAAGTGGTTGCCAGATTTGCACCGCCTTAGTAGAGGCGGGTACGGCGCCTACGCCTCAGTGCTGCGCTGTGTGCTAAGCTGCACGCGCGGCTGCACCAAGCTTGCACTGTCAACGTAGGAAGTAGAGAAAAATCGTGAACCAGTGGTGCATATCTTCCGCACTTTTGAAATCAATGCCAGGGTTCAGTGCTCAATGCTGCACCGCTGAAATGAATGATAAGGTGCAGCACCTCGTGTGAACTGCTTAACGTGGTGGAGCCGAACAGAACAACAGGCCTATTTTCTGCAATAGCGTGATGCACATGTCTCAGTTCAGTATCTGTACTATGCGATCTCTAGTGCGAATTTAAAATTAACTGATGTTTTGCTCGTAGGCAGGATTGTCTGGTAATATTTTGCCATACGGCCACGCCAACCTTTTGCCTCCTTATTTTGGTCAGGTTCATTACTTCGCTTTACACTCCTTGTGAGGTGATTCTGCTACTCATGTGCCAATTTATTGCATGGCTAGGCTCATCTTTAAAAGGGCCGTGCAACACTTCTGGAGCATGGTCAGAAAACTCTGCTGATCGGTAGTGGAGGCGGCCTGGAACTCACAAATTGTCAGTCTGCTAACAATTGCATTCTCTTCTATTGACCAATCACGGCAGATGCTCAAAAATTGCTCGTAAAATGCCCATCTATCATTCTTTAGCTGATTTGAACATGGCACGCTCGGTCGTTAGAGATCGCCCCAAGAGACCGAGACTTGTCCACGCGTGCGCGCGATGCGATCACGCTAACAAGGCCGCGCATTCGAATAAAAAAATATATGCTCAAAATCGCTAGGCGCACGGGAAGTTTTTTTTTGCCTCATTCTATCTCTCCCTGCTTCTAGCGCTTTTCGTCGGGACAAGAAGAGAGAATGCCATTGCCGCATGCAAGAAATCTTTTTAACTCCGCTAGTACTGAACAGATTCTTGAAATGTTTGTCATTGAATTCATGAGACAATAAGATCTCCCAGTGAATTCATTCAATGTACTTGAAAAAGTATTTTGGGGGCCCCTTTAAGGGGTACTGACAGAATTTTTCACTTGTTTCTTTTTCTTTCTTTAGCATCAAATAAGCCAAGTCTTTGAGAGCGTAGGAAATGTACTGGTATCTTGTTTAATGACTGAGTCTGCCACGTACAGTCAGCCAATGGCTGCTAGATGTAAGCGCATGTGCACCCTCAAAACTCGCAGCATGGTTTTAAAAACTTGTTTCGGTTCCTACTGTACACTGACGTCAAGACATGGTATGAGTGAGCTGCATCATCAGGCGGCACGTACAATCTGCAAGCGTAAGTTTCCTTGTTGTATCCTCATTCGTACGCAATCTTCAATGTCTGGTTCGTTTGCTGTGCACAGCACGTTGCTGTCGCGCTGAATGCAACTTCAAGATTCATTACTTGCAAGTCTGACATAACCTTAGTCTTCTATCGTTAGGTCTGAACGACACAAAGCACTGAAAAAGTGCGGGCACACGCTTTGGTGCGCTCTCTCTTAGTCTTCTATGCTCTTACTGAAAACGTTTTACATGCGTAAGCAGCTCAAGTGCAAGACTGTAGTTGGCATGTTTTATGAATGTCATGTTGGGTGTCCAGGAGAAAATGTTGCGGTTAATAGTTATTTGTGATAACCGACATATTGAGGCGCGGTTGAGAGGAGTTGCTGCTTTGCGTGGCGCTTCGCTCCCGCTCTCGGGCGTGGCCACCGGAGCTGCCCTGCACTGGCAGTCGGTCCACAGCCACGGTGTAAAACACGAACTACTGTCCCCTGGCGCTAGCGTCGGGCGTGGGTGGTGGTCCCACATATTCCTGATCTTCGTGCCCGTCCTTCTGGGCAATGGCACTGGGGAAAGACCATGCGGGGCACACGTGTCATTCATTAGCATGGCAGAGAGCCAAACTTGGAATTTTGTTTACTGTGAGCGTGGTTACAACTTGTGGTTTGTCATGTGCTCTGCGAATTCAATTGTGCCAATAGTGCAAGTTAGAAACGTGTCGCATCAGTAAGCTTGACACGACTTTCCGCTTGCAATTTTGCTGTTGTGGGGTGTTTTAACTGCCCTGTACGCGTGTGTTTGCTTGTATGCACATAAAGTTTCAGTGGCGGTTCATGATGGGGATTTTAAACCCCTCCTTTCTTCGGCGACACCATTGCTGGCCTGTCAATTCATGCAAACTGCTAATTTCTAGAACATACTGACCTCCTAAACACTCTTGCCTCAAAGATTGTCATTGGTGCGTACCGACTTGCCTGTTTTCTTATTCTGTCGCCGCTAAACGCTGAAAATGCGCGAGTGCATATCGGTTCACGTTGGACAAGCGGGCGTTAACATCGGCAATGCCTGCTGGGAGCTCTACTGCCTGGAGCATGGTATTCAGCCCGACGGCCAGATGCCGTTACAAACATTCGGCGGAGGTGACGACTCCTTCAACACATTCTTCTGTGAGACCGGAGCCAGCAAGCACGTGCCTCGTGCCGTCTATGTCGACCTCGAACCCGCAGTCGTTGACGAAGTCCGTACTGGCACTTACAGGTGTGCAGCAGTTTCTTATGGTCCCATGGCTTCTGTAGTTCTTTTGCAAACTTCAACCACTTCGCGTAATTCGCATACTAAGGGTCATTCTGTATGCTTCCCGCAACACGCAGCCGATCGGATAAGCTGCCAAGGAGGTCGTAGAAAGTAACTGCGAAAGTAGAAAAACAAACTGGTTGAAAAGGCGCGTTTAAAGTGTTAAAGGCGGGGGATGTAGCACATGGCCAAGAGACAAAAGAAAATAGTTCTTCGAACTCTTGGATGGCCGTCCTGTTGGCCTTGTTGTGCAAGCAACACTAGCCAATTTTCCCCATTGTGATGGCGTCATGCGCAGCAAGAGCCGCGGTACATAATTGGTGGACTGCAGTCTGTCGGCAGCAACACGAGCACAGCATGTGTTGCGGCAGCTGGTGAGGCGTACACCGCATACTTCTCGGTGGTAGCAGCTGGTGCTCTCATAGGAAGGGGCGGTGTGGTGGCTGAGCTCGTGGAAGGAACTAGCGTACTCATGGAGGTTTGCGGACGTTGCCGAAGTCATTCGGCCGCCAGCAACGATAGCGTCGCAAAACGAGCGGCCTTCTCGACCGCTGCATTTCCTCACCTGTTGATGTTATTGACAGTGGTCCTGAACTGTTTCTAGCGCATCGTAGAGCCATCCCGAGAGGAGAGTATGACTGTGCCCTTGCACTATACCTGCGAAAACAGGCAGCGCAAGTTTTGGTTGCACTTGCAGTTGAGGCAGCACGGATGTTCCGTGCTGGATTGGCAACCTCGGGGTGGCTGCCACCATAATGGAGGCAGAGCTCGTCATGCAAGTTTGTCGCAGTAGTGTGGCTGAACTATTGCATGGGCACAAGGGGCTGTGAGAGACGAGGACAGACTGCTCACTGTAGCTTGAAGAGGCACACATCCAATGGGATGGTGATGTCATTGAAAATCGAGGGGCCACATGGGCAGGATGTAGCGAATAGTAGTACCCCCTCCGCTTGCAAGCTGTACTGGTTCTGTCTTCTTCGGATGGGGCCACTGCAATGCTTTATGGGCTGCACAAGGAAGGCTGTCCTCTTTGTCCTTCATTGGGGCATATCATTAAGTCGTACATATCTTTAACCGTGCACTCTCTCGGCTTTAGGACATATTTTGCATTGAGTTATGATGCCAGGATCCTTGATGCAGTCACACTGCTACGTATTTTTATGGAGCGTATATCTGCGTATTCTTGCGAATTTTGCACTCGAGTGGCCACTAAACACACTTGAGACTTTATGCACTCTGCTTTCGATACGTGTCTTTTACAAACTTCACCTAAATTATTAACCAAGGACAGTGCGTGCAGTTCAGCTGTCTAGATTATTTGTTCAGTCTGTTAAAGGTGAACCTTATGCAGGCATTTGTTGCACTGATGGGCCTTTTTGGGGTGTGAATGGGCGCATGCACGCCAGCCTCAAGGAGGCACACGCCATCATTTCTGGTGGCCAAACATTGACGACGCGTGCGGACCAACCAACATGTGGTGTCACAAACATGCAAATGTTCCTCCCAAAAGAAGCGCGAACCGTTCTTCCGAGATTGCCTAATGGCACAAGGTGGATCATTTCGGAGTCCAGGAGCCACCAGTTTTGATTTCGGCAGTCTCCACTTGGGGTGCTGTTCGGACTAGGAAAAGGCCCATGCTTATGTGGCATGAGACTAGGACACCTTTAGGGGCTGTTGGGCAGAGTGCACGTATACTTCACTGAAGTTGCCAAGGTACCAGCCCTAGTTTGGGCAGTTGATGTGGCTGATAACTCTTGGCAAAACACTCACGGCTTTTATTAATCGTCTTGTTGACTGCTGCAGACAGCTGTTTCACCCCGAGCAGCTGATCACTGGCAAGGAAGATGCAGCAAACAACTATGCTCGCGGCCACTACACAATCGGCAAGAAGATTGTGGATCTGGTGCTGGACCGGATCAGGAAGCTGGCAGACCAGTTAACAGGACTGCAGGGTTTCCTCATCTTCCACAGCTTTGGAGGTGGCACCGGCTCGGGCTTCACCTCGCTTCTGACGGAGCGCCTCTCGGTGGACTACGGCAAGAAGTCCAAGCTCGAGTTTGCCATCTACCCAGCCCCACAGGTACTTACTTTCTATAGCTTCCCATTCTGTGCTGTAGTTTGCGCGTAGAGTACCCAGACACTACGGAGGTGTCGGTGGCCCGGCTTTCTGGCTTGGTTGCTGGCTAATCCTGTTGGCCCAGGAGCTGCTTCATGTAAGTTGTCCGCGCCAGTGTGTCTGACAGCATACCTGTCCCCAGCCATGCGGCTGGTGTGGGCTGCATTCCTGCATATTCCTGGTCTTCGTGTAGGCCCATCGGACAAGTACACCGGGGAGAGACCATGCAGGAGACATCACCTTTGCACACCACTTTGATGTGAATAACCGTCAATTGCAGGCTGTGTAGCTTGGCAGTTATTCTCAATTTGTCTGCTGCCACCACTCATCTCTGTTGCCTCTCTGTTTGGGTTAGGCAAGGCACACCTTTTTTACTGCACTTTCTTTTTGTCGTGCCAATGCTTTAATAAAGCACCAGTCCAGTCAAGGAGTGCCCTTTGGCAGCTAAGGCCCACTTTTTGCCCATGGTCAGTACACTTATATCTGGATATAACGAAATTGATATATTCCTTGAAAAATTCGTGGATTTCAGTTATACAGTTGAACCCCGCTAGAACGAAACTCGCGGGGCGCGGAAAATATTTCGTAGAAGGAAGAATTTTCTTGTAGTGAAATAGAAAAATATAGCTGACTGAGCTCGACACACAATTAAAGGGGCGTTTATTCTTAAAGGGCAACTCTGGCAATTGTTCGAGGTCAATGGATCTCAATGAAATTCGCTGGGTATGTTCCTTTGCACGTTTCTGTCATTTATGGCCAAATTACAGGCTTGAGAGATGCGCTGATTGTTTGCAAATTAAATTTGAAGATTGCCTCAAAAAGTTCAACTCGCTTGCTAATTATTGGCAACATTGCCTTTGTGACGCCATGTTTGTCATGTCAACAAAAGTGCGCCAGCAGATGGCATGACTACTTTTGTCGCTACAGCATTTATTCTGCTGGCCAAGAGGCAATGGCGGTGATGTTTAGCATAAGTATTGCAGGGGAAAGCTTTCTTCCTTCCTTTGTGGTGTCAGGTCGGCACTTCATTGGTCTGCCTTTGTTTTTATAGTCTGTGCCAGCGGGACCAATATACGGCCTCAGTTTCTCACAAATATCACATCATTCACAGACAGGGTGCCCAGTTGGTTTTTCAGTTTGTGTTGTGTCTTTTGCCTATTAAAAATTATTTTCAGACTTCCTGAGCATTTCAGCTACTGTGCTCATGACAAGAGTGCCCCAGGAACATAGATACGCCATTATCTTTACATTGTTGAAAAATTGCCGGAGTTGGCCTTCAAATGAAAAAAAGTGTCCGCTGCTTCCTATTCTTTTCCAGCAGCGTTGGCGATGCGATTCAGTCCTGAATAGGGAGGCCATGATGGAAACTGGGCTGAATGTACCAAATAGTTGCATTAACACCTTAACACCAGCAGTCTTTCGCCGTCAAAGTGTATCGGACAACGCATTGATGGAGGCAGGGTATTGCGGAGCGGCGATTTTCACCTATTCTATGCCATTCTTACCATCCATCACTCCCCGGCTAGCTGATTTGGTTGATTATGCGGACAAACAGCTGCTCTGATTAGGTACCACACTGGCCAAGCGCGAATAAATTAAGCATTAGAATCGCGGGGGGGGGGGAGGAGCTGCAAGAAGGAAACCATGCACTGATCAACTGAGATTCATCTTCGGATTGTCTGCGGTTAGAAAGCAAGCCAGCGGCGAAAGCAGAACAGTCTCATTGTCATCACCATTGGGCAATGGCGCCGGTTTCTGGTGGTACCAAGGCGCGTTTTAGATTTTGTCGACATATCTTCAGGTTCTGGAAATGCATCAGTGCTAGATTGGGTTTCCTGTATAGCAATAAATATCCGAGCCAGGAATCGCATTGTGAAGTTTCGTTGAAGGGGGACGGCAGAAGAAAAGGTTTTCATCGTGGCGACAATATTTATGCTTTCTCTCCTATGAACTACTGACAGGGAACTGTGATTTTTTCGTTGCAGCAGAAATATTCTTTGAAGCGGTGTTGTTATAGCGGGGTCCAAGTGTTTTCCCGAATTTTGTACTGAAGGTGCATACATATGCGCAACAAACAAAGGGAGACTGAAGGCAGAACTAAGCCGAACCACTTTTTACAAAAAATCACTGCGTTATTATATTTGCCGAGCAGGCTTGCAGCTGGTGGTGCAGGCGATTTTCACCACCCTGACTTGCTGACTTGACGCTTTGGACGCACGGCACTGTATTGACCATTTCTGGCCTTTTACAGGAAACAGAACGTTTTAATTTAATGTACCTTATAGACGCGAAGAATTGAAAAATGTAACACGATACAATCAATATAACTGTGCTTCACTATGCGATTTGTAAATAAATCAATTCTTATAAGCGGTCGTTTCTATAGGCTGGGTGCAACGCACGCAAAAGGAATGAATGTGCAACGGAAAACATGGTAAAACCGTCCTTTCAGTGATAAGTACAGCTCATTGTTTTTTTCGATTTTTCTTTTTCACAGCCTACAAGTTCAACACTGCCGAAAGTTGAATTGTCTCACGAATGGAGAGTATAAGATCGCACGTTTCTTGCTTGCCGACATACCATTAAATGTCTACAGTGTATTTCATTGCGTACATACAAAAAATGATCAGACAACAGCGACTTTTCTCCTGAAGTACTATTAAATATGACTATATCGTTGCATTCGTCGACTCGTAAGCCCATCGCCAATGTCAATTACAAAGGGATTAAACGTTTGTTGATTGACGAGCACCATCAAAAGGCGTTAAGACGCGAAGTATGTTACATTGCGTTCGAACCAAGCCCGCAGTTCGTGACACACGTAATTATGGACGTTGCCGCCTTGTCCAATGTACCCGCACCTAAGGTCCATAGATGTAACCTGTTTTATATGAAAGCAGAGAACACCTAATGAAACATCTTTCGTCCAGGCACTTTACCCCCCGCTCCACCACAGGCGCCACAGGTTTCTTTGTATGTTCTGTTCTCATTCATCGTCGGCGCCAATTCGACGCAGAAGAATGCGATGTGTGACGTAGGAGCACTCCTTTCAAAACCAAGTGCGCTAGAAGAAAGAGTGCGCAAATTTTTTCCAATACAATGACATGTATATTACTCTAAACAAACGCATTCTTGCTACATAATAATTTCACACAGGTGTTTAAATAAAAAAATACAACCTAACGTTTTCGTAAGCTCTAATTATTGAAACTATACTGTGGTTGCGTTCTGATTTGGGTGCCTATATATGCATCCCGATATATATTATTTTTTTTCAGCCCAAAATAACGTTGTGTTTGAAAAACCATAAGCCTTTTAGTTAAGATCCTCCCACCCGTTCTTGGCCGATCCCCCTTTGTGGGTGTGCGCCAGAGTACCAAGGATCATCATCGTCATCATCATCTCGCCGCACTACTTTTTACAGACTCATCAGTTTACGGGCGTACGTTGATCAGGCCGAAGTAAACGTTCGTTTGAGCTGTGAACCCTCAAGTAGGTGCGTATTCCGCCGCTAGTTAGTTAAATACACGCTTTGATGTGCGATGAGCTTGGTTGGATTTCCTATTTTTTGCGCGTCCAGGAAATTTTACCGCGTCGGGGTAGCTTGGATTGGCACCATCTCTCATAGGCCTAGCGCCGGCATGGTCGAAAACACGACTTGCAGTACGTGGCCGGAAATATATGTGTATTCACACTGAACGTAGGTCAGTGCGTTTGAAGAACTAGCTGCGCTGCAGAGCGATTGGGTGTTCGTTTTCTAGAATCGGAGTGGACGTGCGAAGTGCTGTCGTAGCCGGCCAAGCCGGCAACTGTCTCTTTATAGGCCTAATCTAGGCGTGATTGGTTGCTCAGTGGGCCTAGGATAAGTTATTGGATCGCGTTTCGAAGTTAGTCTTATCGCGTCGCTGAATTGAACAGTTTTCTTGAGGAGGTAGTTTAGTTTCATGACGCTTGCGGGTGAACGTCCCGGTTCATGATAGTGTCCGCTCGTTCTACGCTCCAGAGGTCATCAGCTGGGCGTGCCTGACCATCTGGCGTTTTCCAAAGACGTTTGCGCCTCTGAACTGTCCGCATGCAGATTTGACACGGGTCATTGCAAGTTGAGCGGTGTAAATTAGCGAACAGAAGTAAGGCCTGCACCTTGTCGGAACATCATTTTTCGGGTGTCTCGCACTGCACAACTTATGAACTTGACGCGTACAGCTGTGAACTGCTTTTAATTGGTGCAGGTTAATCTCACGGCCCTAATACTACGAAGAAATCAGCTCACACGAAGGAGCGTTGCATGCCAAAACGTATAACCACTATTTCGCATCGTTTCACCTGCTCCCAATGAAAATACAAAACCTCTGCCACGTGTATCGGTAAAGGGTACCCTAAGCTATAGCAAAAAATATCGCAGCGATTCTGGCACAGTGTTTAGAAAATTCATAATTGAAAAACTGTCTGAATCTAATGGGCTGATTCAGCGAGCGGCGGTGCTGAACGTCAAGTTACTGTGGCTATAGGTGCCACCTCACGGGGTTGGCGCGACGGCAAGGTTCCTTTTGGCGTTGCATAAGTGGTTGCCAGATTGGCACCGCCTTAGTAGAGGCGGGTACGGCGCCTTACGCCTCAGTGCTGCGCTGTGTGCTAAGCTGCACGCGCGGCTGCACCAAGCTTGCACTGTCAACGTAGGAAGTAGAGAAAAATCGTGAACCAGTGGTGCATATCTTCCGCACTTTTGAAATCAATGCCAGGGTTCAGTGCTCAATGCTGCACCGCTGAAATGAATGATAAGGTGCAGCACCTCGTGTGAACTGCTTAACGTGGTGGAGCCGAACAGAACAACAGGCCTATTTTCTGCAATAGCGTGATGCACATGTCTCAGTTCAGTATCTGTACTATGCGATCTCTAGTGCGAATTTAAAATTAACTGATGTTTTGCTCGTAGGCAGGATTGTCTGGTAATATTTTGCCATACGGCCACGCCAACCTTTTGCCTCCTTATTTTGGTCAGGTTCATTACTTCGCTTTACACTCCTTGTGAGGTGATTCTGCTACTCATGTGCCAATTTATTGCATGGCTAGGCTCATCTTTAAAAGGGCCGTGCAACACTTCTGGAGCATGGTCAGAAAACTCTGCTGATCGGTAGTGGAGGCGGCCTGGAACTCACAAATTGTCAGTCTGCTAACAATTGCATTCTCTTCTATTGACCAATCACGGCAGATGCTCAAAAATTGCTCGTAAAATGCCCATCTATCATTCTTTAGCTGATTTGAACATGGCACGCTCGGTCCGTTAGAGATCGCCCCAAGAGACCGAGACTTGTCCACGCGTGCGCGCGATGCGATCACGCTAACAAGGCCGCGCATTCGAATAAAAAAATATATGCTCAAAATCGCTAGGCGCACGGGAAGTTTTTTTTTGCCTCATTCTATCTCTCCCTGCTTCTAGCGCTTTTCGTCGGGACAAGAAGAGAGAATGCCATTGCCGCATGCAAGAAATCTTTTTAACTCGCTAGTACTGCACAGATTCTTGAAATGTTTGTCATTGAATTCATGAGACAATAAGATCTCCCAGTGAATTCATTCAATGTACTTGAAAAAGTATTTGGGGGCCCCTTTAAGGGGGTACTGACAGAATTTTTCACTTGTTTCTTTTTCTTTCTTTAGCATCAAATAAGCCAAGTCTTTGAGAGCGTAGGAAATGTACTGGTATCTTGTTTAATGACTGAGTCTGCCACGTACAGTCAGCCAATGGCTGCTAGATGTAAGCGCATGTGCACCTCAAAACTCGCAGCATGGTTTTAAAAACTTGTTTCGGTTCCTACTGTACACTGACGTCAAGACATGGTATGAGTGAGCTGCATCATCAGGCGGCACGTACAATCTGCAAGCGTAAGTTTCCTTGTTGTATCCTCATTCGTACGCAATCTTCAATGTCTGGTTCGTTTGCTGTGCACAGCACGTTGCTGTCGCGCTGAATGCAACTTCAAGATTCATTACTTGCAAGTCTGACATAACCTTAGTCTTCTATCGTTAGGTCTGAACGACACAAAGCACTGAAAAAGTGCGGGCACACGCTTTGGTGCGCTCTCTCTTAGTCTTCTATGCTCTTACTGAAAACGTTTTACATGCGTAAGCAGCTCAAGTGCAAGACTGTAGTTGGCATGTTTTATGAATGTCATGTTGGGTGTCCAGGAGAAAATGTTGCGGTTAATAGTTATTTGTGATAACCGACATATTGAGGCGCGGTTGAGAGGAGTTGCTGCTTTGCGTGGCGCTTCGCTCCCGCTCTCGGGCGTGGCCACCGGAGCTGCCCTGCACTGGCAGTCGGTCCACAGCCACGGTGTAAAACACGAACTACTGTCCCCTGGCGCTAGCGTCGGGCGTGGGTGGTGGTCCCACATATTCCTGATCTTCGTGCCCGTCCTTCTGGGCAATGGCACTGGGGAAAGACCATGCGGGGCACACGTGTCATTCATTAGCATGGCAGAGAGCCAAACTTGGAATTTTGTTTACTGTGAGCGTGGTTACAACTTGTGGTTTGTCATGTGCTCTGCGAATTCAATTGTGCCAATAGTGCAAGTTAGAAACGTGTCGCATCAGTAAGCTTGACACGACTTTCCGCTTGCAATTTTGCTGTTGTGGGGTGTTTTAACTGCCCTGTACGCGTGTGTTTGCTTGTATGCACATAAAGTTTCAGTGGCGGTTCATGATGGGGATTTTAAACCCCTCCTTTCTTCGGCGACACCATTGCTGGCCTGTCAATTCATGCAAACTGCTAATTTCTAGAACATACTGACCTCCTAAACACTCTTGCCTCAAAGATTGTCATTGGTGCGTACCGACTTGCCTGTTTTCTTATTCTGTCGCCGCTAAACGCTGAAAATGCGCGAGTGCATATCGGTTCACGTTGGACAAGCGGGCGTTAACATCGGCAATGCCTGCTGGGAGCTCTACTGCCTGGAGCATGGTATTCAGCCCGACGGCCAGATGCCGTTACAAAACATTCGGCGGAGGTGACGACTCCTTCAACACATTCTTCTGTGAGACCGGAGCCAGCAAGCACGTGCCTCGTGCCGTCTATGTCGACCTCGAACCCGCAGTCGTTGACGAAGTCCGTACTGGCACTTACAGGTGTGCAGCAGTTTCTTATGGTCCCATGGCTTCTGTAGTTCTTTTGCAAACTTCAACCACTTCGCGTAATTCGCATACTAAGGGTCATTCTGTATGCTTCCCGCAACACGCAGCCGATCGGATAAGCTGCCAAGGAGGTCGTAGAAAGTAACTGCGAAAGTAGAAAAACAAACTGGTTGAAAAGGCGCGTTTAAAGTGTTAAAGGCGGGGGATGTAGCACATGGCCAAGAGACAAAAGAAAATAGTTCTTCGAACTCTTGGATGGCCGTCCTGTTGGCCTTGTTGTGCAAGCAACACTAGCCAATTTTCCCCATTGTGATGGCGTCATGCGCAGCAAGAGCCGCGGTACATAATTGGTGGACTGCAGTCTGTCGGCAGCAACACGAGCACAGCATGTGTTGCGGCAGCTGGTGAGGCGTACACCGCATACTTCTCGGTGGTAGCAGCTGGTGCTCTCATAGGAAGGGGCGGTGTGGTGGCTGAGCTCGTGGAAGGAACTAGCGTACTCATGGAGGTTTGCGGACGTTGCCGAAGTCATTCGGCCGCCAGCAACGATAGCGTCGCAAAACGAGCGGCCCTTCTCGACCGCTGCATTTCCTCACCTGTTGATGTTATTGACAGTGGTCCTGAACTGTTCTAGCGCATCGTAGAGCCATCCCGAGAGGAGAGTATGACTGTGCCCTTGCACTATACCTGCGAAAACAGGCAGCGCAAGTTTTTGGTTGCACTTGCAGTTGAGGCAGCACGGATGTTCCGTGCTGGATTGGCAACCTCGGGGTGGCTGCCACCATAATGGAGGCAGAGCTCGTCATGCAAGTTTGTCGCAGTAGTGTGGCTGAACTATTGCAGTGGGCACAAGGGGCTGTGAGAGACGAGGACAGACTGCTCACTGTAGCTTGAAGAGGCACACATCCAATGGGATGGTGATGTCATTGAAAATCGAGGGGCCACATGGGCAGGATGTAGCGAATAGTAGTACCCCCTCGCTTGCAAGCTGTACTGGTTCTGTCTTCTTCGGATGGGGCCACTGCAATGCTTTATGGGCTGCACAAGGAAGGCTGTCCTCTTTGTCCTTCATTGGGGCATATCATTAAGTCGTACATATCTTTAACCGTGCACTCTCTCGGCTTTAGGACATATTTTGCATTGAGTTATGATGCCAGGATCCTTGATGCAGTCACACTGCTACGTATTTTTATGGAGCGTATATCTGCGTATTCTTGCGAATTTTGCACTCGAGTGGCCACTAAACACACTTGAGACTTTATGCACTCTGCTTTCGATACGTGTCTTTTACAAACTTCACCTAAATTATTAACCAAGGACAGTGCGTGCAGTTCAGCTGTCTAGATTATTTGTTCAGTCTGTTAAAGGTGAACCTTATGCAGGCATTTGTTGCACTGATGGGCCTTTTTGGGGTGTGAATGGGCGCATGCACGCCAGCCTCAAGGAGGCACACGCCATCATTTCTGGTGGCCAAACATTGACGACGCGTGCGGACCAACCAACATGTGGTGTCACAAACATGCAAATGTTCCTCCCAAAAAGAAGCGCGAACCGTTCTTCCGAGATTGCCTAATGGCACAAGGTGGATCATTTCGGAGTCCAGGAGCCACCAGTTTTGATTTCGGCAGTCTCCACTTGGGGTGCTGTTCGGACTAGGAAAAGGCCCATGCTTATGTGGCATGAGACTAGGACACCTTTAGGGGCTGTTGGGCAGAGTGCACGTATACTTCACTGAAGTTGCCAAGGTACCAGCCCTAGTTTGGGCAGTTGATGTGGCTGATAACTCTTGGCAAAACACTCACGGCTTTTATTAATCGTCTTGTTGACTGCTGCAGACAGCTGTTTCACCCCGAGCAGCTGATCACTGGCAAGGAAGATGCAGCAAACAACTATGCTCGCGGCCACTACACAATCGGCAAGAAGATTGTGGATCTGGTGCTGGACCGGATCAGGAAGCTGGCAGACCAGTTAACAGGACTGCAGGGTTTCCTCATCTTCCACAGCTTTGGAGGTGGCACCGGCTCGGGCTTCACCTCGCTTCTGACGGAGCGCCTCTCGGTGGACTACGGCAAGAAGTCCAAGCTCGAGTTTGCCATCTACCCAGCCCCACAGGTACTTACTTTCTATAGCTTCCCATTCTGTGCTGTAGTTTGCGCGTAGAGTACCCAGACACTACGGAGGTGTCGGTGGCCCGGCTTTCTGGCTTGGTTGCTGGCTAATCCTGTTGGCCCAGGAGCTGCTTCATGTAAGTTGTCCGCGCCAGTGTGTCTGACAGCATACCTGTCCCCAGCCATGCGGCTGGTGTGGGCTGCATTCCTGCATATTCCTGGTCTTCGTGTAGGCCCATCGGACAAGTACACCGGGGAGAGACCATGCAGGAGACATCACCTTTGCACACCACTTTGATGTGAATAACCGTCAATTGCAGGCTGTGTAGCTTGGCAGTTATTCTCAATTTGTCTGCTGCCACCACTCATCTCTGTTGCCTCTCTGTTTGGGTTAGGCAAGGCACACCTTTTTTACTGCACTTTCTTTTTGTCGTGCCAATGCTTTAATAAAGCACCAGTCCAGTCAAGGAGTGCCCTTTGGCAGCTAAGGCCCACTTTTTGCCCATGGTCAGTACACTTATATCTGGATATAACGAAATTGATATATTCCTTGAAAAATTCGTGGATTTCAGTTATACAGTTGAACCCCGCTAGAACGAAACTCGCGGGGCGCGGAAAATATTTCGTAGAAGGAAGAATTTTCTTGTAGTGAAATAGAAAAATATAGCTGAACTGAGCTCGACACACAATTAAAGGGGCGTTTATTCTTAAAGGGCAACTCTGGCAATTGTTCGAGGTCAATGGATCTCAATGAAATTCGCTGGGTATGTTCCTTTGCACGTTTCTGTCATTTATGCCAAATTACAGGCTTGAGAGATGCGCTGATTGTTTGCAAATTAAATTTGAAGATTGCCTCAAAAAGTTCAACTCGCTTGCTAATTATTGGCAACATTGCCTTTGTGACGCCATGTTTGTCATGTCAACAAAAGTGCGCAGCAGATGGCATGACTACTTTTGTCGCTACAGCATTTATTCTGCTGGCCAAGAGGCAATGGCGGTGATGTTTAGCATAAGTATTGCAGGGGAAAGCTTTCTTCCTTCCTTTGTGGTGTCAGGTCGGCACTTCATTGGTCTGCCTTTGTTTTTATAGTCTGTGCCAGCGGGACCAATATACGGCCTCAGTTTCTCACCAAATATCACATCATTCACAGACAGGGTGCCCAGTTGGTTTTTCAGTTTGTGTTGTGTCTTTTTGCCTATTAAAAATTATTTTCAGACTTCCTGAGCATTTCAGCTACTGTGCTCATGACAAGAGTGCCCCAGGAACATAGATACGCCATTATCTTTACATTGTTGAAAAATTGCCGGAGTTGGCCTTTCAAATGAAAAAAAGTGTCCGCTGCTTCCTATTCTTTTCCAGCAGCGTTGCGATGCGATTCAGTCCTGAATAGGGAGGCCATGATGGAAACTGGGCTGAATGTACCAAATAGTTGCATTAACACCTTAACACCAGCAGTCTTTCGCCGTCAAAGTGTATCGGACAACGCATTGATGGAGGCAGGGTATTGCGGAGCGGCGATTTTCACCTTATTCTATGCCATTCTTACCATCCATCACTCCCGGCTAGCTGATTTGGTTGATTATGCGGACAAACAGCTGCTCTGATTAGGTACCACACTGGCCAAGCGCGAATAAATTAAGCATTAGAATCGCGGGGGGGGGGGAGGAGCTGCAAGAAGGAAACCATGCACTGATCAACTGAGATTCATCTTCGGATTGTCTGCGGTTAGAAAGCAAGCCAGCGGCGAAAGCAGAACAGTCTCATTGTCATCACCATTGGGCAATGGCGCCGGTTTCTGGTGGTACCAAGGCGCGTTTTAGATTTTGTCGACATATCTTCAGGTTCTGGAAATGCATCAGTGCTAGATTGGGTTTCCTGTATAGCAATAAATATCCGAGCCAGGAATCGCATTGTGAAGTTTCGTTGAAGGGGGACGGCAGAAGAAAAGGTGTTCATCGTGGCGACAATATTTATGCTTTCTCTCCTATGAACTACTGACAGGGAACTGTGATTTTTTCGTTGCAGCAGAAATATTCTTTGAAGCGGTGTTGTTATAGCGGGGTCCAAGTGTTTCCCGAATTTTGTACTGAAGGTGCATACATATGCGCAAACAAACAAAAGGGAGACTGAAGGCAGAACTAAGCCGAACCACTTTTTTTACAGTAAAATCACTGCGTTATTATATCCCAGGCCTTTACCAGGCTTGCACTCGTCGCCTATGCGGCCTACACCACCACCCTGACTTGCTGACTTGACGCTTTGGACGCACGGTCCACTGTATTGACCACTCCTGGCCTTTTACAGGAAACAGAACTTTTCATTTTCACAGTGAAATCTCGGTATACCGAACTTCAGGGCACCGTGGAAATTCGTTATTTTGCAAGGTCGTAGTGAAAGCTAAAAAATTCACCATGCTTATTGTTCGCAGCCCAAAACGACCCACTTTTACAACGGTGGGTTCTTGAACTGTTTTTTTTTCACGAGAAAAAAAAACAAATGCACAAATATACGCCTAAAATGCACGTTTACAAAAAGTCCTTGCAGTGAGAAGGCCTCCAGCTCATCCACATTCCTGTGGTTCGATTTGGTTTTTTTGGTCACAACAGCCTGCATTTTGACTTTCAGTTGCCGAAGAAATCCACTTTTTTGCTTGGCGAAAACAGTTTCCGCTTCATTGTCTCAAATGACCGCCGCATGAATGCAGAGTTGCTTTGCGGGCGCGATAAGTAATCACCGAAAAAAAGGTGAACACTACTGACACGCTACTACTGACCTCTTTCGAAGAACAAAAAAAATGCTAAAAAATTCTCTCGTTCTGTTTTGTGCTCCTTCGCTGTCTCAGGTTTTAAGTGCCCATGGTTCTTGCTCTGCAACTCCCGCTCTGCCTTGCTGACCTTGCCCTTCCGTGTTGCCCTTGCCCACTCACCTCTGCTGCTTGTAAACCAGCAGCGTCAGCATTTCATCAAAAAGAGAGAACAAAAAATCGCCCTTTTCTTTTCCCCGCTCTGCCCTGTCGCGCGTCTTTCGAGAAGCGTGGCGTTCATTCGCTTTGTCGTCTGCTTACGTACTAATCCTGGGTAGCCACGACTGTTTTCAGAACGCGAGTTCGCAGTACTGAGGTGCTGTTAATATAATGTGAAACTAAATTATTGCTCATTATTCTGAGAAGTGCAATATTCTGAAGTAAGTAGTAGTAGTGAAATAATTTTACACTGAACTATTAGAAGTCTGCATGGGATTTTTCAGAAAGTTTGTTAAAGTGGGGTTCGTTCTAGAGATTTTACTGTATTTAACTGATTCCAGTAGGGCATACTGGCGCCAATAAAAAAATTTGATAGCCTTTATATGGACATTCTCAGCGGTTTTTTTTGCCATAACCGCCATATTACGTAACAAGTCCAAAACGATACCGCGGCGCCCCCTCCCCCCGCGCATCGCAACTTTCACGAGCGGGCAAAAAAGCTCGTGTGCTGCTAGAGCAGAGATCGAATCAGTCGTTATATGGAGGTTCGTTATAAATACTTTTAAGTGTGTCTACCGGTAGCGGTGTATTCTAGTCTTTTTTACGTCTTCCCATTGTAGGTCTCCACAGCAGTCGTGGAACTCTACAACTCTATTCTCACCACACACCCCACCCTGGAACATTCAGACTGCGCTTTCATGGTCGACAATGAGGCAATCTTTGACATCTGCCGGCGCAACCTCGACATTGAAAGGCCCACCTACACGAATCTCAACAGGCTCATCGGCCAGATTGTCTTCTCCATCACTGCCTCTCTGCGGTTTGATGGTGCCCTGAATGTCGACCTGACAGAGTTCCAGACCAACTTGGTGCCATACCCTCGCATCCACTTCCCCCTCGTCACCTATGCTCCAGTCATTTCTGCCGGGAAAGCCTACCATGAGCAGCGACCAGTCGCTGAGATCACCAACTCCTGTTTTGAGCCTGCCAACCAGATGGTAAAGTGTGACCCCCGTCACGGAAAGTACATGGCCTGCTGTCTCCTGTACCGAGGGGATGTTGTGCCTAAGGATGTAAATGCAGCCATTGCGGCCATCAAGACCAAGCGCACGATCCAGTTTGTGGACTGGTGCCCCACTGGATTTAAGGTAAGTTTGCTGCTACCTTCTGCGTCGTGCCTCGCGTAATTGAGAGGACCAGGAAGTTCCAAAGGGACTACCGTATTTACTCGCGTGATCCTCGCACTCGCATAATTCTCGCAGCCCCCCACATCGCCCAATAAAAAATACTATTTTTTTCTAGTATTTATCGCACCCCCGAAAACTTCCGCAATAATGTGGTCTGTTCGTTCCAGCCATTATTTATGATAGCGCACACAATCTGGCGCAATCTCTTACGCAATAAGCGTACTATTGCACGGAGATTCAATCCAAGCCAAGCCGAAATGGCCAGTGCGCGTTGCGGCGAGTTTTGTATGTTGTATCGGTAATCTTGGCACGTTATTGGGCGATACTGAAGCCACAAGGGCTGCTTCAAGTTTCAAGGGATAGATCATGCGCTAAACAACTGCAACAGGGCCGCCGGTAAGCCCTTCGGAGTCTACGAGTTTTGTGTTCGCTACTGGTGATCGTAGCCGAAATCCACCAAGGTGCGTTGCGCCTGCCGTGTGCCTAAAACTGGGATCTATGGTAAACTTCATTTCATCAGAAGGAAACTGCAGACGATTCTGTTAAATAGCCATCAGGCTAATGCTGACGTCCTACGTTTACGTTTTGAGGGCTCCTGTTGAGCGCTGGCCGCGACCGCTACGCCCCCAACGCCCACAAGCTTCGCGTATGGTATTCTAATTATCGACTATTTCCTTCCACGTTTTGTATCTCAAAAAATCTCGCCTTGTGTTGAACATCTGCTTTTATTGTTGAGCAAAGTTCTAATTCGTACTTCTTAAAGCTTTCTGTAAGTTGGTGGTGTGAGAATCCCGATTTGCGGCCACTTTGTTTGCTTTTTCGCTCTCAGAGTTTTCGTGGAAAGTTTTCCCCGCGCAATTCTCGCACCCCCCACTTTGCATTGATATTCTGGCAAAAGAAGTGCGAGGATTATGTGAGTACGGTATATATAATGAAAACCAACAATATTGCCACGTTACGTAGATGTTATTTGTGTATTTCGGAGTAGGACTTCACATAACAAATTGTAGTGCAAACTGAAAATGAAGAACAAGAAAGCCCCCCCTTTAATTTTTTTTTCGCTGGCTTAGAATTTGTTGTACAGATGCGATTCTCTTCAGGGAGCTCGGTATCAAACTTTAGTTTTTGGTCTTTCGTTGCTGCAGCAACTTCATCTTGATCTCTTTCTCGACTGCTAGTGAGTTCATAAGACTTGTAGAATTCCTAGTGGTTTTGTGTTTGAGCAGTGGCTTTTGTTCAAACATAGCTTGTGGTTACAATGTGCTATTGTGGCTTTGTGCGTTCTTGGGTGTTCAATCACTACACCCGATTCGTATTGCAGGTTGGCATCAACTACCAGCCCCCGAATGTTGTACCCGGTGGCGACCTAGCCAAGGTTCAGCGTGCTGTGTGCATGCTGTCAATCACAACAGCCATAGCAGAGGCCTGGGCACGGCTCGACCACAAGTTCGACCTCATGTATGCCAAGCGGGCCTTTGTTCACTGGTATGTCGGCGAAGGCATGGAGGAAGGCGAGTTATCCGAAGCCAGGGAGGACTTGGCTGCCCTCGAGAAGGACTACGAGGAGGTTGGCATCGACTCTGCAGAGGGTGCTGAAGATGATGGTGGGGAGGAGTTTTGAGGAAAAGCGTTGGTGCCCTCCTGCTCGGGGTCATGGAATAAAAGAGCATTTGTCCTTGCCCGAGATTGGTTGATTCTTTATATAAAGCACTTTGTCCGTCCACGCCATTTAGTTGCTCCTGCCATGTCTAATGTAAGTTGTCAGTGGTCTTAACAATGAAAAGCATGTATGTAGGGGGGGAGGGGGGTCTTGCTCCGCGCTTTCGCTTTTTGTAGCCATGAACAGGGCAACCGAACTTGTGGGGCTGCTTGTTTGTGACAGAGAACCTTTTTTTTGCTGCTGTTAGCTTCAAGAGTTGAAATGCTACTAAATCTTCGAAAAAAAGGAAACATATGTAGTGTGATCATTGAGGTGGCTACTAATAGGTGGTGAATCTGATAAAAAAACACCTACCAAGTCTGTACAGAGCACGTGCAAAAGGGACCCTACAGTATCGCTGTGCCTGTCTTGTAGACCCTTCCACTGTTTGCCGACACAGCCTTTTGATGAGATCCGGTTTCGTTCAACGATTTAGGTTTAATAGCATTGGTGGACCACAAGGGCTTCAGAAAACAGCCCGCCGACTTTTCCAGTTTCCTTCTGATATTTGGCTAAATAAATTCATATATTATAGCTATGTGAAAGTTCCTGAAACATTCCCTTGTACTTTACGCACGTTTATTTTATGTGACATACTTTGAAAGAGATTTTCCGTACGCTTGAAAACCTGCTTTTTATTTCGACGTCAAGAGCTGGTATATGAGGTGACCGGAAGTTATTTTGGGTACAACGCTTGTTCAAGGAAGTCTCGCTGTTTCCGTATCAAAACCTCTGAATCAGCGCTTGCACATTTTTACGGAGTAAGTTTGCAATATGGTAGCGCACTAAGCAGTTCCCTTTGCTCTATCTACAATAGGTACATTTCCAAACATGGTGTAGCCGCGCACGTACCGTACAATGTAGTGGGAGGTTACCACCAGTTGCAGGGGGTAGAGGATTTTGTACATGTCGCAAGTAGGCGTGATTTGTAAAAGAACCCTTCAGCCTTGAGTACGTGAGCAAGAAAAAAAAAGTTAACCTTATATGCAACGCGGTAAATTGAGATAAAGAATGGGATATTGATCGCTTTGAACGAACTTAAAGCACGGAAACAATTTGACGAGCAAAATATCAAATTCGTAAACCAGCCATGCAATTTCTGGCATGTTTACTGTACCCGTCACGTGCTTAATTTATGTACCTTATAGACGCGAAGAATTGAAAAAATGTAACACGATACAATCAATATAACTGTGCTTCACATATGCGATTTGTAAATAAATAAATCTCTAGAAGCGGTCGTTATCTATAGGGCTGGGTGCAACGCACGCAGGAAGGAATGGTGCAACGGAAAACATGGTAAAACCGAGGTTTCGAGATAAGTACAGCCATTGTTTTTTTCCATTTTTCTTTTTCATACCTTCAAGTTCAACACTCCGAAAGTTGAATTGTCTCACGAATGGAGAGTATAAGATCGCACGTTCGTGCTTGCCGACATACCATTGAATGTCTGCAGTGTACTTCATTGCGTACGTACAAAAAATGATCAGACAACAGCGACTTTTCCCCTGAAGTACCTATTACATATGACTATATCGTTGCATTCGTCGACTCGTAAGCCCATCGCCAATGTCAATTACAAAGGGATTAAACGTTTGTTGATTGACGAGCACCATCAAAAGGCGTTAAAGACAGCGAAGTATGTTACATTGCGTTCGAACCAAGCCCGCAGTTCGTGACACACGTAATTATGGACGTTGCCGACCTTGTCCAATGTACCCGCACCTAAGGTCCATAGATGTAACCTATTCTATATGAAAGCAGAGAACACCTAATGAAACATCTTTCGTCCAGGCACTTTACCCGCTCCACCCCACAGGCGCCACAGGTTTCTTTGTATGTTCTGTTCTCATTCATCGTCGGCGCCAATTCGACGCAGAAGAATGCGATGTGTGACGTAGGAGCACTCCTTTCAAAACCAAGTGTGCTAGAAGAAAGAGTGCGCAAATTTTTTTCAAATACAATGACATGTACATTACTCTAAACAAACGCATTCTTGCTGCATAAATATCTTCACGGTGTTTAAATAAAAAAATACAACCTAACGTTTTCGTAAGCTCTAATTATTGAAACATTACTGTGGTTGCGTGACTGATTTGGGTGCCTATATAATGCATCATGATATATATATTTTTTTTCAGCCCAAAATAACGTTGTGTTTGAAAAACCATAAGCCTTTTAGTTAAGATCCTCCCACTCGGTTCTTGGCCGATCCCCCTTTGTGGGTGTGCGCCAGAGTACCAAGGATCATCATCGTCATCATCATCTCGCCGCACTACTTTTTGCAGACTCATCAGTTTACGGGCGTACGTTGATCAGGCCGAAGTAAACGTTCGTTTGAGCTGTGAACACTCAAGTAAGTGCGTATTCCGCCGATAGTTAGTAAATACACGCTTTTATGTGCGATGAGCTTGGTTGGATTTCCTATTTTTGCGCGTCCACGAAATTTTACCGCGTCGGGGTAGCTTGGATTGGCACCATCTCTCGTAGGCCTAGCGCCAGGCATGGTCGAAAACACGACTTGCTGTACGTTGCCGGAAATATATGTGTATTCACACTGATCGTAGGTCAGTGTGTTTGAAGAACTAGCTGCGCTGCAGAGCGATTGGGTGTTCGTTTTCTATAATCGGAGTAGACGTGCGAAGTGCTGTCGTAGCCGGCCAAGCCGGCAACTCTCTCTTTATAGGCCTAACCTTGGCGTGATTGGTTGCTCAGTGGGCCTAGGATAAGTTATTGGATCGCGTTTCGAAGTTAGTCTTATCGCGTCGCTGAATTTAAGTGTTTTCTCTAGGAGGTAGTTTAGTTTCACGACACTTGCGGGTGAACGTCCTGGTTCATGATAGTGTCCACACGTTCTACGCTCCAGAGGTCATCAGCCGGGCGTGCCCGACCGTCTGGCGTTTTCCAAAGACGTTTGCGCCTCATGAACTGTCCGCATGCGCGATTTGACGTGGGTCAGTGCGAGTTGAGCGGTGTAAATTGAGCGACCAGAAGTAAGGCCTGCACCTTGTCGGAACGTCATTAGTTTCGGGTGTCTCGCACTGCACAACTTATGAACTTGACGCGTACAGCTGTGAACTAGTTTTAATTGGTGCAGGTTAATCACATGGCCCTAATACTACGAAAGGATGCAGCTCACACGAAGGAGCGTTGCATGCCAAAACGTATAACCACTATTTCGCATCAGTTTCACCTGCTCCCAATGAAAATAGAAAACCTCTGCCACGTGTACCGGTAAGGGGTACCCTAAGCTATAGAAAAAAATATCGCAGCTATTCTGGCACCGTGTTTAGAAAATTCATCAATTGAAGAGCTGTCTGAATCTAATGGGCTGATTCAGCGAGCGGCGGTGCTGAACGTCAAGTCACTGTGGCTTTAGGTGCCACCTCACGCGGGTAGGCGCGACGATAAGGTTCCTTTTGGCGTTGCATAAGTGGTTGCCAGACTGGCACCGCCTTAGTAGAGGCGAGTACGGCGCCTACGCCTTAGTGCTGCGCTGTGTGCTCAGCTGCACGCGCGGCTGCACCAAGCTTGCACTGTCAGCGTAGGAAGTGCAGGAAAATCGTGAACCAGTGGTGCATATCTTCTGCACCTTTCAAAATCAATGGCAGCGTTCAGAGGTGAATGCTGCACCGCTGAAATGAATGATAAGGTGCAGCACCTCGTGAACTGCTGCACGTGGTGGAGCCGAATAGAACAGGCCTATTTTCTGCAAGAGCGTGATGCACATGTCTCAGTTCAGTATCGGTACTATGCGATCTCTATTGCGAATATAAAATTAACTGATGTTTTGCTCGCAGGCAGGATTGTCTGTTAAAGTTTTGCCATACGGTCACGCCAACCTTTTGTCTCCTCATTTTGGTTAGGTTCATTACTTCGTTTTACACTCCTTGTGAGGTGATTCTGCTACTCATGTGCCAATTCATTGCATGGCTAGGCTCATCTTTAAAAGGGCCGTGCAACAGTTCTGGAGCATGGTCAGAAAACTCTGCCGATTGGTAGTGGAGGCGGCCTGTAATTCACAAATTGTCAGTCTGCTAACAATTGCTTTCTCTTCTCTTGACCAATCACGGCAGATGCTCAAAAATTGCTCGTAAAATGCCCATCTATCATTCTTTAGCTGATTTGAACATGCCACGCTCGGTCGTTAGAGATCGCCCCAAAAGGCCGAGACTTGTCCACGCGTGCGCGCGATGCGATCACGCTAACAAGGCCGTGCATTCGAAGAAAAAAATGATGCTCAAAATCGCTAGGCGCACGTGAAGTTTTTTTTTTTGCCTCATGCTGTCTCTCCCTGCTTCTAGCGCTTTTCGTCGGGACAAGGAGAGTGACTGCCATTGCCGCATACAAGGAATCTTTTTAACTCCGCTCGTACTGAACAGATTCTTGAAATCTTTGTCATTGAATTCTTGAGACAATAAGATCTTCCAGTGAATTCACTCATTGTAAATGAAAAAGTGTTTTGGGGGCCCCTTTAAGGGGTACTGACAGAATTTTTCACTTGTTTCTTTTTCTTTCTTTAGCGTCAAATAAGCCAAGATTTTGAGAGCGTAGGGAATGTACTAGTATCTTGTTTAATGACTGAGTGTGCCACGTACAGTCAGCCATTGGCTGCTAGATGTAAGCGCATGTGCACCCTCAAACTCGGTGCATGCTTTTAAAAACTCGTTTCGGTTCCTACTGTACACTGACGTCGAGACATGGTATGAGTGAGCTGCATCATCAGGTGGTACTATCTGCAAGCGAAAGTTTCCTTGATGTATCCTCGTTCGTACGTAGGTCTTCAATGTCTGGTTCGTTTGCTGTGCACAGCACGTTGCTGTCACGCTGGACGCAACTTGAAGATTCATTATTTGCAAGTCTGACGTAACCTTAGTCTTCTATCGTTAGGTCTGAACGACGCAAGACACTGAAAAATGCGGGCACACGCTTTGGTGCGCTCTCTCTTAGTCTTCTATGCTCTTACTGAAACGTTTTACATGCGTAAGCAGCTCAAGTGCAAGACTGTAGTTGGCATGTTTTACAAATTTCAAGTTGGGTGTCCAGGAGAAAAAGTTGCGGTTAATAGTTATTTGTGATAACCGACATATTGAGGCGCGGTTGAGAGGAGTTGCTGCTTTGCGTGGCGCTTCGCTCCCGCTCTCGTGCCTGGCCCCCGGAGCTGCCCTGCATTGGCAGTCGGTCCACGAGCCACGGTGTCAAACATGAACTACTGTCCCCTGGCGCTAGCGTCGGGCGTGGGTGGTGGTCCCACATATTCCTGATCTTCGTGCCCGTCCTTCTGGGCAGTGGCACTGGGGAAAGACCATGCGGGGCACACGTGTCATTCATTAGCATGGCAGAGAGCCAAACTTGGAATTTTGTTTACTGTGAGCCTGGTTACAACTTGTGGTTTGTCATGTGCTCTGCGAATTCAAATGTGCCAATAGTGTAAGTTATAAATTTGTCGCATCAGTAAGCTTGACACGACTTTCCGCTTGCAATTTTCGCTGTTGTGGGGTGTTTTAACTGCCCTGTACGCGTGTGTTTGCTTGTATGCACATAAAGTTTCAGTGGCGGTTCATGATGGGGATTTTAAACCCCTCCTTTCTTCGGCGACACCATTGCTGGCCTGTCAATTCATGCAAACTGCTAATTTCTAGAACATACTGACCTCCTAAACACTCTTGCCTCAAAGATTGTCATTGGTGCTTAACGACATGCCTGTTTTCTTATTCTGTCGCAGCTAAACGCTGAAAATGCGCGAGTGCATATCGGTTCACGTTGGACAAGCGGGAGTTAACATCGGCAATGCCTGCTGGGAGCTCTACTGCCTGGAGCATGGTATTCAGCCCGACGGCCAGATACCCAGTGACAAGACGATCGGCGGAGGTGACGACTCCTTCAACACATTCTTCTGTGAGACCGGAGCCGGCAAGCACGTGCCTCGTGCCGTCTATGTCGACCTCGAACCCACAGTCGTCGACGAAGTCCGTACTGGCACTTACAGGTGTGCAGCCGTTTCTTATGGTCGCACGGCTTCTGTAGTTCTTTTGCAAACTTCAACCACTTCGCGGAATTCGCATATTAAGGGTCATTCTATCTGCTTCCGAAACACGCAGCCGATCGGGTAAGCTGCCAAGGAGGTCGTAGAAAGTAACTGCGAAAGTAGAAAAACAAACTGGTTGAAAAGGCGCGTATAAAGTGTTAAAGGCGGGGGGGGGGGGAATGTAGCACATGGCCAAGGGACAAAAGAAAAACGTTCTTCGAACTCTTGGATGGCCGTCCTGTTGGCCTTGTTGTGCAAGCAACACTAGCCTATGTTCCCCATTGTGATGGCGTCATGCGCAGCAAGAGCCGCGGTACATAATTGGTGGACTGCAGTCTGTCGGAAGCAACACGAGCACAGCATGTGTGGCCGCAGCTAGTGAGGCGAACACCGCATCCTTCTCGGTGGTAGCAGTTGGTTCTCTCGTAGGAAGGGGCAGGTGTGGTGGCGTAGCTCGTGGGAAGAACTAGCGTACTCGTGGAGGTTTGCGGACGTTGCCGATGTTATTCGGCCGCCACCGCCAATAGCGTCGCAAAACGAGCGGCCCTTCTCGACCGCTGCATTTCCTCACCTGTTGATGTTGTTGACAGTGGTCCTGAACTGTTCCAGCGCATCGTAGAGCCATCTCGAGAGGAGAGTATGACTGTGCCCTTGCACTATATCTGCGAAAACAGGCAGCGCAGTTTTTTGGTTGCACTTGCAGTTGAGGCAGCACGGATGTTCCGTGCTGGATTGGCAACCTCGGGGTGGCTGCCACCATAATGGAGGCAGAGCTCGTCATGCAAGTTTGTCGCAGTAGTGTGGCTGAAACTACTGCAGTGGGCACAAGGGGCTGTGAGAGACGAGGACAGACTGCTCACTGCAGCTTGAAGAGGCACACCTCCAGTGGGATGGTGATGTAACTGAAAATCGAGGTGCCACATGGGCAGGATGTAGCAAATAGTAGTACCCCCTCGCTTGCAAGCTCTACTGGTTTTGTCTTCTTCGGATGGGGCCACTGCAATGCTTTATGGGCTGCACAAGGAGGGCTGTCCTCTTTGTCCTTCATTGGGGCACCATTAAGTCGTACATATCTTTAACCGTGTACTCTCTCGGCTTTCGGACATATTTTTGCATTGAGTTATAGTGCAAGGATTCTTGATGCAGTCAGACTGTTATGTATTTTTATGGAGCGTACATCTGCGTATTCTTGCCAGATACTGCACTCGAGTGGCCACTAAACACACTTGAGACTATATGCACTCTGCTTACGATGCGTGTGTTTTACAAACTTCACCTAAATGATTAACCAAGGACAGTGCGTGTAGTTAAGCTGTCTAGATTATTTGTTCAGTCTGTTAAAGGTGAACCTTATGCAGGCCTTTGTTGCACTGATGGGCCTTTTTTTGGGGTGAGAATGAGCGCATGCACGCCGACCTCAAGGAGGCACACGCCATCATTTCTGGGGGCCAAACCGTGATGACGCGTGCGGACCAACCAACATGTGGTGTCACAAACATGCAAATGTTCCTCCCAAAAAGAAGCGCGAACCGGGCTTCCGAGATTGCCTACTGGCACCCGGCGGATCATTTCGGAGTCCAGGAGCCACCAGTTTTGATTTAGGCAGTCTCCACTTGGGGTGCTGTTCGGACTAGGAAAAGGCCCATGCTTATGTGGCATGAAACTAGGACGCCTTTAGGGGCTCTTGGGCACAGTGCATGTATACTTCACTAAAGTTGCCAAAGTACCAGCCCTAGTTTGTGCAGTTGAATGTGGCTGATAACTCTTGGCACAACACTCACGGCTTGTATTAATCGTCTTGTTGAGCTGCTGCAGGCAGCTGTTTCACCCCGAGCAGCTGATCACTGGCAAGGAAGATGCAGCAAACAACTATGCTCGCGGCCACTACACAATCGGCAAGGAGATTGTGGATCTGGTGCTGGACCGGATCAGGAAGCTGGCAGACCAGTGCACGGGACTCCAGGGTTTTCCTGATCTTCCACAGCTTTGGAGGTGGCACCGGCTCGGGCTTCACCTCGCTTCTCATGAAGCGCCTCTCAGTGGACTACGGCAAGAAGTCCAAGCTCGAGTTTGCCATCTACCCAGCCCCACAGGTACTTACTTTCTATAGCTTCCCATTCTGTGCTGTAGTTTGCGCGTAGAGTACCCAGACACTACGGAGGTGTCGGTGGCCCGGCTTTCTGGCTTGGTTGCTGGCTAATCCTGTTGGCCCAGGAGCTGCTTCATGTCAGTTGTCCACGCCAGTGTGTCTGACAGCATACCTGTCCCCAGCTATGTGGCTGGTGTGGGCTGCACTCCTGCATATTCCTGTTCTTCGTGTAGTCCCATCGGACAAGTACACCGGGGAGAGACCATGCAGGAGACATCACCTTTGCACACCACTTTGTTGTGAATAACCGTCAATTGCAGGCTGTGTCGCTTGGCAGTTATTGCTCAATTTATCTGCTGCCACCACTCTTCTCTGTTGCCTCTATTTTTGGGTTAGGCAAGGCACACCTTTTTTACTGCACTTTGTTTTTGTCGTGCCAATGCTTTAATAAAGCACCAGTCCAGTCAAGGAGTGCCCTTTGGCAGCTATGGCCCACTTTTTGCCCATGGTCAGTACACTTATATCTGGATATAACGAAATTGATCAATTCCTTGAAAAATTCGTGGATTTCAGTTATACAGTTGAACCCCCCTAGAACGAAATTCGCGGGGCTCGGAAAATATTTCGTAGAAGCAAGAATTTCCTTAGTAGTGAAATAGGAAAATATAGCTGAACTGAGCTAGCAACACAAAGGGGCGTTTATTCTTAAAGGCCAACTCCGGCGATTGTTCGAGGTCAATTGATCTCAATGAAATTCGCTGGGTATTTTCCTTTGCACATTTCTGTCATTTATGCCAAATTACAGGCTTGAGAGATGCGCTGATTGTTTGCAAATGAAATTTGAAGATTGTCTCAAAAAGCTCACCTCGCTTGCGAAATAATTGGCAACATTGCCTTTGTGACGCCATGTTTGTCATGTCAACGAAAGTGACGCAGCAGATGGCATGACTACTTTGGTCGCTACAGCATTTCTTCTGCTGGGCAAGAGGCAATGGCGGTGATGTTTAGCATAAGTATAGCAGGGGAAACCTTTCTTCCTTCCTTTGTGGTGCCAGGCCGGCACTTCATTGGTCTGCCTTTGTTTTTTTAGTTTGTGCCAGCGGTACCAATATACGCCCTCAGTTTCTCACCAAATAGCACATCATTTACAGACAGGGTGCCCAGTTGGTTTTTCAGTTTGTGTTGTGCCTTTTTGCCTATTAAAATTATTTTCAGACTTCCTGAGCATTTCAGCTACTGTGCTCATGACAAGAGTGCCCCAGGAACATAGATCAACCATTATCTTTACATTGTTGAAAAATTGCCGGAGTTGGCCTTTCAATTGAAAAAAGTGTCCGCTGCTTCCTATTCTTTTCCAGCAGCGTTGCGACGCGATTCAGTCCTGAATAGGGAGGCCATGATGGAAACTGCGCTGAATGTACCAAATAGTTGCATTAACACCTTAACACCAGCAGTCTTTCGCCGTCAAAGTGTATCGGACAACGCAGAGATGGAGGCAGGGTATTGCGGAGTGGCGATTTTCACCTTATTCTATGCCATTCTTACCATCCATCACTCCCGGCTAGCTGATTTGGTTGATAATGCGGACAAACAGTTGCTCTGATTAGGTACCACACTGGCCAAGCACGAATAAATTAAGCATTAGAATCGGGGGGGGGGGGGAGCTGCAAGAAGGAAACCATGCACAGAGCAACTGAGCTTCATCTTCGGATTGTCTGTGGTTAGAAAGCAAGCCAGCGGCTAAGGCAGAACAGTCTCATTGTCATCACTATTGGGCAATGGCGGCGGTTTCTGGTGGTGCCAAGGCGCGTTTTATACTTTGTCGACATACCTTCAGGTTCTGGAAATGCATCACTGTTAGATTGGGTTTCCTGTATAGCAATAAATATCCGAGCCAGGAAACGCATTGTGAAGTTTCGTTGAAGGGGGGACGGCAGAAGAAAAGGTGTTCATCGTGCGACAATATTTATGCATTGTCTCCTATGGACTGCTGACAGGGAACTGTGATTTTTTCGTTGCAGCAGAAATTTCTTTGAAGCGGTGTTGTTATAGCGGGGTCCGACTGTTTCCCGAATTTTCGTACTGAATGTGCATACATATGCGCAAATAAACAAAAGGGAGACTGAAGGCAGTACTAAGCCGAACCACTTTTTTACAGTAAAATCACTGCGTTATTATATCCCAGGCCTTTACCAGGCTTGCACTCGTCGCCTATGCGGCCTACACTACCACCCTGACTTGCTGACTTGACGCTTTGGATGCACGGTCCACTGTATTGACCACTCCTGGCCTTTATACAGTGAAATCTCGGTATACCGAACTTCAGGGCACCGTCGAAATTCGTTAATTTTGCAAGGTCGTAGTGAAAGCTCAAAAAATCACCATGCTTATTTTTCACAGACCACAACGACCCACTTTACAATGGTGGGATCTTGAACTCTTTTTTTTCACAAGAAAATAACAAATGCACAAATAAACGCCTAAAAATGCACGTTTACAAAGAGCCCTTACAGTGAGAAGGCCTCCAGCTCATCCACATTCCTGTGGTGCGATTTGGTTCTTTGGTCACAACAGCCTGCTTTCTGACTTTCAGTTGCCGAAGAAATCCACTTTCTTGCTTGGCGAAAACAGTTTCCGCTTCCTTGTCTCAAATGACCGCCGCATGAATGCAGAGTTGCTTTGCGGGCGTGATAAGTAATCACCGAAAAAAAGGTGAACAATACTGACACGCTACTACTGACCTCTTTCGAAGAACAAAAAAATGCTAAAAAATTCTCTCGTTCTGTTTTGTGCTCCTTCGCTGTCTCAGGTTTTAAGTGCCCCTGCTTCTTGCTCTGCAACTCCCGCTCAGCCTCGCTGACCTTGCCCTTCCGTGTTGCCCTCGCCCCCTCACCTCTGCTGCTTGTAAACCAGCAGCGTCAGCATTTCATCAAAAGAAGAGAACAAAAAATCGCCCTTTTCTTTTGCCCCCTCTGCCCTGTCGCGCGTCTTTCGAGAAGCGTGGCGTTCATTAACTTTGTCGTCTGCTTACGTACTGCTCCTGGGTAGCCACGACTGTTTTCAGAACGCAAGTTCGTAGTACCGAGGTGCTGTTGATATAATGTGGAACTAAATTATTGCTCGTTATTCTGAAAAGTGCAATACTCTGAAGTAGGTAGTAGTAGTGAAATATTTTTACACTGAACCATTAGAAGTCTGCGTGGGCTTTTTTAGAAAGTTTGTTAAGGTGGGGTTCGTTCTAGAGATTTTACTGTATTTAACTGATGCCAGTAGGGCATACTGGCGCCAATAAAAAAAATTCGATAGCCTTTATATGGACATTCTCAGCGGATTTTTGCCGTCGCCGCCATATTCCGTAACAAGTCCAAAACGATACCATGCCCCCCCCCCCCGCGCATCGCAATTTTCACGAGCGGCTAAAAAAGCTCATGCGCTGCTCGAGCAGAGATCGAATCAGTCGTTATATGGAGCTTCGTTATAAATAGGTTTAAGTGTGTCTACCAGTAGCGGTGTATTCTAGTCTTACTTTACGTCTTCTCATTGTAGGTCTCCACAGCTGTCGTGGAACCCTACAACTCTATTCTCACCACACACACCACCCTGGAACATTCAGACTGCGCTTTCATGGTCGACAATGAAGCAATCTTTGACATCTGCCGGCGCAACCTCGACATTGAAAGGCCCACCTACACGAATCTCAACAGGCTCATCGGCCAGATCGTCTCCTCGATCACTGCCTCTCTGCGGTTTGATGGTGCCCTGAATGTCGACCTGACAGAGTTCCAGACCAACTTGGTGCCATACCCTCGCATCCACTTCCCCCTCGTCACCTATGCTCCAGTCATCTCTGCCGAGAAAGCCTACCATGAGCAGCTGACAGTCGCTGAGATTACCAACTCCTGTTTTGAGCCTGCCAACCAGATGGTAAAGTGTGACCCCCGTCACGGAAAGTACATGGCTTGCTGTCTCCTGTACCGAGGGGATGTTGTGCCTAAGGATGTAAATGCAGCCATTGCGGCCATCAAGACCAAGCGCACGATCCAGTTTGTGGACTGGTGCCCCACTGGATTTAAGGTAAGTTTGCTGCTAACTTGTGCGTCGTGCCTAGCGTAATTGAGAGGACCAGGAAGTTCTAAAGGGACTACCGTAGTTACTCGCGTGATCCTCGCACTCGCATAATTCTCGCAGCCCCCCACATCGCCCAAGAAAAAATACTATTTTTTTCTAGTATTTATCGCACCCCCGAAAACTTCCGCAATAATGTGGTCTGTTCGTTCCAGCCATTATTGATGATAGCGCACAAAATCTGGCGCAATCTTTTACGCAATAAGCATGGAGATTCAATCCAAGCCAAGCCGAATTGGCCAGTGCGCGTTGCGGCGTGTTTTGTATGTTGGGTCGGTAATCTTGGCACGTTATGGGGCGATACTGAAGCCACAGGGCTGCTTCAAGTTTCAAGTGATAGCCTGATCATGCGCTAAACAACTGCAACAGGGCCGCCGGTAGGCCCATCGGAGCCTACGAGTTTTGTGTTCGCTACTGGTGATGGTAGCCGAAATCCACCAAGGTGCGTTTGGCCTGCCGTGTGCCTAAAACGGGGATTGATGGTAAACTTCATTTCATCAGAAGGAAACTGCGGACGATTCTTTAAATAGCCATCAGGCCAATGCTGACGTCCTACGCCTACGTTTTGAGGGCTCCTGTTGAGCGCTGACCACGACCGCTACGCCCCCAACGCCCACAAGCTTTGCGAATGGTATTCTAATTATCGACTATTTCCTTCCACGTTTTGTGTCTCAAATGAATCTTGCCTTGTGTTGAACTTCTGCTTTTTTTGTTGAGGTAAGTTCTAATTAGTTCTTCTTAAAGCTTGCTGTAAGTTGCTGGTGATATAATCCCGATTTGCGGCCACTTCGTTTGCTTTTTCGCTCTGAGAGTTTTCGTGGAAAGTTTTCCCCGCGCAATTCTGGCACCCCCCTTCTTTGCACCGATATTCTGGCAAAAAAAGTGCGAGA
The DNA here is from genome assembly GCA_013436015.1 of Rhipicephalus annulatus. NCBI lineage: Eukaryota > Metazoa > Arthropoda > Arachnida > Ixodida > Ixodidae > Rhipicephalus > Rhipicephalus annulatus. The sequence continues at coordinate 144,267 of WOVY01011238.1, read as the reverse complement.
ATTATGCGAGTACGGTATATAATAATGAGAACCAACAATATTGCCACGTTACGTAGATGTTGTTTGTGTATTTCGGAGTAGGACTTCACATAACAAATTGTAGTGAAAACTGAAAACGAAGAACAAGAAAGCTTCCCCATTAATTTTTTTTCGCTGGCTTAGAATTTGATGTAAAGATGTGAATCTCTTTAGAGAGCTTGGTATCAAACTTTAGTTTTCTGGTCTTTCGCTGCTGCAGAACTTCATTTTGATCTCTTTCTCGACTGCTAGTGAGTTCATAAGACTTGTTGAATTCCTAGTGGTTTTGTGTTTGAGCAGTGGCTTTTGTTCAAACATATCTTGTGTTTACAATGTGCTATTGTGCGTTCTTGGGTGTCACTACACCCGATTCGTATTGCAGGTTGGCATCAACTACCAGCCCCCGACTGTTGTACCCGGTGGCGACCTAGCCAACGTTCAGCGTGCTGTGTGCATGCTGTCAAACACAACAGCCATAGCAGAGGCCTGGGCATGGCTCGACCACAAGTTCGACCTCATGTATGCCAAGCGGGCCTTTGTTCATTGGTATGTCGGCGAAGGCATGGAGGCAGGCGAGTTTTCCGAAGCCAGGGAGGACTTGGCTGCCCTCGAGAAGGACTACGAGGAGGTTGGCATCGACTCTGCAGAGGGTGCTGAAGATGATGGTGGGGAGGAGTTTTGAGGAAAAGCGTTGGTGCCCTCCTGCTCGGGGCCATGGAATAAAAGAGCAGTTGTCTTTGCCCGAGATTTGTTGATTCTTCATATTAAAGCACTTAGTCTGTCCACGCCATTTAGTGGCTCCTGCCATGTCTAATGCAAGTTGTCAGTGGTCTTAACAATGAAAAGCATTTATGTGGGGGGGGGGGGTCTTCTCCGCGCTCTCGTTTTTTGTAGCCATGGACCGGGCAACTGAACTTGTGGGGCTGCTGGTTTGTGACAGCGAACCTTTTTTTTTTGCAGCTGTTAGCTTCAAGACTTGAAATGCCACTAAATCTTCGAAAAAAAAAGAAAACATAAGTAGAGTGATCATTGAGGTGGCTACTAATAGGTGGTGAATCTGATAAAACACCGCTTACCAAGTCTGTACAGAGCATGTGCAAAAGGGACCCTACAGTATCGCTGTGCCTGTCTTGTAGACCTTTCCACTGTTTGCCGACACAGCCCTTTGATGAGATCCGGTTTCGTTCAACGATTTAATTTAATAGCATTGGTGGACCACAAGGGCTTCAGAAAACAGCCCGCCGATTTTCCAGTTTCCTTCTGATATTTGGCTAAATAAATTCATATATTATAGCTATGTGAAAGTTCCGAAACATTCCCTTGTACTTTACGCACGTTTATTTTATGTGACTTACTTTGAAAGAGATTTTCCGTACGCTTGAAAACTTGCTTTTTGTTTCGACGTCAAGAGCTGGTATATGAGGTGACCGGAAGTTATTTTCGGTACAACGCTTGTTCAAGGAAGTCTCGCTGTTTCCGTATCAAAACCTCTGAGTCAGCGCTTGCACATTTTTACGGAGTAAGTTTGCAAATATGGTGCGCACTAAGCAGTTCCCTTTGCTTTATCTACAATAGGTACATTTCAAAACATGGTGTACCCGCGCAGTACGTACAATGTAGTGGGAGGTTACCACCAGTTGCAGGGGGTAGAGGATTTTGTACATGTCGCAAGTAGGCGTGATTTGTAAAAGAACCCTTCAGCCTTGAGTACATGAGCAAGAAAAAAAGAGTTAACCTTATATGCAACGCGTTAAATTGAGATAAAGAATGGGATATTGATCGCTTTGAACGAACTTGAAGCACGGAAACAATTTGACGAGCAAAATTGCAGCTGGTGGTGCAGGTGATTTTCAAACTTTAAAATATCAAATTCGTAAAACAGCCATGCAATTTCTGGCATGTTTACTGTACCCGCCACGTGCTTAATTTATGTACCTTATAGACGCGAAGAATTGAAAAAATGTAACACGATACAATCAATATAACTGCGCTTCACATATGTGATTTGTAAATAAATAAATCTCTATAAGCGGTCGTTATCTATAGGGCTGGGTGCAACGCACGCAGGAAGGAATGGTGCAACGGAAAACATGGTAAAACCGAGGTTTCGAGATAAGTACAGCCATTGTTTTTTTCCATTTTTCCTTTTCATACCTACAAGTTCAACACTCCGAAAGTTGAATATTCTCACGAATGTAGAGTATAAGATCGCACGTTTCTTGCTTGCCGACATACCATTGAATGTCTGCAGTCTACTTCATTGCGTACGTACAAAAAATGATCAGACAACAGCGACTTTTCTCCTGAAGTACCTATTATATATGACTATATCGTTGCATTCGTCGACTCGTAAGCAAATCGCCATTGTCAATTACAAAGGGATTAAACGTTTGTTGATTGACGAGCACCATCAAAAGGCGTTAAAGACAGCGAAGTATGTTACATTGCGTTCGAACCAAGCCCGCAGTTCGTGACACACGTAATTATGGACGTTGCCGCCTTGTCCAATGTACCCGCACCTAAGGTCCATAGATGTAACCTGTTCTATATGAAAGCAGAGAACACCTAATGAAACATCTTTCGTCCAGGCACTTTACCCGCTCCACCCCACAGGCGCCACAGGTTTCTTTGTATGTTCTGTTCTCATTCATCGTCGGCGCCAATTCGACGCAGAAGAATGCGATGTGTGACGTAGAAGCACTCCTTTCAAAACCAAGTGCGCTAGAAGAAAGAGTGCGCAAATTTTTTCCAATACAATGACATGTATATTACTCTAAACAAACGCATTCTTGCTACATAAATATTGTCACGACGCAGACACAGCAGGAGTTCGATATAGAAGAGCTCACTTTAATTAAAAATGAAAGGCGCTCGGAAAGAGGACCGGGCAAGAGCTTCGTCTTCTTCTCTGGCTGTGCGAGCTCTCCACTGCAGGTTGAATGCGGCATTTGCCTCCCTCCAGGAAGAGCATCGACCCGATGCTCGGCTACAGAACGCGCGGTGTATCTATAGTTGACGTATTACGCAACTGGCTCACTGCAATATGGCTTCATCCGCACAACGTGTACGATTTCAGATTTTTGAGCTCGCGAAGAACTGTCAGGGATGACCTCATAATTCACGTCACTTAGGCGCCGTATAACATTGTAGGGACCGAAGTACTTCTTCATTAACTTTTCACAAAGGCCGCGTCGGCGAATAGGGCTCCAGACCCACACTTTCTCGCCTGGTTGATAAGTGACGTATCGGTGTCGCAGGTTATAGCGTTGTGCGTCGTAACTCTGCTGTCGGGCGATTCGCACGCGTGCTAGCTGCCGTGCCTCTTCAGCTCGTTGGGTAAAGGCTTGAACATCCGTGTCTGTATCCTCGCAGTCGTGCAGCAGCATAGCATCAAGCATTGTCGTCACTTCACGGCCATAAAGAAGACTAAATGGCGTGCTCCGTGTAGTTTCCTGCTGCGCCGTATTATAGGCAAACGTCACGTATGGTAGAACGTCGTCCCAATTTTTATGATCCACATCGATGTACATACTAAGCATATCAGCGATTGTCTTGTTGAGGCGTTCTGTTAAGCCGTTGGTTTGTGGGTGGTAGGAGGTAGTTTTTCGATGCGCTGTTCCACTCAACTCAAGCACTGACTTGAGGAGCATAGCCGTGAAAGCGGTACCTCTGTCTGTTATTATAATTCTAGGAGCGCCATGCCTCAGAACGATATTTTCAATGAAAAATCGTGCCGCTTCTACTGCGGTTCCACTTGATAAAGCCTTTGTTTCTGCGTAGCGAGTAAGATAGTCCGTAGCGACAATTACCCACTTATTTCCAGTATGCGAAGTCGGGAATGGTCCAAGGAGATCCATTCCGATTTGTGCAAAAGGCATGGTGGGCACTTGAACTGGTTGCAACAATCCGGCTAATTTTAAAGGTGGCGATTTTCGTCGTTGACAATCGAGGCACGTGCGGACGTAATGCTTTACAGTGCCTGTAAGCTTCGGCCAGTAGTACTTTTGTTGGATTCTGGCCAATGTGCGCGTGTATCCGAGGTGGCCGGAGGTTGGCTCATCGTGGCAAGCGCTCAGGATCTCATCGCGAATGGATGTCGGGACGACAAGTAAGTGGGCATTTCCGCTGGGGGCAAAGTTCTTCTTGTATAGGACACCACTGCGCAAGCAGAATGATGGCAGGCTCCTTGCAAATATCTTGGGAACGCTTGTAGTCTGGCCGTTAAGAAAATTAATAAGAGGGAGCAACTCACTGTCTTCCTTCTGCTTAGACGAAATGGTGACCGTGTCGACCACTCCTAAAAATGCCATGTCATCATCTTCTGAGACATCATCTTGCTTTATAGGCGACCTGGATAAGCAATCAGCATCAGAGTGCTGTCGTCCCGACTTATAGACGACCGTCATATCGAATTCTTGTAGGCGTAAGCTCCAGCGCGCTAGCCGACCGGATGGGTCCTTCAAGTTGGTCAGCCAGCAAAGAGAGTGGTGGTCGCTGACTACATGGAAGGGACGGCCGTAGAGATATGGGCGAAACTTCAGAACTGCCCATACTACAGCAAGACATTCCTTTTCCGTTGTGGAATAATGGGACTCGGCACGGGAAAGCGTCCTACTTGCATATGCAATCACTCTCTCGGCTGAGTCTTGCCACTGGACGAGTACAGCGCCTAAACCTACGTTGCTGGCATCAGTGTGGATCATGGTTGGAGCGTCCTCGTCAAAGTGAGCAAGCACAGGGGGTGTCTGCAGGCGCTGTCGTAGACCGTCAAATGCTGCTTGTTCCGCTTCGCCCCATAAAAATGGAACATCGTCTCTCGTTATGCGTGTTAAGGGCGACGCTATGTGCGAGAAATTGGCGATAAATCTGCGGTAGTAGGCGCAAAGGCCAAGAAAACGTCTTACGGCCTTCTTTTCTGTTGGCACCGGAAATTTTCGGACGGCGTCGATCTTGTCGGGGTCCGGACGAACACCTTCATGGCTCACCACATGTCCTAAGAATCGGAGTTCCTTGAAACCGAAATGACATTTCTCAGGTTTCAGCGATAAGCCAGCGGACCGTATTGCTCGAAATACTAATTGCAGCCGTCTTAGATGTTCCTCGAATGTTGGTGAGAAAACAATGACGTCGTCGAGGTATACCAGACACGTCTGCCACTTAAGGCCTGATAGGACGGTATCCATCAGTCTCTGAAATGTTGCTGGGGCTGAGCACAATCCGAAGGGCAAGACTTTAAACTCGTAAAGCCCGTCAGGCGTAACAAAAGCAGTCTTTTCTCTGTCCCGCTCATCGACCTCGATTTGCCAATAACCGCTTTTCAGGTCCATCGACGAGAAGAAGCGTGCATGCCTCAGCCTGTCAAGTGAATCGTCAATACGCGGTAGTGGATATACGTCTTTCTTTGTCACGCGGTTCAGCTTGCGGTAGTCCACACAGAAGCGTAAGCTGCCGTCTTTCTTCTTAACTAGCACTACCGGTGATGCCCAAGGGCTTTTTGACGGCTGAATGATGTCATCATTGAGCATTTTCTGGACTTGTTCTTGGATTGCTTCGCGTTCTTTCGGTGCCACGCGGTATGGGTTTTGTCGAATTGGTCTTGCCGTCTCTTCCGTTATAATTCGGTGCTTTGTCAATGGCGTTTGATTTACCCTCGAGGTCGACGAAAAACAATCTTCAAACTGGCCGAGAATATCTAGAAGACTCTGCCTCTGCGCTGGCGATAAATCTGTGCTCACGTCGACAGGCAGTGGTGTTGAAGCGGCCGGTGTCTCTGCCTGTTGTACTGCGAAGCACTCGCGGAATTCTACAATTTCTTCGAAGTATGCAACTGTGGTACCCTGTGCAATGTGTCGACGCTCGTTGCTGAAGTTTGTCAACAAGACCTCTGCTTGCCCAGACACTACACTGACGAGACTTCTGGCAATAGCGATTCCTCGAGAGAGTAAAAGCGTCGATATTTGTTCCGCGACACCTTCTCCACTATGCTGCGTGTTACACGTGACAGAGACGAGGCGACATGACAACGGTGGCATGGTCACGTCGTCAATCACGCGCATGGGCTTGCGCTGCAGCACTGCGCTATGGTCCGCTGAGAAGGTCAGTACACCGTCCGGTATATTTATAATGGCACCGTACTCCCGCAGGAAATCCATACCCAAGATGGCCTGTTTACAACACTCAGCAAGAATAACGAAGGTTGCCACGAATGATGAATCCCCAATCTTGATTCGTGCGGTGCACTTTCCGGTAGGTGTCAGCAGCTGGCCTCCGGCTCCTCTAATTTGCGGCCCCGTCCATTCCATTTTTACCTTCTTGAGTTGGTCGGCCAGATTCGCACTCATTATTGAAAAGTCCGCACCAGTGTCGACCAGTGCGGTCACGTCGTGACCGTCAATTGAAAGTGTAATGTCGGCGGTGACAATCTCGTCTTTCGTCGGTTCATTCGAAATGTGCGGCACTTCATGCGGCGGTAATGGGGGGTTTTCAAATCTTCGGCGATTCGCAACCTTCCCCCCTAAGGTCGCTGCTTTTAGTTTCCCCGACGTGGACTGGGAGACCTTCCTCTCGCCATGTCCGTGGTGCTACCCCTATTAGATCGGGGAAAATGACCTGGGGAGGGTGAGCGTGACCGGAACCCAGGAGAAACGTCCCGCGGGATCGTCGTGCTCGTTTCAACGTTGCGTCTTCCGTCGAAATAGCGTCGAGGGGTAGTGGACGGAAATCCTTGATACCCGGCAACGCGATGAGGACAATACCGAACGATGTGGCCGGCTTCCCCACAATGGAAGCACAGGGGCCTGTAGTCAGGGGTACGCCATATGTCGGTTTTGCGAAGTGGGCGTCGCATCGGCGTCGACGTTTCCCTGTAGTACCAAGGCACTGTCGGCGGCTGTTGCTGGTGGTACTGCTGAGGTGGCGGCACGTTAGATCTAGGCTGTCGACGGAGAATATCTGCATATGTTGGCCTAACAATGTCAGTGTTCGGCTCGGGAAGTGAAAGCGCTTGCCTTATTTCTTGGCGAACAACTTCTGTGACCGACGCAATCGCGCAGTCATTCGGTGTGGCAGCGAGCTTCTTCACCTCTTCTTGTACAATTTCGCGTATCAGGTCACGCAAAGAACGCTCGTCAGGTATCACGGTGGTCACGGGGGTTGCGCTGATTTGTCCGCTGTTGTTTGGACGGTCGTACTGGCGGTACCGTAGCTGTAGTGCGCGTTCTATGGCGGTCGCCTCCTTCGAAAATTCGTCGACGCTTGAAGGTGGGTTCCGTACGAGACCAGCAAACAGCTGCTCTTTAACACCACGCATGAGGTGGCTGATCTTTCTATTCTCAGACATATCGGGATTGGCTCGATGAAAGAGACGAGCCATGTCCTCAACAAACATTGCAACAGACTCGTTGGGCTTTTGTATCCGTGATTCAAGGAGTCGTTGTGCCTGCTCCCGCCTTTCGGTGTTTGCGAAGGTGTCCAGGAACTTCCGCCGGAACTCGTCCCACGTTGACCACACGCGATTCGTGAACCACGTGCGAGCCCCGTCTTGAAGAGGGAAATACACGTACCCCAACTTCTGTGCGGCGTTCCACCCGTTAACGTTGGCTGTGCGCTCGAACTCCTCAAGCCAGTCATCTGCGTCCTCGTATGTGTTGCCATGAAAGTCCACAGGAGTTTTAGGGGTGAAAACAGTCACCTGTGTCGTGCTTGGGCTCGTCATGGTGGGGCAACTGCTTCCCGGCGCGGTCATGTTTTCCGTCCAAGGACCGAACTCTGGGCTCAGGCCTAACAGGCGGCGGCTGGCGCGGTGAACGGGTGTTTCGACGAGCGGAAGTCTTTGTGGACTAGATCCCGGGCTGTTGGAAGGTGTCCTGGACATGTACCCAGCACCTCCACCAGTGTCACGACGCAGACACAGCAGGAGTTCGATATAGAAGAGCTCACTTTAATTAAAAATGAAAGGCGCTCGGAAAGAGGACCGGGCAAGAGCTTCGTCTTCTTCTCTGGCTGTGCGAGCTCTCCACTGCAGGTTGAATGCGGCAATATCTTCACGGTGTTTAAATAAAAAAATACAACCTAACGTTTTTGTAAGCTCTAATTATTGAAACATTACTGTGGTTGCGTGACTGATTTGGGTGCCTATATAATGCATCCCGATATATATTATTTTTTTTCAGCCCAAAATAACGTTGTGTTTGAAAAACCATAAGCCTTTTAGTTAAGATCCTCCCACCCGGTTCTTGGCCGATCCCCCTTTGTGGTTGTGCGCCAGAGTACCAAGGATCATCATCGTCATCATCATCTCGCCACACTACTTTTTGCAGACTCATCAGTTTACGGGCGTACGTTGATCAGGCCGAAGTAAACGTTCGTTTGAGCTGTGAACCCTCAAGTAAGTGCGTATTCCGCCGCTAGTTAGTTAAATACACGCTTTTATGTGCGATGAGCTTGGTTGGATTTCCTATTTTTGCGCGTCCAGGAAATTTTACCGCGTCGGGGTAGCTTGGATTGACACCATCTCTCGTAGGCCTAGCGCCGGCATGGTCGAAAACACGACTTGCTGTACGTGGCCAGAAATATATGTGTATTCACACTGATCGTAGGTCAGTGCGTTTGAAGAACTAGCTGCGCTGCAGAGCGATTGGGTGTTCGTTTTCTATAATCGGAGTAGACGTGCGAAGTGCTGTCGTAGCCGGCCAAGCCGGCAACTGTCTCTTTATAGGCCTAACCTTGGCGTCATTGGTTGCTCAGTGGGCCTAGGATAAGTTATTGGATCGCGTTTCGAAATTTGTCTTATCGCGTCGCTGAATTTAAGTGTTTCCTTGAGGAGGTAGTTTAGTTTCACGACGCTTGCGGGTGAACGTCCTGGTTCATGATAGTGTCCACACGTTCTACGCTCCATGGTCATCAGCCGGGCGTGCCCGACCGTCTGGCGTTTTCCAAAGACGTTTGCGCCTCATGAACTGTCCGCATGCGCGATTTGACGTGGGTCAGTGCGTGTTGAGCGGTGTAAATTGAGCGACCAGAAATAAGGCCTGCACCTTGTCGGAACGTCTTTCGTTTCGGGTGTCTCGCACTGCACAACTTATGAACTTGACGCGTAGAGCTGTGAACTGGTTTTAATATGTGCAGGTTAATCACATGGCCCTAATACTACAAAGGATGCAGCTCACACGAAGGAGCGTTGCATGCCAAAACGTGTAACCACTCTTTCGCATCAGTTTCACCTGCTCCCAATGAAAATAGAAAACCTCTGCCACGTGTACCGGTAAGGGGTACCCTAAGCTATAGCAAAAAATATCGCAGCGATTCTGGCACCGTGTTTAGAAAATTCATCAATTGAAGAACTGTCTGAATCTAATGGGCTGATTCAGCGAGCGGCGGTGCTGAACGTCAAGTCACAGTGGCTATAGGTGCCACCTCACGCGGGTAGGCGCGACGATAAGGTTCCTTTTGGCGTTGCATAAGTGGTTGCCAGACTGGCACCGCCTTCGTAGAGGCGAGTACGGCGCCTACGCCTTAGTGCTGCGCTGTGTGCTCAGCTGCACGCGCGGCTGCACCAAGCTTGCACTGTCAACGTAGGAAGTGCAGGAAAATCGTGAACCAGTGGTGCATATCTTCTGCACCTTTCAAAATCAATGGCAGCGTTCAGAGGTGAATGCTGCACCGCTGAAATGAATGATAAGGTGCAGCACCTCGTGAACTGCTGCACGTGGTTGAGCCGAATAGAACAGGCCTATTTTCTGCAAGAGCGTGATGCACATGTCTCAGTTCAGTATCTGTACTATGCGATCTGTATTGCGAATTTAAAATTAACTGATGTTTTGCTCGCAGGCAGGATTGTCTGTTAAAGTTTTGCCATACGGTCACGCCAACCTTTTGCCTCCTTATTTTGGTTAGGTTCATTACTTCGTTTTACACTCCTTGTGAGGTGATTCTGCTACTCATGTGCCAACTCATTGCATGGCTAGGCTCATCTTTAAAAGGGCCGTGCAACACTTCTGGAGCATGGTCAGAAAACTCTGCCGATTGGTAGTGGAGGCGGCCTGTAATTCACAAATTGTCAGTCTGCTAACAATTGCTTTCTCTTCTCTTGACCCATCACGGCAGATGCTCAAAAATTGCTCGTAAAATGCCCATCTATCATTCTTTAGCTGATTTGAACATGGCACGCTCGGTCGTTAGAGATCGCCCCAAAAGGCCGAGACTTGTCCACGCGTGCGCGCGATGCGATCACGCTAACAAGGCCGCGCATTCGAAGAAAAAAAATGTGCTCAAAATCACTACGCGCACGTGAAGTTTTTTTTTGCCTCATGCTGTCTCTCCCTGCTTCTAGCGCTTTTCGTCGGGACAAGGAGAGTGAATGCCATTGCCGAATACAAGGAATCTTTTTAACTCCGCTCGTACTGAAGAGATTCTTGAAATGTTTGTCATTGAATTCTTGAGACAATAAGATCTTCCAGTGAATTCACTCATTGTAATTGAAAAAGTGTTTTGGGGGCCCCTTTAAGGGGTACTGACAGAATTTTTCACTTGTTTCTTTTTCTTTCTTTAGCGTCAAATGAGCCAAGATTTTGAGAGCGTAGGGTATGTACTAGTATCTTGTTTAATGACTGAGTGTGCCACGTACAGTCAGCCATTGGCTGCTAGATGTAAGCGCATGTGCACCCTCAAAACTCGGTGCATGCTTTTAAAAACTTGTTTCGGTTCCTACTGTACACTGACGTCGAGGCATGGTATGAGTGAGCTGCAACATCAGGTGGTACTATCTGCAAGCGAAAGTTTCCTTGATGTATCCTCGTTCGTACATGGTCATCAAATTCTGGTTCGTTGGCTGTGCACAGCACGTTGCTGTCACGCTGGACGCAACTTGAAGATTCATTATTTGCAAGTCTGACGTAACCTTAGTCTTCTATCGTTAGGTCTGAACGACGCAAGACACTGAAAAAATGCTGGGCACACGCTTTGGTGCGCTCTCTCTTAGTCTTCTATGCTCTTACTGAAAATGTTTTACATGCGTAAGCAGCTCAAGTGCATGACTGTAGTTGGCATGTTTTACAAATTTCAAGGTGGGTGTCCAGGAGAAAAAGTTGCGGTTAATAGTTATTTGTGATAACCGACATATTGAGGCGCGGTTGAGAGGAGTTGCTGCTTTGCGTGGTGCTTCGCTCCCGCTCTCGCGCCTGGCCACCGGAGCTGCCCTGCATTGGCAGTCGGTCCACAGCCACGGTGTCAAACATGAACTACTGTCCCCTGGCGCTAGCGTTGGGCGTGGGTGGTGGTCCCACATATTACTGATCTTCGTGCCCGTCCTTCTGGGCAGTGGCCCTGGGGAAAGACCATGCGGGGCACACGTGTCATTCATTAGCATGACAGAGAGCCAAACTTGGAATTTTGTTTACTGTGAGCCTGGTTACAACTTGTGGTTTGTCATGTGCTCTGCGAATTCAAATGTGCCAATAGTGTAAGTTATAAATTTGTCGCATCAGTAAGCTTGACACGACTTTCCGCTTGCAATTTTGCTGTTGTGGGGTGTTTTAAATGCCCTGTACGCGTGTGTTTGCTTGTATGCACATAAAGTTTCAGTGGCGGTTCATGATGGGGATTTTAAACCCCTCCTCTCTTCGGCGACATCATTGCTGGGCTGTCAATTCATGCAAACTGCTAATTTCTAGAACATACTGACCTCCTAAACACTCTTGCCTCAAAGATTGTCATTGGTGCTTAACGACATGCCTGTTTTCTTATTCTGTCGCAGCTAAACGCTGAAAATGCGCGAGTGCATATCGGTTCACCTTGGACAAGCGGGAGTTAACATCGGCAATGCCTGCTGGGAGCTCTACTGCCTGGAGCATGGTATTCAGCCCGACGGCCAGATACCCAGTGACAAGACGATCGGCGGAGGTGACGACTCCTTCAACACATTCTTCTGTGAGACCGGAGCCGGCAAGCACGTGCCTCGTGCCGTCTATGTCGACCTCGAACCCACAGTCGTCGACGAAGTCCGTACTGGCACTTACAGGTGTGCAGCCGTTTCTTATGGTCGCACGGCTTCTGTAGTTCTTTTGCAAACTTCAACCACTTCGCGGAATTCGCATATTAAGGGTCATTCTATCTGCTTCCCGAAACACGCAGCCGATCGGGTAAGCTTCCAAGGAGGTCGTAGAAAGTAACTGCGAAAGTAGAAAAACAAACTGGTTGAAAAGGCGCGTATAAAGTGTTAAAGGCGGGGGGGGGGGATTGTAGCACATGGCCAAGGGACAAAAGAAAAACGTTCTTCGAACTCTTGGATGGCCGTCCTATTGGCCTTGTTGTGCAAGCAACACTAGCCTATGTTCCCCATTGTGATGGCGTCATGCGCAGCAAGAGCCGCGGTACATAATTGGTGGACTGCAGTCTGTCGGAAGCAACACGAGCACAGCATGTGTGGCCGCAGCTAGTGAGGCGAACACCGCATGCTTCTCGGTGGTAGCAGTTGGTTCTCTCGTGGGAAGGGGCGGTGTGGTGGCGTAGCTCGTGGGAAGAACTGGCAGTACTCGTGGAGGTTTGCAGACGTTGCCGATGTTATTCGGCCGCCACCGCCGATAGCGTCGCAAAACGAGCGGCCCTTCTCGACCGCTGCATTTCCTCACCTGTTGATGTTGTTGACAGTGGTCCTGAACTGTTCCAGCGCATCGTAGAGCCATCTCGAGAGGAGAGTATGACTGTGCCCTTGCACTATACCTGCGAAAACAGGCAGCGCAGTTTTTTGGTTGCACTTGCAGTTGAGGCAGCACGGATGTTCCGTGCTGGATTGGCAACCTCGGGGTGGCTGCCACCATAATGAAGGCAGAGCTCGTCATGCAAGTTTGTCGCAGTGGTGTGGCTGAAACTACTGTAGTGGGCACAAGGGGCTGTGAGAGACGAGGACAGACTGCTCACTGCAGCTTGAAGAGGCACACCTCCAGTGGGATGGTGATGTAACTGAAAATCGAGGTGCCACATGGGCAGGACTGTAGCAAATAGTAGTACCCCCTCGCTTGCAAGCTCTACTGGTTTTGTCTTCTTCGGATGGGGCCACTGCAATGCTTTATGGGCTGCACAAGGAGGGCTGTCCTCTTTGTCCTTCATTGGGGCACCATTAAGTCGTACATATCTTTAACCGTGTACTCTCTCGGCTTTCGGACACATTTTTGCATTGAGTTGTAGTGCAAGGATTCTTGATGTAGTCAGACTGTTATGTATTTTTATGGAGCGTACATCTGCGTATTCTTGCAGATACTGCACTCGAGTGGCCACTAAACACACATGAGACTATATGCACTCTGCTTACGATGCGTGTGTTTTACAAACTTCACCTAAATGATTAACCAAGGACAGTGCGTGTAGTTAAGCTGTCTAGATTATTTGTTCAGTCTGTTAAAGGTGAACCTTATGCAGGCCTTTGTTGCACTGATGGGCCTTTTTTTGGAGTGAGAATGAGCGCATGCACGCCGACCTCAAGGAGGCAAACGCCATCATTTCTGGGGGCCAAACCGTGATGACGCGTGCGGACCAACCAACATGTGGTGTCACAAACATGCAAATGTTCCTTCCAAAAAGAAGCGCGAACCGGGCTTCCGAGATTGCCTACTGGCACCCGGCGGATCATTTCGGAGTCCAGGAGCCACCAGTTTCTATTTAGGCAGTCTCCACTTGGGGTGCTGTTCGGACTATGAAAAGGCCCATGCTTACGTGGCATGAGACTAGGACGCCTATAGGGGCTCTTGGGCACAGTGCATGTATACTTCACTAAAGTTGCCAAAGTACCAGCCCTAGTTTGTGTAGTTGATGTGGCTGATAACTCTTGGCACAACACTCACGGCTTGTAATAATCGTCTTGTTGACTGCTGCAGGCAGCTGTTTCACCCCGAGCAGCTGATCACTGGCAAGGAAGATGCAGCAAACAACTATGCTCGCGGCCACTACACAATCGGCAAGGAGATTGTGGATCTGGTGCTGGACCGGATCAGGAAGCTGGCAGACCAGTGCACGGGACTCCAGGGTTTCCTGATCTTCCACAGCTTTGGAGGTGGCACCGGCTCGGGCTTCACCTCGCTTCTCATGAAGCGCCTCTCAGTGGACTACGGCAAGAAGTCCAAGCTCGAGTTTGCCATCTACCCAGCCCCACAGGTACTTACTTTCTATAGCTTCCCATTCTGTGCTGTAGTTTGCGCGTAGAGTACCCAGACACTACGGAGGTGTCGGTGGCCCGGCTTTCTGGCTTGGTTGCTGGCTAATCCTGTTGGCCCAGGAGCTGCTTCATGTCAGTTGTTCACGCCAGTTTGTCTGACAGCATACCTGTCCCCAGCTATGTGGCTGGTGTGGGCTGCACTCCTGCATATTCCTGTTCTTCGTGTAGTCCCATCGGACAAGTACACCGGGGAGAGACCATGCAGGAGACATCACCTTTGCACACCACTTTGTTGTGAATAACCGTCAATTGCAGGCTGTGTCGCTTGGCAGTTATTGCTCAATTTATCTGCTGCCACCACTCTTCTCTGTTGCCTCTATTTTTGGGTTAGGCAAGGCACACCTTTTTTACTGCACTTTGTTTTTGTCGTGCCAATGCTTTAATAAAGCACCAGTCCAGTCAAGGAGTGCCCTTTGGCAGCTATGGCCCACTTTTTGCCCATGATCAGTACACTTATATCTGCATATAACGAAATTGATCAATTCCTTGAAAAATTCGTGGATTTCAGGTATACAGTTGAACCCCCCTAGAACGAAATTCGCGGGGCTCGGAAAATATTTCGTAGAAGCAAGAATTTCCTTGTAGTGAAATAGGAAAATATAGCTGAACTGAGCTAGCAACACAAAGGGGCGTTTATTCTTAAAGGCCAACTCCGGCGATTGTTCGAGGTCAATTGATCTCAATGAAAATTCGCTGGGTATTTTCCTTTGCACATTTCTGTCATTTATGCCAAATTACAGGCTTGAGAGATGCGCTGATTGTTTGCAAATGAAATTTGAAGATTGTCTCAAAAAGCTCACCTCGCTTGCGAATAATTGGCAACATTGCCTTTGTGACGCCATGTTTGTCATGTCAACGAAAGTGACGCAGCAGATGGCATGACTACTTTGGTCGCTACAGCATTTCTTCTGCTGGCAAAGAGGCAATGGCGGTGATGTTTAGCATAAGTATAGCAGGGGAAACCTTTCTTCCTTCCTTTGTGGTGCCAGGCCGGCACTTCATTGGTCTGCCTTTGTTTTTTTAGTCTGTGCCAGCGGTACCAATATACGGCCTCAGTTTCTCACCAAATAGCACATCATTTACAGACAGGGTGCCCAGTTGGTTTTTCAGTTTGTGTTGTGCCTTTTTGCCTATTAAAAATTATTTTCAGACTTCCTGAGCATTTCAGCTACTGTGCTCATGACAAGAGTGCCCCAGGAACATAGATACACCATTATCTTTACATTGTTGAAAAATTGCCGGAGTTGGCCTTTCAAATGAAAAAAGTGTCCGCTGCTTCCTATTCTTTTCCAGCAGCGTTGCGACGCGATTCAGCCCTGAATAGGGAGGCCATGATGGAAACTGCGCTGAATGTACCTAATAGTTGCAATAACACCTTAACACCAGCAGTCTTCCGCCATCAAAGTGTATCGGACAACGCAGAGATGGAGGCAGGGTATTGCGGAGTGGCGATTTTCACCTTATTCTATGCCATTCTTACCATCCATCACTCCCGGCTAGCTGATTTGGTTGATAATGCGGACAAACAGTTGCTCTGATTAGGTACCACACTGGCCAAGCGCGAATAAATTAAGCATTAGAATCGGGGGGGGGGGGGAGCTGCGAGAAGGAAACCATGCACTGAGCAACTGAGCTTCATCTTCGGATTGTCTGTGGTTAGAAAGCAAGCCAGCGGCTAAAGCAGAACAGTCTCATTGTCATCACTATTGGGCAATGGCGGCGGTTTCTGGTGGGGCCAAGGCGCGTTTTAGACTTGGTCGACATACCTTCAGGTTCTGGAAATGCATCAGTGTTAGATTGGGTTTCCTGTATAGCAATAAATATCCGAGCCAGGAATCGCATTGTGAAGTTTCGTTGAAGGGGGGACGGCAGAAGAAAAGGTGTTCATCGTGGCGACAATATTTATGCTTTCTCTCCTATGAACTACTGACAGGGAACTGTGATTTTTTCGTTGCAGCAGAAATTTCTTTGAAGCGGTGTTGTTATAGCGGAGTCCGACTGTTTCCCGAATTTTTGTACTGAATGTGCATTCATATGCGCAAATAAACAAAAGGGAGACTGAAGGCAGTACTAAGCCGAACCACTTTTTTACAGTAAAATCACTGCGTTATTATATCTCAGGCCTTTACCAGGCTTGCACTCGTCGCCTATGCGGCCTACACTACCACCCTGACTTGCTGACTTGACGCTTTGGATGCACGGTCCACTGTATTGACCACTCCTGGCCTTTATACAGGAAACAGAACTTTTCATTTTCACAGTGAAATCTCGGTATATCGAACTTCAGGGCACAGTCGAAATTCGTTATTTTGCAAGGTCGTAGTGAAAGCTCAAAAAATCACCATGCTTATTTTTCACAGACCACGAACGACCCACTTTACAATGGTGGGATCTTGAACTCTTTTTTTTCACAAGAAAATAACAAATGCACAAATAAACGCCTAAAAATGCACGTTTACAAAAAGCCCTAACAGTGAGAAAGCCTCCAGCTCATCCACATTCCTGTGGTGCGATTTGGTTCTTTGGTCACAACAGCCTGCTTTCTGACTTTCAGTGGCCGAAGAAATCCACTTTCTTGCTTGGCGAAAACAGTTTCCGCTTCTTTGTCTCAAATGACCGCCGCATGAATGCAGAGTTGCTTTGCGGGCGTGATAAGTAATCACCGAAAAAAAGGTGAACACTACTGACACGCTACTACTGACCTCTTTCGAAGAACAAAAAAATGCTAAAAAATTCTCTCGTTCTGTTTTGTGCTCCTTCGCTGTCTCAGGTTTTAAGTGCCCCTGCTTCTTGCTCTGCAACTCCCGCTCAGCCTCGCTGACCTTGCCCTTCCGTGTTGCCCTCGCCCCCTCACCTCTGCTGCTTGTAAACCAGCAGCGTCAGCATTTCATCAAAAGGAAGAGAACAAAAAATCGCCCTTTTCTTTTGCCCCCTCTGCCCTGTCGCGCGTCTTTCGAGAAGCGTGGCGTTCATTAACTTTGTCGTCTGCTTACGTACTGCTCCTGGGTAGCCACGACTGTTTTCAGAACGCGAGTTCGTAGTACCGAGGTGCTGTTGATATAATGTGGAACTAAATTATTGCTCGTTATTCTGAAAAGTGCAATATTCTGAAGTAGGTAGTAGTAGTGAAATATTTTTACACTGAACCATTAGAAGTCTGCGTGGGCTTTTTTAGAAAGTTTGTTAAGGTGGGGTTCGTACTAGAGATTTTACTGTATTTAACTGATGCCAGTAGGGCATACTGGCGCCAATAAAAAAATTCGGTAGCCTTTATATGAACATTCTCAGCGGATTTTTGCCGTCGCCGCCATATTCCGTAACAAGTCCAAAACGATACCATGCCCCCCCCCCCCCCGCGCATCGCAATTTTCACGAGCGGCTAAAAAAGCTCATGCGCTGCTCGAGCAGAGATCGAATCAGTCGTTATATGGAGCTTCGTTATAAATAGGTTTAAGTGTGTGTACCAGTAGCGGTGTATTCTAGTCTTTACTTTACGTCTTCTCATTGTAGGTCTCCACAGCTGTCGTGGAACCCTACAACTCTATTCTCACCACACACACCACCCTGGAACATTCAGACTGCGCTTTCATGGTCGACAATGAAGCAATCTTTGACATCTGCCGGCGCAACCTCGACATTGAAAGGCCCACCTACACGAATCTCAACAGGCTCATCGGCCAGATCGTCTCCTCGATCACTGCCTCTCTGCGGTTTGATGGTGCCCTGAATGTCGACCTGACAGAGTTCCAGACCAACTTGGTGCCATACCCTCGCATCCACTTCCCCCTCGTCACCTATGCTCCAGTCATCTCTGCCGAGAAAGCCTACCATGAGCAGCTGACAGTCGCTGAGATTACCAACTCCTGTTTTGAGCCTGCCAACCAGATGGTAAAGTGTGACCCCCGTCACGGAAAGTACATGGCTTGCTGTCTCCTGTACCGAGGGGATGTTGTGCCTAAGGATGTAAATGCAGCCATTGCGGCCATCAAGACCAAGCGCACGATCCAGTTTGTGGACTGGTGCCCCACTGGTTTTAAGGTAAGTTTGCTGCTACCTTGTGCGTCGTGCCTAGCGTAATTGAGAGGACCAGGAAGTTCTAAAGGGACTACCGTAGTTACTCGCGTGATCCTCGCACTCGCATAATTCTCGCAGCCCCCCACATCGCCCTAAGAAAAAATACTATTTTTTTCTAGTATTTATCGCACCCCCGAAAACTTCCGCAATAATGTGGTCTGTTCGTTCCAGCCATTATTGATGATAGCGCACAAAATCTGGCGCAATCTCTTACGCAATAAGCATGGAGATTCAATCCAAGCCAAGCCGAATTGGCCAGTGCGCGTTGTGGCGTGTTTTGTATGTTGGGTCAGTAATCTTGGCACGTTATGGGGCGATACTGAAGCCACAGGGCTGCTTCAAGTTTCAAGTGATAGCCTGATCATGCGCTAAACAACTGCAACAGGGCCGCCGGTAGGCCCTTCGGAGCCTACGAGTTTTGTGTTCGCTACTGGTGATGGTAGCCGAAATCCACCAAGGTGCGTTTGGCCTGCCGTGTGCCTAAAACGGGGATTGATGATAAACTTCATTTCATCAGAAGGAAACTGCGGACGATTCTTTAAATAGCCATCAGGCCAATGCTGACGTCCTACGCCTACGTTTTGAGGGCTCCTGTTGAGCGCTGACCGCGACCGCTACGCCCCCAACGCCCACAAGCTTCGCGTATGGTATTCTAATTATCGACTATTTCCTTCCACGTTTTGTGTCTCAAATAAATCTTGCCTTGTGTTGAACTTCTGCTTTTATTGTTGAAGTAAGTTCTAATTAGTTCTTCTTAAAGCTTGCTGTAAGTTGCTGGTGATATAATCCCGATTTGCGGCCACTTCGTTTGCTTTTTCGCTCTGAGAGTTTTCGTGGAAAGTTTTCCCCGCGCAATTCTGGCACCCCCCTTCTTTGCACCGATATTCTGGCAAAAAAAGTGCGAGGATTATGCGAGTACGGTATATAATAATGAGAACCAACAATATTGCCACGTTACGTAGATGTTATTTGTGTATTTCGGAGTAGGACTTCACATAACAAATTGTAGTGCAAACTGAAAACGAAGAACAAGAAAGCCCCCCCATTAATTCTTTTTTCGCTGGCTTAGAATTTGATGTAAAGATGTGAATCTCTTTAGGGAGCTCGGTATCAAACTTTAGTTTTCTGGTCTTTCGTTGCTGCAGAACTTCATTTTGATCTCTTTCTCGACTGCTAGTGAGTTTATAAGACTTGTAGAATTCCTATTGGTTTTGTGTTTGAGCAGTGGCTTTTGTTCAAACATAGCTTGTGTTTACAATGTGCTATTGTGGCTTTGTGCGTTCTTGGGTGTTCAATCACTACACCCGATTCGTATTGCAGGTTGGCATCAACTACCAGCCCCCGACTGTTGTACCCGGTGGCGACCTAGCCAAGGTTCAGCGTGCTGTGTGCATGCTGTCAAACACAACAGCCATAGCAGAGGCCTGGGCACGGCTCGACCAAAAGTTCGACCTCATGTATGCCAAGCGGGCCTTTGTTCATTGGTATGTCGGCGAAGGCATGGAGGCAGGCGAGTTTTCCGAAGCCAGGGAGGACTTGGCTGCCCTCGAGAAGGACTACGAGGAGGTTGGCATCGACTCTGCAGAGGGTGCTGAAGATGATGGTGGGGAGGAGTTTTGAGGAAAAGCGTTGGTGCCCTCCTGCTCGGGGCCATGGAATAAAAGAGCAGTTGTCTTTGCCCGAGATTTGTTGATTCTTCATATTAAAGCACTTAGTCTGTCCACGCCATTTAGTGGCTCCTGCCATGTGTAATGCAAGTTGTCAGTGGTCTTAACAATGTAAAGCATGTATGTGGGGGGGGGGGGTCTTCTCCGCGCTCTCGTTTTTTGTAGCCATGGACCGGGCAACTGAACTTGTGGGGCTGCTGGTTTGTGACAGCGAACCTTTTTTTTTGCAGCTGTTAGCTTCAAGACTTGAAATGCCACTAAATCTTCGAAAAAAAAGGAAACATAAGTAGAGTGATCATTGAGGTGGCTACTAATAGGTGGTGAATCTGATAAAACACCGCTTACCAAGTCTGTACAGAGCATGTGCAAAAGGGACCCTACAGTATCGCTGTGCCTGTCTTGTAGACCTTTCCACTGTTTGCCGACACAGCCCTTTGATGAGATCCGGTTTCGTTCAACGATTTAATTTAATAGCATTGGTGGACCACAAGGGCTTCAGAAAACAGCCCGCCGATTTTCCAGTTTCCTTCTGATATTTGGCTAAATAAATTCATATATTATAGCTATGTGAAAGTTCCGAAACATTCCCTTGTACTTTACGCACGTTTATTTTATGTGACTTACTTTGAAAGAGATTTTCCGTACGCTTGAAAACTTGCTTTTTGTTTCGGCGTCAAGAGCTGGTATATGAGGTGACCGGAAGTTATTTTCGGTACAACGCTTGTTCAAGGAAGTCTCGCTGTTTCCGTATCAAAACCTCTGAGTCAGTGCTTGCACATTTTTACGGAGTAAGTTTGCAAATATGGTGCGCACTAAGCAGTTCCCTTTGCTTTATCTACAATAGGTACATTTACAAACATGGTGTACCCGCGCAGTACGTACAATGTAGTGGGAGGTTACCACCAGTTGCAGGGGGTAGAGGATTTTGTACATGTCGCAAGTAGGCGTGATTTGTAAAAGAACCCTTTAGCCTTGAGTGCGTGAGCAAGAAAAAAAAAGTTAACCTTATATGCAACGCGTTAAATTGAGATAAAGAAAGGGATATTGATCGCTTTGAACGAACTTAAAACACGGAAACAATTTGACGAGCAAAATTGCAGCTGGTGGTGCAGGTGATTTTCAAACTTTAAAATATCAAATTCGTAAACCAGCCATGCAATTTCTGGCATGTTTACTGTACCCGCCACGTGCTTAATTTATGTACCTTATAGACGCGAAGAATTGAAAAAAATGTAACACGATACAATCAATATAACTGTGCTTCACATATGCGATTTGTAAATAAATCAATCTCTATAAGCGGTCGTTATCTATAGGGCTGGCTGCAACGCACGCAGGAAGGAATGGTGCAACGGAAAACATGGTAAAACCGAGGTTTCGAGATAAGTACAGCCATTGTTTTTTTCCATTTTTCTTTTTCATACCTACAAGTTCAACACTCCGAAAGTTGAATTGTCTCACGAATGGAGAGTATAAGATCGCACGTTTCTTGCTTGCCGACATACCATTAAATGTCTACAGTGTATTTCATTGCGTACGTACAAAAAATGATCAGACAACAGTGACTTTTCCCCTGAAGTACCTATTACATATGACTATATCGTTGCATTCGTCGACTCGTAAGCCCATCGCCAATGTCAATTATAAAGGGATTAAACGTTTGTTGATTGACGAGCACCATCAAAAGGCGTTAAAGACAGCGAAGTATGTTACATTGCGTTCGAACCAAGCCCGCAGTTCGTGACATACGTAATTATGGACGTTGCCGCCTTGTCCAATGTACCCGCACCTAAGGTCCATAGATGTAACCTGTTTTATATGAAAGCAGAGAACACCTAATGAAACATCTTTCGTCCAGGCACTTTACCCGCTCCACCCCACAGGCGCCACAGGTTTCTTTGTATGTTCTGTTCTCATTCATCGTCGGCGCCAATTCGACGCAGAAGAATGCGATGTGTGACGTAGGAGCACTCCTTTCAAAACCAAGTGCGCTAGAAGAAAGAGTGCGCAAATTTTTTCCAATACAATGACATGTATATTACTCTAAACAAACGCATTCTTGCTACATAAATATCTTCACGGTGTTTAAATAAAAAAATACAACCTAACGTTTTCGTAAGCTCTAATTATTGAAACTATACTGTGGTTGCGTTACTGATTTGGGTGCCTATATAATGCATCCCGATATATATTATTTTTTTTCAGCTCAAAATAACGTTGTGTTTGAAAATCCATAAGCCTTTTAGTTAAGATCCTCCCACCCGGTTCTTGGCCGATCCCCCTTTGTGGGTGTGCGCCAGATTACCAAGGATCATCATCGTCATCATCATCTCGCCACACTACTTTTTGCAGACTCATCAGTTTACGGGCGTACGTTGATCAGGCCGAAGTAAACGTTCGTTTGAGCTGTGAACCCTCAAGTAAGTGCGTATTCCGCCGCTAGTTAGTTAAATACACGCTTTTATGTGCGATGAGCTCTGTTGGATTTCCTATTTTTGCGCGTCCAGGAAATTTTACCGCGTCGGGGTAGCTTGGATTGGCGCCATCTCTCGTAGGCCTAGCGCCGGCATGGTCGAAAACACGACTTGCTGTACGTGGCCGGAAATATATGTGTATTCACACTGATCGTAGGTCAGTGCGTTTGAAGAACTAGCTGCGCTGCAGAGCGATTGGGTGTTCGTATTCTATAATCGGAGTAGACGTGCGAAGTGCTGTCGTAGCCGGCCAAGCCGGACATTGTCTCTTTATAGGCCTAACCTTGGCGTGATTGGTTGCTCAGTGGGCCTAGGATAAGTTATTGGATCGCGTTTCGAAATTTGTCTTATCGCGTCGCTGAATTTAAGTGTTTCCTTGAGGAGGTAGTTTAGTTTCACGACGCTTGCGGGTGAACGTCCTGGTTCATGATAGTGTCCACACGTTCTACGCTCCAGAGGTCATCAGCCGGGCGTGCCGGACCATCTGGCGTTTTCCAAAGACGTTTGCGCCTCATGAACTGTCCGCATGCGCGATTTGACGTGGGTCAGTGCGTGTTGAGCGGTGTAAATTGAGCGACCAGAAATAAGGCCTGCACCTTGTCGGAACGTCATTCGTTTCGGGTGTCTCGCACTGCACAACTTATGAACTTGACGCGTACAGCTGTGAACTGGTTTTAATATGTGCAGGTTAATCACATGGCCCTAATACTACGAAGGATGCAGCTCACACGAAGGAGCGTTGCATGCCAAAACGTATAACCACTATTTCGCATCAGTTTCACCTGCTCCCAATGAAAATAGAAAACCTCTGCCACGTGTACCGGTAAGGGGTACCCTAAGCTATAGCAAAAAATATCGCAGCGATTCTGGCATTGTGTTTAGAAAATTCATCAATTGAAGAACTGTCTGAATCTAATGGGCTGATTCAGCGAGCGGCGGTGCTGAACGTCAAGTCACTGTGGCTATAGGTGCCACCTCACGCGGGTAGGCGCATCGATAAGGTTCCTTTTGGCGTTGCATAAGTGGTTGCCAGACTGGCACCGCCTTCGTAGAGGCGAGTACGGCGCCTACGCCTTAGTGCTGCGCTGTGTGCTCAGCTGCACGCGCGGCTGCACCAAGCTTGCACTGTCAACGTAGGAAGTGCAGGAAAATCGTGAACCAGTGCTGCATATCTTCTGCACCTTTCGAAATCAATGGCAGCGTTCAGAGGTGAATGCTGCACCGCTGAAATGAATGATAAGGTGCAGCACCTCGTGAACTGCTGCACGTGGTGGAGCCGAATAGAACAGGCCTATTTTCTGCAAGAGCGTGATGCACATGTCTCAGTTCAGTATCTGTACTATGCGATCTCTATTGCGAATTTAAAATTAACTGATGTTTTGCTCGCAGGCAGGATTGTCTGTTAAAGTTTTGCCATACGGTCACGCCAACCTTTTGCCTCCTTATTTTGGTTAGGTTCATTACTTCGTTTTACACTCCTTGTGAGGTGATTCTGCTACTCATGTGCCAATTCATTGCATGGCTAGGCTCATCTTTAAAAGTGCCGTGCAACACTTCTGGAGCATGGTCAGAAAACTTTGCCGATTGGTAGTGGAGGCGGCCTGTAATTCACAAATTGTCAGTCTGCTAACAATTGCTTTCTCTTCTCTTGACCAATCACGGCAGATTCAAAAACTGCTCGTAAAATGCCCATCTATCATTCTTTAGCTGATTTGAACATGGCACGCTCGGTCGTTAGAGATCGCCCCAAAAGGCCGAGACTTGTCCACGCGTGCGCGCGATGTGATCACGCTAACAAGGCCGCGCATTCGAAGAAAAAAAATGTGCTCAAAATCGCTAGGCGCACGTGAAGTTTTTTTTTTGCCTCATGCTGTCTCTCCCTGCTTCTAGCGCTTTTCGTCGGGACAAGGAGAGTGAATGCCATTGCCGCATACAAGGAATCTTTTTAACTCCGCTCGTACTGAAGAGATTCTTGAAATGTTTGTCATTGAATTCTTGAGACAATAAGATCTTCCAGTGAATTCACTCATTGTAATTGAATAAGTGTTTTGGGGGCCCCTTTAAGGGGTACTGACAGAATTTTTCACTTCTTTCTTTTTCTTTCTTTAGCGTCAAATAAGCCAAGATTTTGAGAGCGTAGGGAATGTACTAGTATCTTGTTTAATGACTGAGTGTGCCACGTACAGTCAGCCATTGGCTGCTAGATGTAAGCGCATGTGCACCCTCAAAACTCAGTGCATGCTTTTAAAAACTCGTTTCGGTTCCTACTGTACACTGACGTCGAGACATGGTATGAGTGAGCTGCAACATCAGGTGGTACTATCTGCAAGCGAAAGTTTCCTTGATGTATCCTCGTTCGTACATGGTCATCAAATTCTGGTTCGTTTGCTGTGCACAGCACGTTGCTGTCACGCTGGACGCAACTTGAAGATTCATTATTTGCAAGTCTGACGTAACCTTAGTCTTCTATCGTTAGGTCTGAACGACGCAAGACACTGAAAAAATGCGGGCACATGCTTTGGTGCGCTCTCTCTTAGTCTTCTATGCTCTTACTGAAAACGTTTTACATGCGTAAGCAGCTCAAGTGCAAGACTGTAGTTGGCATGTTTTACAAATTTCAAGTTGGGTGTCCAGGAGAAAAAGTTGCGGTTAATAGTTATTTGTGATAACCGACATATTGAGGCGCGGTTGAGAGGAGTTGCTGCTTTGCGTGGTGCTTCGCTCCCGCTCTCGGGCCTGGCCACCGGAGCTGCCCTGCATTGGCAGTCGGTCCACAGCCACGGTGTCAAACATGAACTACTGTCCCCTGGCGCTAGCGTCGGGCGTGGGTGGTGGTCCCACATATTCCTGATCTTCGTGCCCGTCCTTCTGGGCAGTGGCACTGGGGAAAGACCATGCGGGGCACACGTGTCATTCATTAGCATGACAGAGAGCCAAACTTGGAATTTTGTTTACTGTGAGCCTGGTTACAACTTGTGGTTTGTCATGTGCTCTGCGAATTCAAATGTGCCAATAGTGTAAGTTATAAATTTGTCGCATCAGTAAGCTTGACACGACTTTCCAGCTTGCAATTTTGCTGTTGTGGGGTGTTTTAACTGCCCTGTACGCGTGTGTTTGCTTGTATGCACATGAAGTTTCAGTGGCGGTTCATGATGGGGATTTTAAGTCCCTCCTCTCTTCGGCGACACCATTGCTGGCCTGTCAATTCATGCAAACTGCTAATTTCTAGAACATACTGACCTCCTAAACACTCTTGCCTCAAAGATTGTCATTGGTGCTTAACGACATGCCTGTTTTCTTATTCTGTCGCAGCTAAACGCTGAAAATGCGCGAGTGCATATCGGTTCACGTTGGACAAGCGGGAGTTAACATCGGCAATGCCTGCTGGGAGCTCTACTGCCTGGAGCATGGTATTCAGCCCGACGGCCAGATACCCAGTGACAAGACGATCGGCGGAGGTGACGACTCCTTCAACACATTCTTCTGTGAGACCGGAGCCGGCAAGCACGTGCCTCGTGCAGTCTATGTCGACCTCGAACCCACAGTCGTCGACGAAGTCCGTACTGGCACTTACAGGTGTGCAGCCGTTTCTTATGGTCGCACGGCTTCTGTAGTTCTTTTGCAAACTTCAACCACTTCGCGGAATTCGCATATTAAGGGTCATTCTATCTGCTTCCCGAAACACGCAGCCGATCGGGTAAGCTTCCAAGGAGGTCGTAGAAAGTAACTGCGAAAGTAGAAAAACAAACTGGTTGAAAAGGCGCGTATAAAGTGTTAAAGGCGGGGGGGGGGAATGTAGCACATGGCCAAGGGACAAAAGAAAAACGTTCTTCGAACTCTTGGATGGCCGTCCTGTTGGCCTTGTTGTGCAAGCAACATCTAGCCTATGTTCCCTATTGTGATGGCGTCATGCGCAGCAAGAGCCGCGGTACATAATTGGTGGACTGCAGTCTGTCGGAAGCAACACGAGCACAGCATGTGTGGCCGCAGCTAGTGAGGCGAACACCGCATGCTTCTCGGTGGTAGCAGTTGGTTCTCTCGTAGGAAGGGGCGGTGTGGTGGCGTAGCTCGTGGGAAGAACTGGCGTACTCGTGGAGGTTTGCGGACGTTGCCGATGTTATTCGGCCGCCACCGCCGATAGCGTCGCAAAACGAGCGGCCCTTCTCGACCGCTGCATTTCCTCACCTGTTGATGTTGTTGACAGTGGTCCTGAACTGTTCCAGCGCATCGTAGAGCCATCTCGAGAGGAGAGTATGACTGTGCCCTTGCACTATACCTGCGAAAACAGGCAGCGCAGTTTTTTGGTTGCACTTGCAGTTGAGGCAGCACGGATGTTCCGTGCTGGATTGGCAACCTCGGGGTGGCTGCCACCATAATGGAGGCAGAGCTCGTCATGCAAGTTTGTCGCAGTGGTGTGGCTGAAACTACTGCAGTGGGCACAAGGGGCTGTGAGAGACGAGGACAGACTGCTCACTGCAGCTTGAAGAGGCACACCTCCAGTGGGATGGTGATGTAACTGAAAATCGAGGTGCCACATGGGCAGGATGTAGCAAATAGTAGTACCCCCTCGCTTGCAAGCTCTACTGGTTTTGTCTTCTTCGGATGGGGCCACTGCAATGCTTTATGGGCTGCACAAGGAGGGCTGTCCTCTTTGTCCTTCATTGGGGCACCATTAAGTCGTACATATCTTTAACCGTGTACTCTCTCGGCTTTCGGACATATTTTTGCATTGAGTTGTAGTGCAAGGATTCTTGATGTAGTCAGACTGTTATGTATTTTTATGGAGCGTACATCTGCGTATTCTTGCAGATACTGCACTCGAGTGGCCACTAAACACACTTGAGACTATATGCACTCTGCTTACGATGCGTGTGTTTTACAAACTTCACCTAAATGATTAACCAAGGACAGTGCGTGTAGTTAAGCTGTCTAGATTATTTGTTCAGTCTGTTAAAGGTGAACCTTATGCAGGCCTTTGTTGCACTGATGGGCCTTTTTTTTGGAGTGAGAATGAGCGCATGCACGCCGACCTCAAGGAGGCACACGCCATCATTTCTGGGGGCCAAACCGTGATGACGCGTGCGGACCAACCAACATGTGGTGTCACAAACATGCAAATGTTCCTTCCAAAAAGAAGCGCGAACCGGGCTTCCGAGATTGCCTACTGGCACCCGGCGGATCATTTCGGAGTCCAGGAGCCACCAGTTTCTATTTAGGCAGTCTCCACTTGGGGTGCTGTTCGGACTAGGAAAAGGCCCATGCTTATGTGGCATGAGACTAGGACGCCTATAGGGGCTCTTGGGCACAGTGCATGTATACTTCACTAAAGTTGCCAAAGTACCAGCCCTAGTTTGTGCAGTTGATGTGGCTGATAACTCTTGGCACAACACTCACGGCTTGTAATAATCGTCTTGTTGACTGCTGCAGGCAGCTGTTTCACCCCGAGCAGCTGATCACTGGCAAGGAAGATGCAGCAAACAACTATGCTCGCGGCCACTACACAATCGGCAAGGAGATTGTGGATCTGGTGCTGGACCGGATCAGGAAGCTGGCAGACCAGTGCACGGGACTCCAGGGTTTCCTGATCTTCCACAGCTTTGGAGGTGGCACCGGCTCGGGCTTCACCTCGCTTCTCATGAAGCGCCTCTCAGTGGACTACGGCAAGAAGTCCAAGCTCGAGTTTGCCATCTACCCAGCCCCACAGGTACTTACTTTCTATAGCTTCCCATTCTGTGCTGTAGTTTGCGCGTAGAGTACCCAGACACTACGGAGGTGTCGGTGGCCCGGCTTTCTGGCTTGGTTGCTGGCTAATCCTGTTGGCCCAGGAGCTGCTTCATGTCAGTTGTTCACGCCAGTTTGTCTGACAGCATACCTGTCCCCAGCTATGTGGCTGGTGTGGGCTGCACTCCTGCATATTCCTGTTCTTCGTGTAGTCCCATCGGACAAGTACACCGGGGAGAGACCATGCAGGAGACATCACCTTTGCACACCACTTTGTTGTGAATAACCGTCAATTGCAGGCTGTGTCGCTTGGCAGTTATTGCTCAATTTATCTGCTGCCACCACTCTTCTCTGTTGCCTCTATTTTTGGGTTAGGCAAGGCACACCTTTTTTACTGCACTTTGTTTTTGTCGTGCCAATGCTTTAATAAAGCACCAGTCCAGTCAAGGAGTGCCCTTTGGCAGCTATGGCCCACTTTTTGCCCATGATCAGTACACTTATATCTGCATATAACGAAATTGATCAATTCCTTGAAAAATTCGTGGATTTCAGGTATACAGTTGAACCCCCCTAGAACGAAATTCGCGGGGCTCGGAAATATTTCGTAGAAGCAAGAATTTCCTTGTAGTGAAATAGGAAAATATAGCTGAACTGAGCTAGCAACACAAAGGGGCGTTTATTCTTAAAGGCCAACTCCGGCGATTGTTCGAGGTCAATTGATCTCAATAAAATTCGCTGGGTATTTTCTTTTGCACATTTCTGTCATTTATGCCAAATTACAGGCTTGAGAGATGCGCTGATTGTTTGCAAATGAAATTTGAAGATTGTCTCAAAAAGCTCACCTCGCTTGCGAATAATTGGCAACATTGCCTTTGTGACGCCATGTTTGTCATGTCAACGAAAGTGACGCAGCAGATGGCATGACTACTTTGGTCGCTACAGCATTTCTTCTGCTGGCAAAGAGGCAATGGCGGTGATGTTTAGCATAAGTATAGCAGGGGAAACCTTTCTTCCTTCCTTTGTGGTGCCAGGCCGGCACTTCATTGGTCTGCCTTTGTTTTTTTAGTCTGTGCCAGCGGTACCAATATACGGCCTCAGTTTCTCACCAAATAGCACATCATTTACAGACAGGGTGCCCAGTTGGTTTTTCAGTTTGTGTTGTGCCTTTTTGCCTATTAAAAATTATTTTCAGACTTCCTGAGCATTTCAGCTACTGTGCTCATGACAAGAGTGCCCCAGGAACATAGATACACCATTATCTTTACATTGTTGAAAAATTGCCGGAGTTGGCCTTTCAAATGAAAAAAGTGTCCGCTGCTTCCTATTCTTTTCCAGCAGCGTTGCGACGCGATTCAGCCCTGAATAGGGAGGCCATGATGGAAACTGCGCTGAATGTACCTAATAGTTGCAATTAACACCTTAACACCAGCAGTCTTCCGCCATCAAAGTGTATCGGACAACGCAGAGATGGAGGCAGGGTATTGCGGAGTGGCGATTTTCACCTTATTCTATGCCATTCTTACCATCCATCACTCCCGGCTAGCTGATTTGGTTGATAATGCGGACAAACAGTTGCTCTGATTAGGTACCACACTGGCCAAGCGCGAATAAATTAAGCATTAGAATCGGGGGGGGGGGGGAGCTGCGAGAAGGAAACCATGCACTGAGCAACTGAGCTTCATCTTCGGATTGTCTGTGGTTAGAAAGCAAGCCAGCGGCTAAAGCAGAACAGTCTCATTGTCATCACTATTGGGCAATGGCGGCGGTTTCTGGTGGGGCCAAGGCGCGTTTTAGACTTGTCGACATACCTTCAGGTTCTGGAAATGCATCAGTGTTAGATTGGGTTTCCTGTATAGCAATAAATATCCGAGCCAGGAATCGCATTGTGAAGTTTCGTTGAAGGGGGGACGGCAGAAGAAAAGGTGTTCATCGTGGCGACAATATTTATGCTTTCTCTCCTATGAACTACTGACAGGGAACTGTGATTTTTTCGTTGCAGCAGAAATTTCTTTGAAGCGGTGTTGTTATAGCGGAGTCCGACTGTTTCCCGAATTTTCGTACTGAATGTGCATTCATATGCGCAAATAAACAAAAGGGAGACTGAAGGCAGTACTAAGCCGAACCACTTTTTTACAGTAAAATCACTGCGTTATTATATCTCAGGCCTTTACCAGGCTTGCACTCGTCGCCTATGCGGCCTACACTACCACCCTGACTTGCTGACTTGACGCTTTGGATGCACGGTCCACTGTATTGACCACTCCTGGCCTTTATACAGGAAACAGAACTTTTCATTTTCACAGTGAAATCTCGGTATACCGAACTTCAGGGCACAGTCGAAATTCGTTATTTTGCAAGGTCGTAGTGAAAGCTCAAAAAATCACCATGCTTATTTTTCACAGACCACAACGACCCACTTTACAATGGTGGGATCTTGAACTCTTTTTTTTCACAAGAAAATAACAAATGCACAAATAAACGCCTAAAAATGCACGTTTACAAAAAGCCCTAACAGTGAGAAGGCCTCCAGCTCATCCACATTCCTGTGGTGCGATTTGGTTCTTTGGTCACAACAGCCTGCTTTCTGACTTTCAGTGGCCGAAGAAATCCACTTTCTTGCTTGGCGAAAACAGTTTCCGCTTCTTTGTCTCAAATGACCGCCGCATGAATGCAGAGTTGCTTTGCGGGCGCGATAAGTAATCACCGAAAAAAAGGTGAACACTACTGACACGCTACTACTGACCTCTTTCGAAGAACAAAAAAAATGCTAAAAAATTCTCTCGTTCTGTTTTGTGCTCCTTCGCTGTCTCAGGTTTTAAGTGCCCCTGCTTCTTGCTCTGCAACTCCCGCTCAGCCTCGCTGACCTTGCCCTTCCGTGTTGCCCTTCGCCCCCTCACCTCTGCTGCTTGTAAACCAGCAGCGTCAGCATTTCATCAAAAGGAGAGAACAAAAAATCGCCCTTTTCTTTTGCCCCCTCTGCCCTGTCGCGCGTCTTTCGAGAAGCGTGGCGTTCATTAACTTTGTCGTCTGCTTACGTACTGCTCCTGGGTAGCCACGACTGTTTTCAGAACGCGAGTTCGTAGTACCGAGGTGCTGTTGATATAATGTGGAACTAAATTATTGCTCGTTATTCTGAAAAGTGCAATATTCTGAAGTAGGTAGTAGTAGTGAAATATTTTTACACTGAACCATTAGAAGTTTGCGTGGGCTTTTTTAGAAAGTTTGTTAATGTGGGGTTCGTTACTAGAGATTTTACTGTATTTAACTGATGCCAGTAGGGCATACTGGCGCCAATAAAAAAAATTCGATAGCCTTTATATGACATTCTCAGCGGATTTTTGCCGTCGCCGCCATATTCCGTAACAAGTCCAAAACGATACCATGCACCCCCCCCCCCCCCGCGCATCGCAATTTTCACGAGCAGGCTAAAAAAGCTCATGCGCTGCTCGAGCAGAGATCGAATCAGTCGTTATATGGAGCTTCGTTATAAATAGGTTTAAGGTGTGTCTACCAGTAGCGGTGTATTCTAGTCTTTACTTTACGTCTTCTCATTGTAGGTCTCCACAGCATGTCGTGGAACCCTACAACTCTATTCTCACCACACACACCACCCTGGAACATTCAGACTGCGCTTTCATGGTCGACAATGAAGCAATCTTTGACATCTGCCGGCGCAACCTCGACATTGAAAGGCCCACCTACACTGAATCTCAACAGGCTCATCGGCCAGATCGTCTCCTCGATCACTGCCTCTCTGCGGTTTGATGGTGCCCTGAATGTCGACCTGACAGAGTTCCAGACCAACTTGGTGCCATACCCTCGCATCCACTTCCCCCTCGTCACCTATGCTCCAGTCATCTCTGCCGAGAAAGCCTACCATGAGCAGCTGACAGTCGCTGAGATTACCAACTCCTGTTTTGAGCCTGCCAACCAGATGGTAAAGTGTGACCCCCGTCACGGAAAGTACATGGCTTGCTGTCTCCTGTACCGAGGGGATATTGTGCCTAAGGATGTAAATGCAGCCATTGCGGCCATCAAGACCAAGCGCACGATCCAGTTTGTGGACTGGTGCCCCACTGGATTTAAGGTAAGTTTGCTGCTACCTTGTGCGTCGTGCCTAGCGTAATTGAGAGGACCAGGAAGTTCTAAAGGGACTACCGTAGTTACTCGCGTGATCCTCGCACTCGCATAATTCTCGCAGCCCCCCACATCGCCTAAGAAAAAATACTATTTTTTTCTAGTATTTATCGCACCCCCGAAAACTTCCGCAATAATGTGGTCTGTTCGTTCGAGCCATTATTGATGATAGCGCACACAATCTGGCGCAATCTCTTACGCAATAAGCGTACTATTGCATGGAGATTTAATCCAAGCCAAGCCGAATTGGCCAGTGCGCGTTGCGGCGTGTTTTGCATGTTGGGTTGGTAATTTTGGCACGTTATGGGGCGATACTGAAGCCACAGGGCTGCTTCAAGTTTCAAGTGATAGCCTGATCATGCGCTAAACAACTGCAACACGGCCGCCGGTAGGCCCTTCGAAGCCAACGAGTTTTGTGTTCGCTACTGGGGACGGTAGCCGAAATCCACCAAGGTGCGTTTGGCCTGCCGTGTGCCTAAAACGGGGATTGATGGTAAACTTCATTTCATCAGAAGGAAACTGCGGACGATTCTTTAAATAGCCATCAGGCCAATGCTGACGTCCTACGCCTACGTTTTGAGGGCTCCTGTTGAGCGCTGACCGCGACCGCTACGCCCCCAACGCCCACAAGCTTCGCGTATGGTATTCTAATTATCGACTATTTCCTTCCACGTTTTGTGTCTCAAATAAATCTTGCCTTGTGTTGAACTTCTGCTTTTATTGTTGAGGTAAGTTCTAATTAGTTCTTCCTAAAGCTTGCTGTAAGTTGCTGGTGATATAATCCCGATTTGCGGCCACTTCGTTTGCTTTTTCGCTCTGAGAGTTTTCGTGGAAAGTTTTCCCCGCGCATATCTGGCACCCCCCCTTTGCACCAATATTCTGGCAAAAAAAGTGCGAGCATTATGCGAGTACGGTATATAATAATGAGAACCAACAATATTGCCACGTTATGTAGATGTTATTTGTGTATTTCGGAGTAGGACTTCACATAAAAAATTGTAGTGCAAACTGAAAACGAAGAACAAGAAAGCCCCCCCCCATTAATTTTTTTTTCGCTGGCTTAGAATTTGATGTAAAGATGTGAATCTCTTTAGGGAGCTCGGTATCAAACTTTAGTTTTTTGGTTTTTCGTTGCTGCAGATCTTCATTTTGATCCCTTTCTCGACTGCTAGTAAGTTCATAAGACTTGTAGAATTCCTAGTGGTTTTGTGTTTGAGCAGTGGCTTTTGTTCAAACATAGCTTGTGTTTACAATGTGCTTTTGTGGCTTTGTGCGTTCTTGGGTGTTCAATCACTACACCCGATTCGTATTGCAGGTTGGCATCAACTACCAGCCCCCGACTGTTGTACCCGGTGGCGACCTAGCCAAGGTTCAGCGTGCTGTGTGCATGCTGTCAAACACAACAGCCATAGCAGAGGCCTGGGCACAGCTCGACCACAAGTTCGACCTCATGTATGCCAAGCGGGCCTTTGTTCATTGGTATTTCGGCGAAGGCATGGAGGCAGGTGAGTTTTCCGAAGCCAGGGAGGACTTGGCTGCCCTCGAGAAGGACTACGAGGAGGTTGGCATCGACTCTGCAGAGGGTGCTGAAGATGATGGTGGGGAGGAGTTTTGAGGAAAAGCGTTGGTGCCCTCCTGCTCGAGGCCATGGAATAAAAGAGCAGTTGTCTTTGCCCGAGATTTGTTGATTCTTCATATTAAAGCACTTAGTCTGTCCAAGCCATTTAGTGGCTCCTGCCATGTCTAATGCAAGTTGTCAGTGGTCTTAACAATGAAAAGCATGTATGTGGGGGGGGGGGTCTTCTCCGCGCTCTCGTTTTTTGTAGCCATGGACCGGGCAACTGAACTTGTGGGGCTGCTGGTTTGTGACAGCGAACCTTTTTTTTTTGCAGCTGTTAGCTTCAAGACTTGAAATGCCATTAAATCTACGAAAAAAAAGGAAACATAAGTAGAGTGATCATTGAGGTGGCTACTAATAGGTGGTGAATCTGATAAAACACTGCTTACCAAGTCTGTACAGAGCATGTGCAAAAGGGACCCTACAGTATCGCTGTGCCTGTCTTGTAGACCTTTCCACTGTTTGCCGACACAGCCCTTTGATGAGATCCGGTTTCGTTCAACGATTTAATTTAATAGCATTGGTGGACCACAAGGGCTTCAGAAAACAGCCCGCCGATTTTCCAGTTTCCTTCTGATATTTGGCTAAATAAATTCATATATTATAGCTATGTGAAAGTTCCGAAACATTCCCTTGTACTTTACGCACGTTTACTTTATGTGACTTACTTTGAAAGAGATTTTCCATACGCTTGAAAACTTGCTTTTTGTTTCGACGTCAAGAGCTGGTATATGAGGTGACCGGAAGTTATTTTCGGTACAACACTTGTTCAAGGAAGTCTCGCTGTTTCCGTGTCAAAACCTCTGAGTCAGCGCTTGCACATTTTTACGGAGTAAGTTTGCAAATATGGTACGCACTAAGCAGTTCCCTTTGCTTTATCTACAATAGGTACATTTCCAAACATGGTGTACACGCGCAGTACGTACAATGTAGTGGGAGGTTACCACTAGTTGCAGGGGGTAGAGGATTTTGTACATGTCGCAAGTAGGCGTGATTTGTTAAAGAACCCTTCAGCCTTGAGTACGTGAGCAAGAAAAAAAAAGTTAACCTTATATGCAACGCGTTAAATTGAGATAAAGAATGGGATATTGATCGCTTTGAACGAACATAAAGCACGGAAACAATTTGACGAGCAAAATTGCAGCTGGTGGTGCAGGTGATTTTCAAACTTCAAAATATCAAATTCGTAAGCCAGCCATGCCATTTCTGGCATGTTTACTGTACCCGCCACGTGCTTAATTTATGTACCTTATAGACGCGAAGAATTGAAAAAATGTAACACGATACAATCAATATAACTGTGCTTCACATATGCGATTTGTAAATTAATCAATCTCTATAAGCGGTCGTTATCTATAAGGCTGGGTGCAACGCACGCAGGAAGGAATGGTGCAACGGAAAACATGGTAAAACCGAGGTTTCGAGATAAGTACAGCCATTGTTTTTTTCCATTTTTCTTTTTCATACCTACAAGTTCAACACTCCGAAAGTTGAATTGTCTCAGGAATGGAGAGTATAAGATCGCACGTTTCTTGCTTGCCGACATACCATTAAACGTCTGCAGTGTATTTCATTGTGTACGTACAAAAAATGATCAGACAACAGCGACTTTTCCCCTCAAGTACCTATTTCATATGACTATATCGTTGCATTCGTCGACTCGTAAGCCCATCGCCAATGTCAATTACAAAGGGATTAAACGTTTGTTGATTGACGAGCACCATCAAAAGGCGTTAAAGACAGCGAAGTATGTTACATTGCGTTCGAACCAAGCCCGCAGTTCGTGACACATGTAATTATGGACGTTGCCGCCTTGTCCAATGTACCCGCACCTAAGGTCCATAGATGTAACCTGTTCTATATGAAAGCAGAGAACACCTAATGAAACATTTTCGTCCAGGCACTTTACCCGCTCCACCCCACAGGCGCCACAGGTTTCTTTGTATGTTCTGTTCTCATTCATCGTCGGCGCCAATTCGACGAGGAACAATGCGATGTGTGACGTAGGAGTTCGAACAATGGCAATACAACTTCATCGTTTTTCTCTTCCGGCGCCTCTTCGTCCTCTTCTGAACAGCGGCACATGCAAGCCTGCCAGCATCTATGGAAATAATACTTTCAGAACTTGTACTAGTGGCAATATAGACAAAACAAGTTATTTGGTAACTTTGGCTGAGAAAAAAATTGAAGCGACGCACTATAATTTTTTGTGAGTGAATACCAATCACACAAAAATAAAGGCGTGTGGCAATATGAACCAAGTGGTCCTCGTCATGTTGTTAGCAGTGCAATTTTCCGCTATCCTACAAGGACGCACTCACATAGACAGGGCTGCCAATATGCCCTTCTGCGTCTGTCGTCGCCACGCTGTGCAGAGACAATCCCCCTCAATCGCTCTCGCTTGTCTTCACTACAAAACGACGACGCCATAAGCTATAAGTCTCCAATGCAATCCTAAAAGCTCAATGAAACTTCTAGAAAACAAGGCATTGCTAAAATTTCTAAGGACAACAGACTTGCACGAGTGGATATATCAATACCGTATACCGCACAAGACTGCCTTTCTGCACTGTGGCATTATGTGTACGTGTGCGCACGCTCCTCCTTTCTTTACACTTTCTTTAACCTCTCATCCCTTCCCCCAGTGCAAGGTAGAATAGCGGTTATGCCAAGCTATGAGAAAGAGGAAAGACACCCCTGTCTTTCCTCTTTCTCATTTGCTTTCTTCCAGCATACTGTGCCTTGATCTCAATGTGGCTGGTCAGAACGCGGCGTAGCTATCCGCTAATTATTCACTTGATATTGTCCACAGCACATTTATGTAGGCCTTGTCGCCTTGTCACGTTTGTTTTGAAATTATGATGAATAAAACGTGTTGCTCAGTTTACTCGCACTTTTTTAGTTCTTCCGTCTCAGGTGCTACTGTGCATCTCGCTTCACCCTGCACGTGTAAAAGGACACCGTAAAAAGTCGAGTAAGGCGCTGCCTATCTGAGCTATGATAAGGCAAAGACCTTCTTACTCGAAACTTCGCAATACACTCTAGATGTCAATATGCACAGCTTGGCTGCTGACTTCCTCTTTTGGCGTGTGGCTTTAGTGCCGTTGAAACCGTCTCCTTGGGGCTTTTTTTCTCGCTTGGCGCCATGGCGAAGGTACTGGCCGCTGCCTGTGCCATCTATGTGATTTTGCGCTCCCATCTGGTGCTTGCAGAAGAGTCAGTACACGAACAGTGTTTTCTTTGGTTCATTCGAAGTCATTATATATTGCAAACCAGTTCAGCCGAAAGCCGCAAGGTAGCTTAAGAGATAAGATGAACTCTGAGAACCACCCGTTCAAAAAAGCTGCAAGCTTGCTTTCTGGGAAATCCGCACGGGTTTTCTCTATAACTTTTTGCTACGGGCGGGTGTTTGTCGGCGCTCATTTTTGCAGTAATTGGTTTGTTATAAATGAGATGTTCTTTAGTTATAATATGCCTGCAACATGAAAAAAGGAGTCGCCAGTCCTGCGCGGAACGCGCAGCACAGTCAAGGCGAAAGCTGGAAAAGTGTACCTTGAGCCTTTTTATAACAATTTTTAGGTAATTGGCACCTGCAGGGTACCCACTACGCTAGAAATAATCATAACGTTTGTATAGTAGGGAAGCATTCACTATGCCAGCCTTCGTCATTCTTCGGAGAAGCGTGGTACCCGCGTGCTACACATTTGCAAGGAATGTTGTGCAATTTTTAGATGCTCTGGCTGACGACGATAGAGAATTATGCCTAAAGATTTTGTGACGGGTTGGAACATTCGAGGACCCTATCGTTAGTCAATTCACCTTGTGTGACGGC
Source organism: Rhipicephalus annulatus (assembly GCA_013436015.1). NCBI lineage: Eukaryota > Metazoa > Arthropoda > Arachnida > Ixodida > Ixodidae > Rhipicephalus > Rhipicephalus annulatus. The sequence continues at coordinate 106,520 of WOVY01011238.1, read as the reverse complement.
TGGTTGGTCCTTTGCTGTCTTGAAAAGCTTTATACACACATTAACGCAATTACTTTTCCGAAATGAAACCTGGCTATAGTCAATTTGTGATGGTCAGTTGTAAGCTTCCAGCACCACCGTGGATCAGTGCAGGAATACTGGGTCAAACCACAGGAGACCCCGGTTCAAATCCTAATGTTTTCTTAGTGGTAGTATTTACTTAGTTTTTTTTTCGCGTGATAGTGGTTACGGACACTAGTGGCGGTGCCGGACAACTACGGTGCACGTGACCAGTGTTGTGATCTCATAACACCTTTCCATGTAATATACGAAAAGTCAGTGGACCATTATTTTAGTATGCCAGTTTTATGCCAGTTTAAAAGGGGAAAGTAATGGGAGAAAAATTAAATGAACTTATCACTAGAACCGTAAATTTGTTACGAATATATTCACAGCTTATAAATAAAAGATAACAGCCAATAATCCAATATGGTGGTTGTTCTCGTCTTCACCAAATCCTTATAGATCATATGCGCAGTACGGCAAGATCGACGTCTGTAACAACACCCTATTCGGCTACAGAAGGCCAATAATGCGGCTTCAGGCGTGCGACGTGGAAGACGGCAGAAGATGCGAAAATCGCGGTAGGGCCTATTCTAACGACGCTATTTTGAACGTAACTATGGTAGCTTGTTTTAGGTTACGGCAGGGGCCGGAGTACTTTTAGAGCAGTCTTAATAAAGGCTAGCATGCCGAGACACAGACCACAGGAGGATGAGGTCACCTGCGTTAATTTCGGCGTCCCGGTGGTGGCAGTGGTAAGCAGCGCTACGCTGACCTCCTCTAAGCAACGTAACCGACCTCTCGGGCGGTCCCCTCTTTTAGGAGTAATAAAGGTTTGATCATCATCATCAGCAGAAAAGTATTCCGGAATACAAACATAGACATACACGTCCTGGAAGCCTAAAGAACAGATACTTGAGCACATTTGTCTTGGATGTGGAGGGATATGCCAGAAATATATTTTCAAAAAGATGATAAAGCTTCCCGGAAAACAGATACAGGAATACAGATACTAGAAATGTTTAACAGTGAAGCTTTTAGGGGCGAAGCTCCTTAAAACCTCACGATGTCCGCCGTCTCCCGTCTGTCCTTAACACCATGTAACCTTCAACTTATAAGTAACAGAGGGTGCTGTGAATTATTGTAGATGTGATGGCGCTGCTGTCAACGCTCTCTCTCTCTCTCTCTCTCTCTCTCTCTCTCTCTCTTCTCTCTCTCTCTCTCTCTCTCTATATATATATATATATATATATATATATATATATTATAACGTTCCATACGAGCCATTCTCTTCTCTCATGTGGACGAAGACGTAAGCAGGAAAGTGCGACGTGCTGAGTATCAGCGTCGCCATCGACGGGAAGCTACCGTGGAGACAAAAGAGAAGGAAGCGGATGCAAATCGTTGACGGCGAGCACAAAGTTCTACACCACAGACTAAGGCTAAGGAAGCAAAGGTTAAGCGGGAAAAACATCAAGCTGACGCGCAGTGAGACAACTTGAAGCGGATGGAAGGCGGTAATACCGACAAGAAAATTCTACACCAGAGACGATAGCTGATGAAGCTGTGATTATGAAGTCAGAACGTAACCCGGAACTCGGAACCTCATATCAGCTATAAAGAAGAATCACCGCTACATCTCAATCGGTCTCAGCACTATCTCTTTGATTAAAAAAGTATATAAGTATCAAAACCAAAATCAGTCTGAGTACTATCGCAAATTTAGTCACAATAATCACCTCCGAAAGCTTCACCCCATAATTACCTTCAAGCAGCTTGAAATGTAGTGATTTTTGACGAAATTTTCCTCGGGAGTCGATTACAGAAATCTTTCATCATCATAAACTGGCATGCACCAAAATAATTTGGGTCGTCCCACTACCCACCACTGGTCCACTAAAACAATGCATGTTCGCTCATATATATATATATATATATATATATATATATATATATATATATATATATATATAGTGGGGGTAATAATTCAATGGGCCAGTTAGTCTTTGTGAAGGTATGGGATATGGCACAACGGGAGCGTTGTCAACAAGGATAAATATATTTATTTCCCAACAGTTTCGGGAGGAGTCCTCCCTTCATCATGGGATGAGTTAATATATATATATATATATATATATATATGCAAAAAGTGTAGCTGAATAAAACAAGCTGTCTGAATAACAAATATGCAGTCCAAATGAAAAAAAAGTATTCGCATCTATGTTGAAACAACACCTCGTGCTTCAGCGCCCTTGGTCAGTCCATGGTCACTCTTGAATAAAGAAAAACAAGTCAAGAAGGCGACAGTTAGCTCAGTGTAGTTTTACAACCGTGTGGCTCTGTGGTTTAGGTCGAACCTTTTTGCGCTGAGACTGAACATGAAAACAACTTGGCATCTCCTAGCTAATACCAAGTAACAACCCAGAAACAACCTAGAACCCGCACAACCAAGCTAAGGCTCAGACACCACCTAGAAGTAAAACATGAGTGTTTAGAATCGTCCAGTTTCACTGCTTCAAGCCTTGCGCGGTTTAATGCAAGCTGCGGAATTTTTTAAAAGACGATAGTCTTTCTTAGGGGCCTTCGACGCAAACATTTGGGTCTGCTTGTCCGCCCTTAACGGTACCCTAAAAGGAGCCAAAGTGGCCAAACGATACTCCAAACGGCCGACCCCATCTGCAGTGCCCACCAATATTGCTCAAGATCCAGCGTTCTTATTTGTGCGCCTGTCACTTAAAAAGTAATTATTGCGCATATCTGAGCCACCATAACAACACGTCAGTATTCGTTATGTGTGTCTGTTACTAAAAAAGGCATACATAGCTGATTGTAGAGACTGTAGCGTTAATCACGTTGCCCTGACCATGCAACGCTTGCACGAAAAGGCAAGTGTTTCCAACGCATTGGTAAGACAACGCAGTGGTGGCAGCTAACCGTCGCCTTGCGTTCTACACCTTGTCACTTTCGAGACGGGGGCGCAGCGCGCACTCGCTTCGCTTTCCAAGATACTGCCAGATAGCGCTCATCTCTCACGTACGTGACTTGATGCGCTCGTTCGCATTCGCTGCACGCTCGAGGCAATCTAACGCAGCGCCTCCAGAATACCACTCACCAATTTTCTTGTGCAGAACATCCAATGAACGTTTTGTTCACTGTCTCGAGACGCAAGACTATCGCCCTTCTCGACATTTGCAGTGTCATATGTAGATACGGGGCCAATATTTTTCGGGGGTGCTCTCACTATAGACGCCATAATATTTACTGAGTGCCGCGCAATATGGTAAATAATGTTGAGGTGCATGGAAGCTCGCATGTCAAGCATATCACCCGTATCAACAAAGGCCACCAGTGAAAACATGAAGGATGTGTTTTGTGGAGAAGGTAGCTGCGTTAAATGCACTATAGCAGCTTCTGAAATAGGTTTCTCTTTAGACGTGTGCTATGGAGTTGCCACTTCGTAATTGGAATTACTCCGGTATCATTTCATACTTTCATGACTACGGAATGGAATGCGAATAGAAGAGACGACGCTTGGACAAATAGAATAGGATGAATGGGTGAACTTTATTAGATCCTTCTGAAAGCGCTTTAGCGCGTTGCGAGCTGCTCCCACGTAGGAACACAAAGACCAATTCTTTCTGCTGTGTCACGGGCTCGTCGGACCGCCCTTAAATATTTTTTGAGTCCGGAGCTGGTAATAGCACTCTCCCATTTGGATGGCATGATGACTCTACCATAGCGCAACGCGGGGCGCCATCTGAGCATGTGTTCTAAATTTGCTATATCATTGCAGTAAGAACATGTGTTAGTTGGCTGTATTTATGGTAGATTTTGTGAGATAGTGAGGGGCTAGGGTACACCCCGACTTGAAGAAGCCTGAGTATCACAGTCGAGGTCTGCCCAGTTTTTTGTGATGTGGTGGGTGTTGTCTCCTACCCAGATAAAAAATGTTTTGTCAATTCATTATACAAGAAGAGAGGGTCCCGGTTTTTCAAAACATCAGCTCCGCATCCCCGAGAGCGTCGCGGTTTACTAGTCCTAGCGCAGCTAGGTGGGTCGACTCTTTCAAATTAGGCGGGGCTCCCTCAATGCATTCCATGTGAGCTGGGAACCGAACGAGTGCGTGGGCGAAGCGTTATTGTCTCAAAGCCTGTTCCGACATTGTGCTCTCGGTAATTGTTCTGACCACCAATATCGATTGGCAGTAAATTGTAGACCTGCTGTTATCCGGCAAGGCAAACGCGGTTACCTTTTCCTCTGCTATTCCAGACATCATCGTCCGAACTGTTGTCGAGTTTTTAAAAATGTACTGATGGCAGATGCTCACTGCCGCATAAGCCTTACCCTCAGTATACCGGGCCGCATCGACGAAGCAAGAGTTACCGGCGTAATCCTGAGCCCTTTGTAGTAGGGCCTTTGCCCTGGCCCGGCCTCTATCAAAGTTATGCTCGTATTGGACTTATCGCGGGATGGGGACAACGATGATTTCTTCTCGCTGTTGAAGAGGAATGCTGCAGAAGCAAGACTTGGTTTCCATCGGTGGAATCTCCAGCTCCCGCAGGATATTTCTACCGGAACGTATGGTGGACAGCCTGGCAAATTTCGCCCTCTCCTGTGCCTCCGCGATTCCTTTCAGCGTTTTCTGCATGATGAAACGAAGCAGTCTGTCCGAGCTTGTGTACTTGGAGAGCCCAAGAGCTCTCTTGGCCGCTTTCTGATTAACGTATTGAGCTTATCACACTCCGACCTCAGCCAGGGTTGCATATATAGTTGCCACGTAGGTGAAATGACATATCAATAAAGCGTGTATTATCCTTACGAGGTTGTCTTCTCTAAGTCTGTGATGTCTGTTAACAGCACTTCCTATCAGTCTGACGGCATTGTCGGTTTTTTTGGCAAGTCTCGTTACCATCAGTATATAGGAGCCATTCGATTGGATGGTCATACCAAGAACTCGGAGGGTCTCGAACCTTCGGATCAAGCTGCCCTCACATTGCTAAGAGTGACCCTCTAAAGGCTTCCGCCTTCTCGGTTTGGGGCCCCTGCACTTCGGCCTGTACAGAAGAAACTTGTATTTCCGCGACGGGCATCGAAGACAGATCGGATGAAGGTCCTGAATAGCTCCCTCAATAGCTTACTGAAGCACATCCTCCATTCGTTCATCGCTGCCTCCAGTACACCACACGATGATTTTTCGTCTGCATAGATGGTATGGTTAATGCCATCGACTTCGTAGAGTTTTTGAGACAAACTAATCATGGCGAGGCCCATGAAAGTCGGAGATAAGACTGAGCATTGTGGCGTCCTTCCTAAGCATTGAAATGGAATAAAATGGGGATGGAATTTCGTCTTTTTTCGAAGAATGTAAAGTTTGTCAACGGACCCTTTTTCCAATTTTAAACATTAGTAATTCAGAGCAGGGGCTTAATTTATTTTGCCGGGGGGCACCTTTGATTTTATGTCGGGGACGGCCAAGCGAATGTGGCGGATTGTGCATTTTGTGACTGGTATACCACACGAAAAATAAACGGGACTTATCCCTTTTTCTAGAAATTGTTAGAACATAAAAGTGCAACCTGTCTTCATAAAGACAATTAAGCATTTTTTTGCATTGTTTCACCATAAGGGCGAAGAGATGAATGCTACAAGAGCAAATTACAAAGTAACGCTAAAACGGCCAGCAGCTGAATACTTCCACCGCGCACCCTAAGCACAAAGCATGCACGAAATGGGCATACACAGAATGAGAGCGGACTAACAACTGTCGCAGCTTGACACTTAGATCACGCTGTTCAAACAGGAAGAAAGGCGCACGAAACAGGCACACAGAACAAACCCGACCAACTGTCACAATTATGACATCTTCGTGTGCGAGCAGGGTGCTCTTTTGGTAAACGTGTCTGCGGCAGCGAGCGAAGTGACCTTCGTGCTCTCCTGAATCCCGAGCCTGACAAGCGCGCGGAGAAGAAACCATGCTTCATGGAGGCCCACGCTCGTCAAAACTCAAAATGCTATGAGCTTCACAGCACGCCCATCACGAGCCATTCCCGCCATATTGCTACTGATGACGAAAACGCCCTGAAGTTGCGAAGCTCTGAGGACCGTTAAACGTTATTTGGTGTATTTAAATAGCTTTCTGGTAGCGCAGGATGGCTATTCCCGTCAAATAAATTTACGACGACCTAGTCTTTAGATCCGACTGGTACTTTATCTTGGTGAGGTGTTCCACCTGGCCCCTGTCTTGTTTGTATAACACGATCTGAAAAACTCTCAATGTCAAGAACTCACGCTGTATTAGCCATTGAGTGTTTATTACTAACGCTCTATCACTTATTATATTGATGTGATTGTACCTTTGTTTGGTTAATTTTGTCCTTATTACAAAATGCTTAATTAAACACCATGGATTAAAGTACCGTGGCCTAGTAGTTAACGCTGCGCGCTGCAGAGGAAGAGGGTGCTGGTTCGAAGCCCCATGATGGATCTTTTTTTCTCCTGGTTTTTTTATTTCGCGGTCTGTTAGTATACGGTTGATTGATTGATATGTGAAGTTTAACGTTGCATAACCACCGAATGAATATGAGAGACGGCATAGTGGGGTCTTCGGGAATTTCAATCCCTCAGAGTTCTTTATTGTATCCCAAATCTGAGCACACGGGCCTACAGCATTTTCACCTTGTGGGTAAGCAGCCGAGGACCTTAGCCACTAGACCACCGCGGCGGAGCAGTCTGTCAGTATGCAGGGTGTCCAAATTATCACGCGGAGCGATAAAAAAAATCAGGAACAGCGTTGCACGGACCAAAACCTAGTGCATATTGTTCCCAGTATACTGTAGTAGCCACTACTATTTTTGTGAAAAGCAATATTATTTTTAATTGTATTTGAAGCTCAAACGTGCTTCCATAGTTATCAAAATGTCAAAGAGGCAGATGTGTGCATGTTGAAACTACCTCTGTCTGTGCTACTTTCAACAACGTACTATATGCGTGCTCATGTTTTTCTGTTAATAAAGAAAGCCCACGAAATATAAAAAGTACCACATGGCTGCACTCTCGCGTGCAAAGGAAGTGCCCTCAAAAAAGCCTAATGCAAGCAGCCGCTTGGACTTCTCTGTTGCCAGATACAGCATTCCGAACTTTGGCGAGGGTACAGGTCGGATGCCAACAACATATTTCGCAATTTAACAGGGATTGCTTTTGTTTGATTGTGCGTAATTATCATTATCCATATCCGACGGCCAACGTTTTCAAATATTAACGCGACCAGACTACTGTTCTGATTACAGCCTGGATGTGAACGATCAAATCAGTGGGTTTCTTCGGACGGGAAGTGGCAAATAGCGCGATCCGTATTTTTTTATTGCGATATCATATAAATCGACACTCTCGGCTGAACTTTGCCGCCGGCGTCAATGTCTACGCGGACGTCGCCGTCACTCACCATATATAGATACGTATCCAAATATATAAAAACGCAAGAAAAAATTCAGAAAAAGACACCAGTGAGCGGAAACGAACGTGGGACCTCTAAAACGCGAGTGTGAGGTGTTAGCCACTGAGCAATGTGCACGTCATTGAAGGTTCTGACGACAAGCTAGTTATATCTACCACTTACCACTGGTGACGGGCATGTCAGGGGGGACTATCGTGTTTTCAGTATCACCAGCAAGATGGCACATTGAGCGCGCGTCGCCACATCGTCAGGACGCGGCGGATCGCGCTCTCATCTCCCACGCATACTTTGCCCTGCGGAAAGGAGGAGTGCACGCTCTTTCGTGCGCCCTCATCTCGCGGTGGTGGGAATCGCACGTCTTGGCTGGCATTTGGCTTTCACCGGAAGATTCTGTTGTAGTTACTGGCCGCACAAAGGTCACTGCAATCATTGCATAGGCTCCGTTGGTGAATAATAACGTGATTTTTAGACATTGCAAAGTAACAACTCAGACGCTTACTCGCATTCATCTGTGCCTGTGAGTACGTTTCGTGCGTTATTTGTTGTGTAAGAAACGCGGGGCACGTTTCTATCTGCTTGCCGTTCTGCGCGTGGCCTTCCTATGTGTCGCTATTGCGTTCATTGCTTCGCCTTTGTGGCAACGCTGTTACTCTTTTTCTTTCTATGTTTCTTTCAGTTATACTGGCTTCCTCAAAGTGAGCCTGTTTGAGGAAGTTGCTTTCTAATGCGAGATAATGCACGCAGCCATCTGGTCATGTGTAAAATTTCAGATTTCGTGGGCTTTATTTATTAACATGAACAAATGAGAAGGCAATCAGTATGTTGTCGAAAAGGGCAGAGAGAGATTTAGTGCTACATTCACACATCTTCCTCTTTTACATTTTGATAATAAGGTGAGTACTTTTTGTGTTACAAATATAGTTAAGACTACTTATATTTGACATTAAAATATCATCGGTCACTACAGTATACAGTATTCAGATGTCCGCAGAACTCATTTGCCATACTGGAAAAAATGCCGACTATAGTCGGGTACAACGTAAGGAGGTAGCGGCGTTTTCCCTTCAAAGGCGGATATACACGAGCCTCCACCAATAGACGCGCACTTTATGGATGTCGAGAGCCCGACTACACTCTAGCCGTGGACCCAGCCGACGGAGAACATGCCTAACATGGCCGCCCTCACTTCGAACTGCACCGAGTCCCGTTGGCTGTGTGCATCTCCCTTCGTCACAGTGAAATCGAATTATGTGCGGTAGTCTGTCATGCTGAAATTTTATTGTGAGTTTACGATACGCAATTTGTGCTGCATGTGCTTGTTGTGCGCCGTGAGCCAGCGAAGAGAGATTGCAGCAAATATCGGTGGCGCTGCGTTGCGCTTCGTCTGCAAACTGGATCCTGTGACGACATGCCGATGTAAACAAACATCGTGTGCGTCTGTTTCATGGTGTTTCGTTTGCGCCTAAGTGAAGTTACGACAAGGAAAGTTTGCCAAAGCCTGGTATCTACTGCGAACTTGTAAGGAACAAAGTGATGCAGTCATAGTAGTTGCGAAACTCCCCATAGGCTCCATGTATCCAAATCCGAACATGTCATTGGCCCCCTTGTCGGGAGTTACCAGATTGTCTCGCCACCTGTTGATCCGCACTCCCACTATTAAACGCATTGTCTTTGTTTTGTGTTGTTGCTTTTAGGTGGCGCAGACGTCAGCTACATCCCCCAAAATTGGGCCGACTGCGTGTCCAAATTTCCGAACGCAGTTTCGCAACTCGTATACTTTAATAACTCTGACACAAAACGCCATGTGCCGAAGGTGCGTGAACTCACGAGATATCAGGTTCGCAACCGAAAAAAAAAAGCGTCAATGAAAGAAAGCTTGTGAAAACACACACAAAGAACGAAATTTATGCTTTGAAACCAGCGACTGCTTTACAATTACAAGCCCGGTGCCGTCGATCTTGCTCCGTAGTAGACGACACACAGCGTTGTAGAAGGTACGGAGTTATTTTTCTCTTGTGATCCGGCATGTGCTGTAGCATTTTCATCATTACAACCTTCCCAAAGCACTCGTCACGACACACAAATATCTTATTTATACCGACAAATTCTCACTTTAGAAGCCGTAACGATATTTTGAGCGGTACTATTTCTTTTGTCGCGGAGCAAATTGGCTGCTGCGCTTCGGTCATCAGGGCGGGGCCTCTCCTATCTTCTTAAGTTGTACCCGACAATATGTTTTTTCTGTATAACACCCTTCCTCTTTTTTAGATCCTGAGCCTCTCTTGCTGGCGAGTAGGTCACGCGTCCATAGTCAGCACTCACACTACGCATGCGCGACTTTTCTCCTTCCCCTCTCAACCAGCCGGGCATCTCTAGCCAGACCTCCCACCTTAAAGTGATACCGGACATCGCTCGGAACATTGTATCGAAATAAACGTTTATTATTTTTTCTTTCCCCCCATGCTTATTTTCGCCCTGTCTTTTTTTTTTCTTTCTCCTTTCTTCCTAGCCCACCGTAGTGGTGTAGCGCTTATGAATAATGCAATATAGTTGCGCTCCGGGATTAGAAAACGTACAAAACGTTCTGGAATAATTATCTCAAAGTTCAACTCGTCGAACAGCACTAAATACAGTTCTTATATAAATAACACTAACTTTCTTAAATAAATTTGTCTAGGCTTTATTCAAATTGTCCACAGCGCTGTGGTTCAACGGAACGCAATATTTGATTGCCAATTCAACAGGATTCGAGTCAGGTTTCTTTTTAATAGGGAACATGCTATAAAGATTTCCACGAGAATAGTATTTTTTTTCTTGATCAAAATAAAAACATTCATTTTTACCCATTAAAATACGTCCCGTTTTTTCGGCCGATCCGCCACAATGGGTATGAACCAGGACATATAGGAACAAGCAAGGAAGAAAGATGAAATAATTGCACGCGATGCACGAGAACCGAACGGGGCCTCAATCAGTGGCAGGGACTCAGACCAGCTGGCTGCACGCTCCGCGCTCTCGCCGCAGTTCCGCCAAAGCCGTCGTCTCCTGGCGTCCGCTTGCCGGCGAGCTCCAAGGCTGAGGAGCACGGCGGGCTTTTCACGTTCGACGACAGAGGCGAGAACGAGTCCCGGAGCGACGACGCAATGGTGAAGAAAGCGGCGGAAGCCAACGGCCTTCTGCCAGAGGCCGGCCGAGGTAAGCGTCAGCCTGCCGCTGACCAGAATGCGGCTGGTCCTTCCAACGAGGTGGCAGCTACCAAGCGTCCACGCGGCCGACCACCAAAGACCTCGTCGGAGGGGCCGCTAGCCCCGACGCTCATTGTACCTACGCCAGCTCGGAAGTTGCGCAAGGCCACGGAGGTGACGCAGCCCGAGGGAGAAAACCCTTCTTCCAGCAAGGAAGTGGCAGCCAAAGCACCGAGAATCAGCCGCACAAAGCGCTACCGAAGCTCCTTCTTGGAAAGCCCAAACGACACGGCAAGCCAGGCACGAAAGCGTCGCCGATCCAAGAAGGTGAGCCGGGGTCGGTCAAGGAACTCATCGCGCAGTCGCAATGTTGGACCCACTCGTAAAGCCCGAACACGTAGAAGCTCTTCTGCGTCATCGGAAGCAAGCCACCCACGGAAGAGGCGCACCAGGAGCCACCGCCATGTCCGGTCCAATACGTCTTCTTCGACCATGAGCCGGCGCTTGAAGCGTGGCAAGAAGCGACGCCACACCCGTAGTCGCTCGTCTTCGGAGGCACGGAGGGAGGCACGGGAAGGCACGGATGGCCCCGAGCAGCCGGTCGTCGTCTGTGCACGGGATGCGCACTGGGACGGGCAAGACATCCAAGGATCGGAAGAAAAAGTAGGCGAAGCCATTAGGACTGATCTAGCAGAGCCAGGCTTAATGATTATTTGGCATTCTTTTTTAAAAAGTGGCGTGGTTTAAAGGGCCTCTTCTGCTAGGCACAGTATTGTGCAATAAAATTCATTTCGTTGCCCCCCTTGTATTGCTCAATTATTGTCTGAAATATGCTGTAACAGTAGTGGATCTAGACAGGGGAGGGGAGAAAGTTAAGTGTTAGCCCTCCCCCTCCTATTGATCTTCATTGCTGTTCGCCCGCCTCCTTGTCAGGTTTTCTGTGGATGTTTCTTCGGCTACCACTTCCCAAACCGCAGTGCATAGTAGCCGAGTGGGTGGAGCCTTCGCTTCCTGCATTGGAGGGACCGAGTTCGACTCCCAGTGCCGCCGTAGGCCGCCCAATGGTAAATGCGAATATTTTACGTACTGCGGCCACTTTTAGCATCTTCATATCTGGTTATCCATCTATATATCTATTTATCCACCTACTTATGGGGGGGGCTCGTCCACACCCCGTCAACTTGGGGTAAACAAAAATTAGCATGGAAAGGTATAGGATGGTTTGACGAACATCGCTCGCTGGTCATGACATGCAGGATGTCCAAATCCCGTCGCGTACGTTGCCACAACCTTTCCGCCAGACCCATATACCTCATTATAAATTCAACGAGCATTGCAATTGATCGGTGTTAAAAGCATTGCATGTCACCCTCGTGATTTTTTAAATACTGACACGTTTTACGCGCCTTGTGTGGAGTATAAGCCCCTTTACAGCCACGTAACATCCTCATAGTTTGCATCTCCCACGTGTCCCCGCAAACCTCACATCATTGCTATTTTAATGTAATTTTTCCTGGCGCTTTTTGGCCAAGTGTGGCCCTTGCACCAATAAATAAGCCAAAGGTCATCAAAACCCCTTCCGCCAGACACACTTGTAGCACATATACGGAGCACATATACCAGTATACCATGCATGAGCGAGTACGCCACAATTGTTAGAAAGTTTTATAGGCAACTGGCGAGAACAGATAGGGCTAATTTGAATGCAAGAGCGTTAAGAAAAAAAATTGTCAAATTTCACGTACCCGGGGATTCGACGTTATGCGGATGGAAGTTGACTGTGTTCTATTTTTTTATTGTGCGAAACGTTACGAAGTGGCTCTAATCATATGTACCAATGCACGCACCCAAACTCGTTAAAAAGCCGCATATGATTTGATATGTAACCAGTTTACAGTTGTGTAACGACGCCAACAGCAACACCCAGAAGTGGTAAGATGATATGAAGCGCTGATGCTGGCAAGAATGTTAGCCCTGGACAATACTACATGAATGAACTTAAGCGGATTGCGCTTAACTACAATGGACGTTAACTCGATTTGATTGATTGATTGATTATATCTGGGGTTTAACGTCCCAAAACCACTATATGATTATGAGAGACGCCGTATAGGAGGGCTCCGGAAATTTAGACCAGCTGGGTTTCTTTAACGTGCACCCAAATCTGAGCACACGGGCCTACGACATTTCCGCCTCCATCGGAAATGCAGCCGCCGCAGCCGGGATTCGAACCCACGCCCTGCGGGTCAGCAGCCGAGTACCTTAGCCACTAGACCACCGCGGTGGGGGTTAACTCGATTTGACGACTGTACCACAGAAATAAATATGTAATGTTCATAAGATTGGATAGCCTGCACTGAAACTGCATTCGACGTTTTACGAAAATTACAGTGTCTATTTGGAAAGCAGTTACGAGTTTTGGCGGAGCTCTGTGATAGAATACTCGGCTGCCATGCAGAATGCTCGGATTTGATTCCTGCTAGCCTATGGCCAGGGATCATGGACTTAGCAGGAGTTGAGGAAGTGTCCCACCTGGTGTCACCACTGTGTCAAAAATTGTGCCCGTGCTGCGCCTGACGAAGCAGTGGCGAGAGTATCTTATTGTACCCTTCTTCGCTCTTGCCCTCCCACGCCCCCTCCTGAGCATTGTGTCTCCCATCGCTCGACCAAGCTCGAGCTAGGCTGCATCTGCGCGCGCTTCTCTCAGCGAGCGCGCAGGTGCAGTCTTATCCGGCCGTGGCTCGACTAACACATCGGAAGGCACCGGCTTTCACCGTCGCTATCACTGGCCCATGTTTGGGCACAGGTCAGTAGGTTACCCAAGAGCCGATTCTTACGGATCATGTCGTCGCGTGCTCGTACTGCAATTGCAGGTAAATCAGGGCCGGCTGTGAAAATGATTAGCCTATGAAATAAATGATTTGATTTGTCACGCTAAAAAAAGCTTTCAGTTTTCAGTCATTTGTCAAGCTGTACTACTGTTACTTATACATATATTCAGGAAAATACGATTGCAGAATTGCTGCAAATATTTTAGTTTTGCTGCACTAGGTGTGAAACTGCAAAATAACGCAATTCAGAGCTGTTCTCGTGAGACCTTTTTTCAGAAGATAGAGCGCATTAGTATCTACTCACGTCAATTGCATTTATTTTCAAGCGCTAGATTAATCGTACTTAATGACCGAATTTACGTATGTATAAATGAATAAATGTATAATTCACTTTCTGTCTTCTACAAGAGGTCACGAGGGCACGTCAGTAATCCAGGGCTATCATTATTCTCTTGGGTGAGCGATGTGAATTTGTTTATGAAGTATGATGCAGCCTTCATAGCACACAGGAACGCGAACAGCAGTAATTATACTTTCTAAGCAAATTCGAATCACTCCCCCACGAAATATTGAAAGTTTTGGGCGACTGACGCGTGCTATAGTTGGAAAATAGAAATTACAATATTTAGTTCATTTATTTATTTCAATTGTTCATATATAGGTGAATTCGGACACACAGCACAAGTCATCTATCGCTTGAAAATAAGCGCAATCAGTGCTACGGGCATGAGCCGGCGCATGTTAGTATCACTAATATAAATACTTATCTTTTTATGCTGTTTTCATGCTCTTGTGTTTATATGTTAGAGATTTTGTATTTATTTATTTTGAGTTTTATTGTGGTCAATGCTTTCCGAAAGCTGAAGCGGTTCGTATGTATCTATCCACTTTGGTGTGTAGGGCTTGGTGCCCTGCGTGAACCACCGAGTGACCAAACCACCTGTGCTTGAACTCAGACCATTTGTGTGATGCGAAGAAGTGGATTTTTTTTTAATTTTTTAGTTTTCTTGGTCGTTTCGTCAGGCGGCCATTTAATCTCCCCCTTGGGACAATGCACGGACAATCTGCTCGCTTCGGGCAGCTCCGCCTCCCACTTGTTTTCGTTTTTTTTTGTCACTGACAAACATTTCAGTAAAGCCACAATCCCTGCCGCTTAACGTGCTGGTTCGTTCTCTGAGTTTATTTCTATCTTTTTCTTTCTGGCCCTCAAACTGGTTGGGCTGTCCTCCGCTGCGGGACGTGCCATTTCACTTACATCCTCCAAAGAAGGCTGGACCACCAACTAAAACTGTTAGGCAAAAAATATTTGTTTTGTTCCCTAAGTTTTTAGGCATTATAATTTAGGGTGTTGCCCCAATCGGCCTTTCCATACATCAGCCTCTTAATTTTCGGCTTTTTATAGGCACGCAAAACAGCCAAACTGAATATGACGAGTTATTGGAATGCTAAAACTTAAAACACATAAAATATAAAAAGCTGAATTGAGGAAAAACGGAAATTTGAAATGCCGAAAAAGCAAAAGTGGCGAAACATTGAAATGCCGAAACGACAAAGTGCCTCCCTAACCTAGCTATAGTCGAACATAAACTATTTTGCTAGAATAAAGGTTCCGCCGGCTGTGTACAATGTTTATACGCTTTGCACCTTTTTTCCAACAGGCATGTCCTCTGTGCATGTGATTCAAACTTTCAAAAAAGAAAAACAATGCATAACTGCATATGTCATGGAAAATATAACCGATTTCTTGCATAGACGACTAGCAAAGACATCACAGAAATTACAATGTTGCGCACCACATAATACACACAATGTTTGTGACGTCACGTGTTAATGCTATCATTGCATCGCAATATTTTTGTTATTGACGTAACTGATCAAAAGGGGGTGTTTGGGCGAGCTGCCATTACGTCAGCAAGAAAATTTAGACAGCACGAGAATAAACACAAACGAGAACACCTGCCTATGTCAGCTCTTTTTTGTGCATTCACGTTTATTTCAGAGCTGTCAAAACTGCCTCTTTGTTGACAGACACAGGCCAACAAAATTCTCGCCGTATCGTTATCATATTGACACAGGTTGAACGCGCTGTGATTATGCTGCCTTTAGGTGAAAGTTTTCATTCTGGTGAACGAGTACGTTAAAAAGCTATGACCATGACGACACGTGCAAGCAATCTATATTGCATTTCATACAAACATATTGCGTTAAAATTTGAAACGCCGATATCGTACTGGTTGCCGATAGGGAAGCTGCAAAATAATTTTCACCTTACCCTTGGCTTGAAAAAACTTTTTTGTTCGGCTAGTTGATACATGCTTACCGAAATGCAAGAAAAGAAAAGATGCGTACCATCAACAAAGAACAAATAAAGACAGCAAGGGCGTAGCTCACAACTTCATTTTCAGAACGTCAGTGGTTTATATAAGCCTAGACACCATGCGCGTGCTCATCCCTTGACATGCTCCTCAGGAAACGTGATCAGATTGACAAAAGTAAATAATGACAAAAAAGCCGCTAAACAAAAATCCTTAAAAATTGAATTTTCCACCTCGCAGAGTAACAGCTATAACTAACATGCATATCTCCCTTTTTTTAATGTAGTGAGCTTTCGTGATTTACCCGTTATGGCATCATTACTCTTTCCAAGGACGGGTGACTGGAAAACCCAGGCTCACGCTTCCAGGGACCACAGTGCGCATGCAAATGTGCCAAAAGTTTATTTTCCACAGAAAGTTCATGCTCGCTTATTCTGCCGTTTATGCACTGACCTGTTTGACCAATAAAAACCGTACCGCAACTGAGCAGAATTTCGTACACCACGCCAGCCATGCAGGCGTCATACCACCTCGCGCGCAAGAGGGGCGCATGATAGCAAGAGGGGCGCAATAGTAAACCCTTGGTTCTTGCTCTGTAAGCGGTGGTCATTGTCCCTAATCGCTTCCGCGACGTTGTCTTCGAGCACAGATTGTTCACTCCTCTAGGAGGCGATAAGCCAGAAAAGCATCAATCACTTTATTGGAGATCATGGCATTACCTTCTACAGGAAGCTCGATAATCACTTTGTCACTGCATTTTCCTCACGTCTCGCAGCACATCCAGAATCTTTTATATAATAATAATAATAATAATAATAATAATAATAATAAGAGAGAGAAGTAAACGTTTATTTTGAAACAGTGCTCCGAGCAATGCCCGGTGTCACCCTGAGGTGGGAGGGCTCCTTAGTCCAGGAACCTTCTGGCTTCTACTGCCCTCTTCGCCCTGGCGACGAGTTGTTGTTGCTCTTCCAGGTCCTAGAGGGCGAGCTTCGCCTCCCACGTTTCGGTTAGGTCTTCGTTCGTCCATCCTGCTTCGTTATCAGTCGTGTGTTGTTGCAGATTACGTCTGGCAATACACTGGCATGCAAGAAGCAAGTGCGCCTGGGTGTCCGGTACGTTGCCAAACGGGCACATAGAGCTATAACTCGTTGTGTAGAGACGGTGCATTAGGGCCCCATGTGTGTATGTGCTGCTTTGCAGGTGTCTCAGTATTACGCTTTCCTCTTTTGTCAGGTTTGGGTGTGGTGGAGGGTATACTCGTAGCTCGAGCCTGTAATGCTGGAGTAACGACGAGTAGATGTTTTGAACAACTTCCGTCTCTTCAATGACGGGTCGAATTTCCTGTGGGCAGGGGGCAGCCCGCCTGACGTGCTCGCGGGCAGCGGCGTGGGCCGCTTCATTTCCCTGCAGACCCTCGTGTCCTGGCACCCATAATACACAAGTGTATGGGAGTGGAGTGCTTCGCCGTTTCAAAATATTGATGGTATTGGCTGAGATACAGCCCTTAGCAATATTCCTGCAGGCGGCTTGTGAGTCGGTGAAAATCACCACGGCGTCTGTACATGTTGTGGTTGCTAGAGCGTTTGCCGATTCTTCTGCGGCGTCTGAATTGAGTGCGTTGACCGTGGCTGACGCTAATTCTCGGCCTTGAGAGTCGACGACGCTGACAGCGTACGCGTTTCTATGCGGGTACTTGGCCGCGTCAGTGTAGCGGGCGTCCGGGTCTTGCTTGAACTTTCATCGAATAGCGTTAGCTCTAGCCTTGCATCTACTTTTGTGGAAAGTAGGATGCATGTTGCGTGGAATAGGTGCGATGGACAGCGACTCTCTAATGTACAGCGGGATGCGCTTTTTCCGGTCTGCATCGGCGATGAACGTGTCGCTATAGTTGAGGTTTCGGAGCACTGACCTCCCCGTGGGCGTCAGCTTGAGCTTCTCCAGCTGACTATTCCTATGCGCTTCGATGAGCTCTTGCCACGTGTTGTGGACGCCCATCTTTAGGAGACGTGTGGTAGAGGCCATTGGCGTAAGTTCCAGGGCTACTTTAGTGGCCTTTCTTATCATGCTAATAAGTTTTTCAATTTCAGCGGTTTCCAATTTTAGGTACGGCGTGCCGTACGTAATGCGGCTGGTGAAGAGAGCTTGCATTATACGTAGCGTGTCGTGCTCTTTGAATCCGTTTCATTGATTCGCGATCCTCTTGACGAGGTGCGGGAGTTGTGATAGTTTCCGTTGGAGTCACGGTATGGTGCCAGCTCCCGATCCGTCCTTGTAGATGTGAACTCCAAGCACTCGCAGGGTCTCGACTTTTGGAATTAAGGTCCCTTTCAGCGTTACGTTAGGGTCGGGCTCGTCGTATAGAGGGGGTATGCCTCTTGTTCTCGCTTTGAGGACGAGGTGCTCGGATTTCTCGTGGGCACAGCAGAGACCGCAGTCTCTGAGATACCGTTCGATGACATCTACGGCGGTTTGTAGGCAGGTCTCTTGTCTCCCAGTGTTCGAAGCCCTGATCCAGAGCGTGATGTCATCAGCGTAGATCGCGTGCCGTAAATCAGGTATTTTGTCGAGAATTTTTGGCAGATTGATTATAGCCACATTGAAAAGTAACGGCGAGATGACCGAACCTTGCGGCGTTCCTTTTTTTTTGGTAGTTGAAAGCATTTGCTGCGGATGTTTCATGTGCGCACAGTTGCTGTACGGTCTGTCAGGAGGTTTCTGACATACGTGTAGGTTCTAATGCCGCAGCCAACGCCTTCGAGGTTGTTGAGGATCGCATCGTGGCTGACGTTATCGAAGGCCGCCTTGACGTCAACTACGAGTATGGAGTACTTTCTTCGCTGGGTGAAAATATTAATAATGTTAAGCGGTTTATTGACGGACACTCAGCGATGATTCACGACAGCGACAGTCAATGCGGGGATCGACTCTCTGCACGAGCTGCTCTTCTTCTTAAGAAAAAGGGCGACCCACTAGAAGGCGTTGACTAGGATGACCCACTGTTCAAAGGCTTTACCACAACTACCCCGGGTACGAAAAAGGAGCCGCTTGGCGACCTAACAGCTGGTTACAATGAGCGGGTCATGGTAGGCCTTGAGGCGCTCCACGTTAACCATGTCGCGTCCTCGACGACGCATGTCCGAAGATTGTTCGATGGGTTCAATCAAGTAGTTGACTGGGGAAGTGCATTTGACGACACGGTAGGGGCCTTCGTATTTAGGCAATAGTTTTGAAGATAGGCCAGTTGCAGTAGCAGGGATCGAGAGCCAGACGAGCGCTCCAGGGAGGAATGTGGGTGCAGTAGTACTGGCGTCAGCGCGAATGCTTTTTTGTCGCTCTTGATCATGCGCAGTAAAGGTCTTTGCAAGCTCTCCACATTCTTCAGCAAGCTTGGCTGTAGCAGAAATAGGTGCCCACTCAGACGGCTCTGGCCTGTACGGAAGTATCGTGTCGATGGTGTGTGACGGGTGCCTTCCATATAATAAAAAGAAAGGTGAAAAGCCAGTAATGCTCTGAGGGGTGGTATTATATGCGTAGGTGACGAAGGGTAGAATGGAATCCCAATTTGTGTGATCGGCGGCGACGTGTTTGGAGAGCATGTCGCCCAGCGTACGGTTGAAGCGTTCTGTGAGGCCATTCGTCTGCGGGTGGTAAGCAGCAGTTTTGCGGTGAACAACGTTGCACTCTTTGAGAATGGCTTGAACGACTTCAGACAGGAAGACACGGCCTCGGTCACTGAGCGGTTCCTGGGGTGGGCCGTGTCGCAGAATGAATCGTTGGAGCAGAAAGGAAGCCACAACGCTCGCTGTAGCCGCGGGAAGAGCGGCCGTTTCGACGTATCGCGTGAGGTGGTCCACAGCAACAATGGCCCAGCGGTTACCGGCCGACGTTAGTGGAAGTGGCCCATACAAATCGATGCCAACGCACCCAAACGGCCTGGCAGGGCAAGGTAGAGGTTGCAGACCTACCGGCGACAGGTGCGTTGAAGTTTTGCGGCGCTGACATTCTATGCAGGAGCGAACGAATTTCTGCACGTAGCGGTACATGCCGCGCCAAAAGTACCGTTGGCGAATGCGGTGGTAAGTCTTCGATACCCGGGAGTGCGCACACTGCGGATCAGAATGAAATAATTCGCATATGTCAGAGCGCAGACTGCGAGGTATGACTAGTAGCCACTGGCGGCCGTCACCGTTGTAATTGCGTTGATGGAGGAGGTCGTCGCGAACGGCGAAATGGTGGGCTTGACGACGCAACGCGCGAGTGGATGGAGTGGATGGATCAGTCAGCAAGTCTGTCAGTGAGGTAATCCATTGATCCTTGCGCTGTTCAGTAGCAATAGCCTGAATGCTAATCGAAGAAATGGCAAGGTGAGACACTGAGTTGTTGGCATTGTCGTCAGGCAAGGGAGAGCGCGACAGGGCGTCGGCGTCAGCATGTTGCCTTCCATTGCGGTACAGCACGCGGATGTCATAGTCTTGCAGGCGAAGTGCCCACCGGGCGAGACGGCCTGAGGGATCTTTCAATGACGACAACCAGCATAGTGCGTGGTGGTCGGTGACGACATCAAATGGGCGACCATACAAATAAGGTCGGAACTTTGCAAGGGCCCAGACGATTGCCAAACATTCTTTCTCGGTGACTGTGTAATTAGTCTCGGCTTTAGTAAGCGTACGGCTCGCGTATGCCACGACATATTCCGGGAACCCTGGTTTGCGCTGCGCAAGGACAGCGCCGAGGCCGACACCACTGGCATCCGTGTGTACCTCTGTAGGGGCCGTAGGGTCGTAGTGGCGGAGTATTGGAGGTGACGTCAACAAACGACGGAGCGTTGCGAATGCGTCGTCACACTGTGATGACCACGAATGGAGAGGCCCGTTACTTCCGAGGAGCTTCGTCAGCGGCGATACGATAGACGCGAAGTTTCGGATGAAGCGCCGAAAGTAGGAACACAGTCCTACGAAACTGCACAGTTCCTTGACGGATGTCGGCTTGGGGAACTCGGTCACGGCCCGAAGCTTGGCTGGATCGGGAAGAATTCCATCCTTGGACACGAAGTAGCCGAGTATTGTCAGCTGCCGAGCTGCAAATTGGCACTTCTTTAGGTTCAGTTGCAGACTGGCGTTTCTCAGACGCGTTAAAACATGCCGAAGGCGTTGAAGGTGCGTCGAGAAGTCAGGAGCGAAAACGACGACGTCATCGAGGTAGCACAGGCACGTGTGCCATTTCAGGTCACGCAGAACTGTATCCATCATGCGCTCAAAGGTGGCGGGCGCATTGCACAGCCCGAACGGCATAACGTTAAACTCGTACAAGCCGTCGGGGGTGACAAAAGCGGTCTTTGGTTGAGCGTCCTCAGCCATAGGTACTTGCCAGTACCCTGAGCGCAAATCGAGGGATGAAAAGAATTCTGCTCCTTCCAGGCTGTCAATCGCGTCATCTACCCGCGGTAGTGGATACACGTCCTTACGAGTGATCTTGTTGAGGCGTCGGTAGTCCACACAGAACCGCACAGAACCGTCCTTCTTCGTGACGAGAACGACAGGAGATGCCCAGGGGCTGCTAGAGGGGCGAATAACATCGCGGCGAAGCATGTCGTCGACTTGCTCGTTGATTACACGGCGTTCTGTGGGAGATACGCGATATGGACGTTGCCGCAGCGGTGGCTGTGCGCCTGTGTCGATGCGATGCGTAACGGTGGATGTGCGGCCGAGAGAAGGTTGAGCGACATCGAAAGAAGAGCGGAATTCTTCCAACAGGCCCAAAAGCTGGGAACGCTGGCCCTGCGTAAGGTCGTCGGGTATGCAGGGACCGAATATATCATCGGATGATGAAGCAGATGTCGAAACAGCACCAAGCGTACAGGAACTTGGGTAGTGCATGTCATCGGGTTGATCCATAACTTGCGCGTCTTCGATGGGTTCCACGCTGCCGAGACATTCTCCTCGCACCAACGTAACGCTGTACGGAGATGAGTTCACAACAAAAGTAGTGGTGCTGCCGTGAGTGAGTTGCACGGTCGCGAAAGGAACCAACAAGCTTTTTCTTATGAAAACACGATGAGATGGCGAGAGGAGTGCAGCGGTGTCAGAAAGGCTTGCGCAGTAGAGCGACACCGCAACGGACGAGTTTGCAGGCACTTGAGTGTCGTCTCTGACGAGTAACTTGCTTGCAGCGGATGGACTGTCGGCCGGCGTCAAAGAAGAGAATGGCGCGAGTTCTATTTCTGCTGGTGCGCAATGAATGACGGCGTCGTGGCGGGAGAGAAAATCCCATCCTAGGATGACGTCGTGAGAGCATGAAGAAATTATGATGAATTCGACCGCATACATCACGTTCTGAATCATAAGGCGGGCTGTGCACATCGCTGTAGGGTGAATGCTTTGGGCGCTGGCTGTACGGAGGGAGAGCCCGCAAAGCGGCGTGGTCACTTTGCGCAGTAGTCGGCAAAGTTTTTCGTCCATCACGGATACGGCGGCTCCAGTATCTACAAGGGCAGATGCACGAACGCCATCCACAAGCACGTCTATCACGTTCGACGGGCTTTCCTGAGGGCTTCCGCAGTTCGACAGCGTCGCAGCCCTTGCCTCGTGGACTGCGACGACTAGTTTTCCTGGTCGCCCTCGTGTGGACGTGGCCGCATCGGTGACAGTGAGCGACGTCGTGGAGAGGGTGAACGGCGGGTAGACGGAACGGGGCGGGACGACGGTGACATAGGCGGCGGTTGGTCATAAAAGCGGCTTGACTGGCTGGGAAAGTTGGAGGCGACCTGCGGTTGCTGCACACGATTGCAATATCGTGCCACATGACCGACGCAACCGCAAGCAAAGCAGATGGGGCGATTATCAGCAGTGCGCCATTGGTTTGCTGGTCGCCTCCATGTCGCAGAACGCGATTGGCGAGCCGGCTGCTGATATGAGTGCATGGTAGGCGGCACTCGGGGCACGTGGGTGACGCCGGCGTATGTAGGCGAGACAGGTTCTCCAAAGGCCTGGGGCCTCGCGACGGTTTCGGTGTAATTTAGCGGAACAGTGACAGAAATCGGTGGGGGCGGCCTGGCAACAACTTGGGCGTAGCTGAGTGGCACAGATGCAGGAGGTGGCTGGTGGTATTCAGGGACGACCTCCGCGATTTCCTGCTGAATGGCTCGGCGGAGCGGAGGTAGAACTGTACTTGATGGCTGTTGAGCTTGTTGTGGGGAAGCAAAAGCCAGTAGAGAGACCTGGCGGGCAACTTCCTCACGCACGAAAGACTTGATTTCGGCGAGCAAGGTTGCGTGGTCTGGAACTGCTGACAAGGCCGAGAGATCAGCATCACGTGGTGGCGGGCGACGGGTCATCAAGCGCTGCCGCCGCAGCTCGTCGTAACTTTGGCATAACATGATCACTTCTACCACAGTGCGGGGGTTCTTTGCCAGGAGCATGGTGAAGGCATAATCGGCGATGCCTTTTAGAACATGCGTGATTTTGTCAGCCTCTGACATGTTCAGGTCGACTTTCTTGCACAAGTCAAGGATGTCCTCGATATAGCTTGTGAAGGACTCACCGGTCTGCTGGGCTCGTTCACGTAAACGCTGTTCAGCTTGCAGCTTACGAACAGCAGGGCGGCCGAACACGTCGACGACAGCGGTTTTAAAAGCGAACCAAGTCGGGAAATCAGATGCGTGGTTATTGTACCACATTCCGGCCACACCCGCAAGGTAGAAGAACAGGTTACCGAGTTTAGCTGCCTCATCCCAATGATTGGGGACGCTCACACGTTCGTACATGGCAAGCCAGTCCTCGACGTTGGTGCCATCCGCGCCGGTGAAGACAGGAGGGTTGCGGATGCGGGGGACACCGGGACATGGCAGCGACGTAGGAGGAAGCGTTTGCTGGGCGGCGTCTTGATACATGGTTGGAGGCACGGTACGGGATCGAAGCTCCAAGGGCATCGAATGCTGACCGAAGGTGTTTGAAGGGCACAGCACTACCCAGCACCTCCACCAAATTGTTAAGCGGTTTATTGACGGACACTCAGCGATGATTCACGACAGCGACAGTCAATGCAGGGATCGACTCTCTGCACGAGCTGCTCTTCTTCTTAAGAAAAAGGGCGACCCACTAGAAGGCGTTGACGAGGATGACCCACTGTTCAAAGGCTTTACCACAATAATAATAATAATAATAATATTTATTATTATTATTATTATTATTATTATTATTATTATTATTATTATTATTATTATTATTTAAAACTTACGATTGCGGAATAACGGCCGTGGTAAACAGTCCAATATTTTATTGGTAACTGTAACGGTAACGTGCTACCTTTTTTTTCATGTAACGGAGGGTGGTAACGCCTTTCATTTTTGTTTGAGTAACGAGTATAAAGTATTTTGCTTTTTTGCTCTAACGCATATTCAACTGGCAGGTCCGGCAGCGAGAGGCAGGTCCGGCGCCACCGTCTGAGTCTAAGCCATTGTTAACAGGCACGCGTGTCATTGAGAATGACATGGGGACGCGACCACTTAGCCTGACCGAGACATAGTGGCGGCCGGTAAACGACCATCCCCCGTGCTCTTGTTAGGATGTCGGAGCGCCTCGCTGTCGCATGTACACCTGGTAAGCAATAATGTACCCATCGCTCTTAAGGACGCTTCTAGGAAGCAACAATTAACGAAAGAACTTACGGGGCTCGAGCATGGGGCCGGCACGAGTAATGTTGGACAGCACGGCCTGGCATGGGAGAGAGTGTCACGTGCGGAGAACCTCTCTCCCTTTGCGTGTTTCCTTCGGTGACGACGTTTTTACAAATGTAGTGCCTTTTATGAAAGTGTTTCTATGATTGGTTGTGATGCTGTGAGTCCCAACATGTGATTGGTTTTTGTGAAGACTCTTTGTGCGACCAAGGGTTAAAAAGAGGATGTTTGAACTTGAAAAGTGAGCGGAGCGGAGTCGGGGGTAAACGGCGGATCTCACCACCGGAGACCAGGCCATGCCGGCCGAGGGGTATGCCACCATTTTCAATGTTTTGTCTTTGTGACCCAGTGCATTTTGTAAATTGAAGTTGTGTTAGCTAAATAAACCCTCAATGAGTTCTCCCCGAAATCATCGTGTTGACTTCTCATCGATTGCCTGCGCGGAGTTTCACCCACACTTATTCGTCTCCCTGGTCGTCCGATGCGCCTAACTTTGAACAACCCCGACGTTTCGCTACAAAGTGGTGGAGGTGCGGGGTAACGATAGTCCCGCTCTGAAATTATGCCCCGAGTCAACAACAAATATCAGGATCCTACCTCTGACTGCTCCACTATGACGGAACCCCATACCTTCTTCTCTGCTATGTCTACCCCCTAAGCTACACCATTCGTTGGACCACCAGTCTTTAGAGGCGCGCCGGAGGAATCTATTTCCGAGTGGCTACTTTGCTACGAACATGTAGCGTCGCTTAATAATTGGGACCAAGCCACGAAGGTGAAATTTCTATATCTGGCTTTAGACGGAGATGCGAAAAAGTGGCACACCACTCAAATTCTAACCGGTGCTCCTAATACATGGGAAGAATGAGCGACGCTACTAAAAACGTCCTTTGCGAGTCGCCACTTAGTCGAGATCGCCCATTTGCGGCTACAAAACCGCACCCAATTGCCGTCCGAAACCCCCGAGCAGTACTACTATGACGTCATACAGCTGTGTGCAAGAGTGAACCCGTCCATGACGGAAGATGATCGGTTGCGGCACCTTATGCGCGGTTTGCGTCCGGATATTCTGGAGAAGATGATAATCGCAAACCCGGAGAGCTGCAATGCATTCCTCCAAATTTTGCAACGCATAAATCTGGCAGCTTTGATGAGCCGTGTGTCGGGGCTACAACCGATTGGCATCCAGTATTCCACCGGACCGCAGTCGTGGATGCAAAACATCGCGCAACCCCTAGAATTCGCACCCGCCGCAGCAACAAGGCACCCTCCTCCTACGTGTGTCGCCACTTGCGCCGCGGCCGAACTGCGTTGCCCGCGGGAGGTTGCCGACCGCGAGAGAGACCTGAAAACGATTGCGGACTCGGTTGCCTTGCTGTCTGACCGGCTAAAAGGCATCGAAGACGAGGTGCGACGCCCCCCAATGCCTTGGCCTCGGAGAACTTCCCGTGCCAACGACGGGCGTCCCCGATGCCAGATTTGCCGCCGCATAGGCCACATAGCCCAACAGTGCTGGCAGCGGTTCCGAGATGACAGGAACGATGAGGCTGAGCTCCAAGGCAATCAGAATGTGCAGCCTAATCCTTCGGGAAACGAGAACGGCCGGGCCTAGGGGGCCAGCCCGGCCGCCCCATCGGCACATTGTCGGAAAGTCAGCTTCTCACAGTCCCCACACGAGCCAACGGTAAAGAAACAAAACTTGTAATTGACACCGGCTCGTCCGTAAATGTCATCTCAGAAGAATTAGCTAACAAAATATGTGCTTCATTCAAATCGAGAAAAGACATATTCATCCGAGGAATTGGCGGAGGCTTGCTCACCCCCAATGGTGAAGCTGAAATAAAACTTGAAATTGGCACCATCAAAGTTCACGAGACGTTTTTAGTGGTCAAGGATTACCCGTACGAGCTACTCGGTGGTCTTCCTTTTTGTCGAGCAGCCTGGCTTCTCATTGATTTCTCCAAAAAAGAGCTGCAACTAAACGGTGAAATTTTCCGGCTACGTATAGACTCAAGTGCCCCCGAACATAATGATGTACTTGCAGTGCGGTACCACGAGCAAATTCGCATTGAACCTCGCACAGAAGTCGCTATTGAAGTAAAGGTCGCAAGGGACGGAATTCACCTCGTCGAACCGAACAGCACGCTCAAAAACGGACTTCAGGTTGCACGCACAATAACGAGGATCGTGCATGGGAGAGGCCTCATTCGCGTAGCTAATCCTACCATGTCGCCAGTAAACCTGCTCAGCGGAACAAAGCTTGGATGGGCTTCATCTATTCATGACGCACAGCTGGCAATCACGGCCCCCGAGAACGATCAAGTGCTTCAAGAGTTTGACATAGAGACTGGGGATCACCTACAGCCATCTGAGCGGGATGAACTGCTGTCGCTCATTGAGAAATACCGCCATCTATTTACGAGCAGTGACAACCCCATCCGGCAGACTCATGTCGCTGAACATGTGATTGACACAGGTGATTCTCGACCAATTCATCAGCACCCATATCGTCATTCCCCTTTTGAAAGACAACAGATTGAGCAACAAGTAGAAGAAATGCTGCGCGATGGGATAATTAGAGAGTCTCACAGTCCTTGGTCATCACCTGTCGTCCTCGTGAAGAAGCCAAATGGGACTTGGCGTTTCTGCGTCGATTTCCGCAGAGTCAATGAGGTCACTAAAAAAGATGTGCACCCACTGCCACGAATTGATGACATTCTCGACGTGCTACAGGGGTCAAAATACTTCACCACACTTGATCTAACATCAGGCTACTGGCAAGTGGGCATCAAGGAGGAAGATAAGCAAAAGACCGCATTTTCCTGTGGACAAGGCCTGTACGAATTCAATGTTGTCCCTTTCGGCCTGTGCAACGCCCCTGCCACATTCCAGAGAATGATTAACAAAGTCCTCAGTGGTCTTCTCTGGAAAGTTTGTTTAGGCCTACTTGGACGACATCGTTATTTTCTCGAAGACTATGGCAACTCATTTGCAAGATTTGGAAAGTGTGTTTTCGGCTTTGGACGTGGCAAACTTACGACTGAAGTCCGAGAAATGCAGCTTCGCTCGCCAGGAGATCAAATATCTTGGACACATTCTCACAGGTGAAAGCATCCAGCCGGACCCAGACAAAGTAGCAGCGATCGAGAAATTCCCAAAGACACGAAACAAGAAAGGTGTACAGAGCTTTCTCGGAATCTGTATCTACTATCGGCGATTTATCAAAGATTTCTCTCGCATTTCTCGACCTCTGACCAACTTAACCAAAAAGGATGTTTCTTTCGTCTGGGATGCGGCATGCGAAGTGGCCATGCAAACCCTCAAAGAGAAGCTGATCACAGCCCCAATTCTGCATCAATTTGAGCCGGGAAAGCCGATAGAGGTGCACACTGATGCCTGTGATTACGGCATTGGCGCCGTGCTTGTACAGAAAATTGGAACTCAAGAGAGAGTCGTCGCCTATGCCAGCCGCCACCTTAACAAGGTTGAGATGAACTACAGTACCACTGAGAAAGAATGCCTCGCCGCTGTGTACGCCTGCGGACAGTTTCGGCCATACGTCTTTGGTGCTAAGTTCACGGTCGTGACTGACCAAGCCAGCCTGGCTTGGCTAATGAAAGTAAGGAATCCGAACGGTCGACTTATGCGATGGTCTCTGTTGCTTCAGGAATTTGACATAACGTTGCGACACCGCCCTGGCCTCAAGAATGGAAATGCCGACACGCTTTCCCGCCTTCCTCATGATCCCGCGCCTGTAAGCGAAGAAAACCCCTTACCGTTGCTGGTTCTGGATCAGGTGGATGTTGGAAAAAAGCAGAGGGCAGACCCATGGATGAAAGAAATTATGCAGCACCTCGAGCACCCGGATGCGCCCGTTGTCAGGAAAACTAAAAGAACGGCACGGAGCTTTCGGTTGATCGACGGTGTACTGTATCGAAGGGCGAAAGGGTTTCAGGAGGATCGTGCGGCGCTCGTTGTCCCCAAGTGCTTGAGATCTGAGATTTTAAGGTACTGCCATGACGCCACCACGGCAGGCCACTTAGGTGTCAAGTGCACATGGGAGAAAGTTCATTGCCGATATTTCTGGCCGAAGATGTTCTCGTACGTAAGCAAGTACGTTCTCTCCTGCCCCGACTGCCAGACACGAAAGCAACCACCGGGGAGGCCGGTCGGTTTCCTCCAACCGATCCCACCTGCAGGTCGACCTTTTCAGCAGGTGGGCATGGACTTCATTGGGCCTTTCACTAAATCCAAAGCAGGGAACCGCTACATCGTCGTGATTACCGGCTACCATACGAAATGGGTCGAGGCTGTCGCGTGTCCAGCGGCCACTGCCGCAGAAGCAGCCAGAGCTTTCGTCGAACAAATCGTCCTACGCCATGGTGCCCCGGAAAAAGTAATAAGCGATCGTGGGCAGCACTTTGTCGCCAACTTGACCGAAGAAGTATTCCGGCTCGTGGGTAGCGAGCATGCCACCACAACAGCATACCACCCACAGGCCAACGGCTTGTGCGAGAGTTTTAACCGCACGTTGGCTGACATGCTCAGCATGTACGTTTCCTCACACCACCGCGACTGGGATGAATTCCTACCGTACGTTCTTTTTGCATATAATTCTTCCACCCACGAGACGACTGGATTCACTCCCTTCTTTCTTCTTCACGGTCATGAACCGACACTACCGGTGGATGTAGGGTCGGGCGCGCAACGCGGATTCGACTACACCCTGGATGCAATGAAAGTGGCCCGCAGGCTGCGGCAGGCTCGAAAAATAGTAAATGAACGGGAGAAGCGTCAGCAGGAGAAGAACAAGCGCAGCTATGATGCTAGGCGACGAAGTGTTGTTTATCATCAGGGCGACTTGGTGTACTTGTGGACTCCCTCCCGGGCGAAAGGGAAGACGACGAAGCTTCTTCACAAATATCACGGACCTTTCCGTCTTGTGCGCCAGGTAGCCGAGAACAACTGGGAGGTGGTAGACCAAACTGGGAAAAAACGTGACGTTGTGAATGTGGCGCGTTTA
Organism: Rhipicephalus annulatus; assembly: GCA_013436015.1. Taxonomy (NCBI): domain Eukaryota; kingdom Metazoa; phylum Arthropoda; class Arachnida; order Ixodida; family Ixodidae; genus Rhipicephalus; species Rhipicephalus annulatus. The sequence goes on along the minus strand of WOVY01011238.1, from coordinate 76,994 downwards.
AAGCCCTGCCACGTTCGATTGGGCTCCGATGCCGACGACGCGGACGATGAGTCTGATGATAATCATGAGGTGCGCGACCTCGGTGGTGATGTGCGCGAGGGAAGTGCCAGGAGAGATGACCACGGATTGCATCGAAGTGTTGTGCGCGAGTGCAGTGCAAGGAGAGATGACCACGGATTGCATCAAAGTGTTGTGCGCGAGTGCGGCTCCAATGGTGATGTGCGCGAGTGCGGTTCGCGAGTGGGTCAGGAACTCCGTTTGCAACATTGTGTGCGCGGGACACAGACCAGTGTTCCAGTACAGCAGTGCGAAAGCTACGACACGGACACTGAACTTTACTCGGACTGGAAGACATTTTCAAGTAATAACAACGCACAACAGAATGTCAGTGCTTACGAAACGGACACTGAATTGTATTGCTGTACCGATGAGTGAACCCATATATTTTTGTGTCCAATGATTTTGTTTTGTTTTTCATCTGTTGTTTTTATGTAATTTTTTAAAGCCTCTCACCTGTTATACACATGCATAAGTGTCTTTAAATAAGCATCTCACACACTTGTTGAATGCAAACCTTTTTGTATAATTAGTCTATTTATTGTCGTGTTTTGCAGATAAAACGAGTGGGGCACTTTTTTTCGTAGGGGGGAGGTGTCGCGAGAGCAAGGTTTCCAGCTCCAGTATCTTCTCAGGAAATTTGTGCAAAACCAACTCCTCTGCTTCTTTTTTAAGTCTTTCTTTGTACTCTTCCACCTTTGGGTTTGTTTCTCTGGCCATTACAGAGCTTCGGCTTTTGACTTTAATGGAATGTGGGGTAAATCGCGTTTTCCAGCCTGGGACAGGCGCCTACACGCTGCATTTACAGCTTACAAACGGGGCAGTCAAGGTCGCCCCCGTTCGGGATTAGAAGGGGAAAGCTTACTCGGAAAAGCGTCTAGCGAGAGGCAGGTCCTGCGCCACCGTCTGAGTCTAAGCCATTGTTAACAGGCACGCGTGTCATTGAGAATGACATGGGGACGCGACCACTTAGCCTGACCGAGACATAGTGGCGGCCCGGTAAACGACCATCCTCCGTGCTCTTGTTAGGATGTCGGGGCGCCTCGCTGTCGCATGTACACCTGGTAAGCAATAATGTACCCATCGCTCTTAAGGACGCTTCTAGGAAGCAACAATTAACGAAAGAACTTACGGGGCTCGAGCATGGGGCCGGCACGAGTAATGTTGGACAGCACGGCCTGGCATGGGAGAGAGTGTCACGTGCGGAGAACCTCTCTCCCTTTGCGTGTTTCCTTCGGTGACGACGTTTTTACACATGTAGTGACTTTTATGAAAGTGTTTCTATGATTGGTTGTGATGCTGTGAGTCCCAACATGTGATTGGTTTTTGTGAAGACTCTTTGTGCGACCAAGGGTTAAAAAGAGGATGTTTGAACTTGAAAAGTGAGCGGAGCGGAGTCGGGGGTAAACGGCGGATCTCACCACCGGAGACCAGGCCATGCCGGCCGGGGGGTATGCCACCATTTTCTATGTTTTGTCTTTGTGACCAAGTGCATTTTGTAAATTGAAGTTGTGTTAGCTAAATAAACCCCCAATGAGTTCTCCCCGAAATCATCGTGTTGACTTCTCATCGATTGCCTGCGCGGAGTTTCACCCACACTCTTTCGTCTCCCTGGTCATCCGATGCGCCTAACTTTGAACAACCCCGACATTTCGCTACAATATGACATGCTTGTCATAATTTAAATGTGTAGAGATGTCTTTTAGTTTGTGTTACCGTCATATTACACAATATCAATTTGGTTGCACAAGCTAGCGACATCGTCGTTAGCGCACCATGAGCAGGGCACGTAAATCATGTTGTACATGCCATGGATTTCATCATTGTCATCTTATCACCCACAATATTTGTTATACAGTCATGTCACCGAATTCCGAATTTGGACCATGTAAAACTAGCCAAATGGCCACACACACACCATGCGTATGGCATAATGTCATGCTACATGACATGCACGTCACGATTTTCACATTGGCCCGCCACGGTGGTCTAGTGGCTAAGGCACTCGGCTGCTGAACCGCAGGTCGCGGGATCAAATCGCGGCTGTGGCGGCTGCATTTCCGATGGAGGCGGAAATGTTGTAGGCCCGTGTACTCAGATTTGGGTACCCGTTAAAGAACCCCAGGTGGTTGAAATTTCCGGAGACTCAACTACGGCGTCTCTCATATACAAATAGTGGGTTTAGGACGTTAAACCCCACAAATCAACGATTTTCACATTACTATCTGTCATTTATGTTAGACAAACAAAAATATCTCATCGTATCTATTTTGGCATATATCAAGATAACGAAACGGCCACTAATGCATCATGGCATATAAACAATGATGTGAATAAGAAGCAAGACGATTTTTATATGACCTGTCATTTATGATCGTCATACAGTCGTGTTATGCCACACCAGTTTTGATATTAACCTCATGAATGATATGGTCCGCAGAGCGCAAGGTCATAAGTGGCTAGATAGAACGATAGATACGCCCAAATTGAACAAAGTCAATAATTAATGCTTCACATTTAGGGTAATCTTGCACGATATAGTTCTTTCGATTGATATTACTCACGACCATTTCTATTTTCGCTGCAGCAATCCTTAGTCTTTTATCTGGTGCATGAACTGAAGTTAAAACGTCGTGATTTTTTTTATACGAGTAATACGTAAGAAAGTAAACGTAATACAAAGCGCATGCATTGAAAAACATGGTCAGCACCACGAGCATTTCAGAAACATCCCAATGCAAATGAGGCCATGGAAACAAGAAATAAGCGCCTTTCGAATTCCGCAAGTTCGCGGCCCTGCACTGCATATTTGCCCAACCAACAGCGGTACCTGCTGTTCATCAAGTGGAAATGAGGCCCTAGTTGCACGTGTACGCGTTTTCTTTGTCAGAGTGTAAGCAAACAACGCAACAAGCTATTTACTAATTGTTAGATATCAATTAAATCGACACTTTCGGTTGAATTTCGCTGCCAGCATCAACGTATTTGTGGATGTCACTGTCACTCACCTAATATGTTTACGTATCTATATATATAAACGCAAGGAAGAAAAAAATTCAGAAAAAGACAGCAGTCCGCGGAACTGAACGTGAGACATCTGAAACGCGAGTGTGAGGTGTTAGCCACTGAGCATTGTGCACGTCATTCAACGTTCTGACGGCAAGCTAGTTATATCTACTACTTACCACAGGTGACGGGCATGTCAGGGGGGGGGGTACTATTATGTTTTCAGTGTTGCCAGCAAGATGGCACAGTGAGCGCGCGTCGCCACATCGTCACGACGTGGCGGCTCGCGCTCTCATCTCCCACATATACTTTGCCCCAAGGAGAGGAGGGGGTGGACGCTCTTTCGCACGCCCTCATCTCGCGGTAGGGTGGATCGTACATCTTGGCTGGCCTTTGGCTTTCACCGGAAAAATTCTGTTGTAGTTATTGGGCACACAAAGGTCAGTGCCATCGTTGCACAGGCTCACTAGCGAAAATAGCGTGCTTTTTAGACACAGTGAAGTAACAACTGAGACGCTTACTCGCGTTCATCTGGGCCTGTGAGTACGTTTAGTGTGTTATTTGTGCGTAAGAAACGCCAGGCACGTTTCGATCCACCTGCCGCTCTGCTCGTGCCCTTCCTGTGAGTTGCTATCACGTTCATTGCTTCGCCTTTGCGGCAACGCTGTTACTCTTTTTTCTTTTTGTGTTTCTTTCACTGATACTGGCTTCCTCAAAGTGAGCCTGTTTGAGGGAGTTGCTTTCTAATGCGAGATGATGCACGCAGTCAACGAGTCATGTGTCAAATTTCATATTTCGTGGGCTTTATTTATTAACATGAACAAATGAGCAGGCATCAGTATGTGTTCGAAAGTTGCAGAGAGATATTTAGTTTCTACATTCGCACATCTGCTTCTTTGACGTTTTGATAATAAGGTGAGTACTTTTTGTGTTACAAATAAGTCAAGACTAATGATATTTGACATTAAAAATATCAGTGGTCACTACAGTATACAGTATTCAGATGTCCGCAGAACTCATTTGCCATACTGGAAAAATACGGACTATATTCGGGTACAACTCAAGAAGGCAGCGGCGTTTTTCCTTCAAAGGCGGATATACACGAGCCCCCACCAATAGACGCACACTTTATGTGACGTCATGAGCCCGACTACACTCTAGCTGCGGACCCAAGCGACGGAGAACATGCCTAACATGGCCGCCCTCATTTCGAACTGCGCCGAGTCCCGTTGGCTGTGTGTGTCTCCCTTCGTCAGAGTCAATTCGAATTATGTGCGGTAGTCTGTCATGCTGAAATTTTATTGTGAGCTTACGATACACAATTTGTGCCACTTGTGTTTGTTGTGCGCCGTGAGCCAGCGAAGAGAGATTGCAGCGAACATCTGTGGCGCTGCGCTGCGCTTCGTCTGGAAACTGGATCCGTCGACGACATACCGATGTAAACAAACATCGTGTGTGTCTGTTTCATGGTGTTTCGTTTACGCCTGAGAGAAGTTACGAAAAGGAAAGTTTGCCAAAGCCTGGTATCTACTGCGAACTTGCACGGAACAAAGTGATGCAATCATAGTAGTTGCGAAACTCCCCATAGGCTCCATGTATCCAAATCCGAACATGTCATTTGCCCCCTTGTCGGGAGTGACCAGATTGTCTCGCCACCTGTTGATCCGCGCTCCCACAATTAAACGCATTATTTTTGTTTTGTGTTGTGTGTTCTAGGTGGCGCAAACGTCAGCTACATCCCCCAAAATTGGGCCGACTGCGTGTCCAAATTTCCAAATTTCAGAACACAGTTTCGCAACTCGTATACTTGATTAACTCTGGCACGAAATGCCATGTGCCAAAGGTGCGTGAACTCACGAGATATCAGGTTTGCAACCGAAAAAAAAAAGCCTGACACATGGAAAAGAAAAGCTTGGGCAAACACGCACAAAGAACGAAACTTATGCTTTGAAACCAGCGACTGCTTTACAATTAAACGCCCGGTGCCGTCAATCTTGCTCCATAGTAGGCGATACACAGCGTTGTAGATGGTACGGAGTTATTTTTCTCTTGTGATCCGGCATGTGCTGTAGCATTTTCATCATTACAGTCTTCCCAAAGCACTCGTCACGACACACAAAAAATCTTATTTATACCGACAAATTCTCGCTTTAGAAGCCGTAACAATATTTTGAGCGGTACTATTTCTTTTGTCGCGGAGCAAATTGGCTGCTGCGCTTCGGTCATCAGGGCGGGGCCTCTCCTGCCTTCTTAAGTTGTAACCGACAATAAGTTTGTTCCGTATAACACCCTTCCTCTTTTCTAGATGCTGAGCCTCTCTTGCTGGCGAGTAGGTCACGCGTCCACAGTCAGCCCTCACACTACGCATGCGCGACTTTCCTCCTTCCACTCTCAACCAGCCGGGCATTACTAGCCAGACCTCCATCCTTAAAGTGATACCGGCCATCGTCCAGAACATTGTTTCGAAATAAACGTTCATTATTTTCTCTCTTTCTCCCCTTGCTTACTTTCGTCCTGTCTTTTTTTCCCTTTCTCCTTTCTTCCCAGCCCACCGTACTGGTGTAGCGCTTATGGTTATTACAATATAGTTGCGCTCCGGGATTACAAAACGTTCTGGAATAATTATCTCAAAGTTCAACTCGTCGAACAGCACTAAATACAGTTCATAAATAAATAACACTAACTTTCTTAAACAAATTTGTCTAGGCTTTTATTCTAATTGTCCACAGCGCTGTGGTTCAACGGAACGCAATATTTGATTGCCAATTCAACAGGAATTTGAGTCAGGTTTCTTTTTAGTAGGGGATATGCTATAAAGATTTCCACGTGAAAAGTATTTTTTTTCTTGATCAAAATACAAAGATTCATTTTTACCCGGTAAAATACGTCCGGATTTTTCGGCCGATCCGCTACAATGGGTATGAACCAGGACATATAGGAACAAGCAAGGAAGAAAGATGATATACATGCACGCGGTGCACGAGAACCGAACGGCGCCTCAATCAGTGGCAGGGGCTCAGACCAGCTCGCTGCACGCCTCGCGCTCTCGCCGCCGTTCCACCAAAGCCGTCGTCTCCTGGCGCCCGCTTGCCGGCGAGCTCCAAGGCTGAGGAGCACGGCGGGCTCTTCACGTTCGACGACTGAGGCGAGAACGAGTTCCGGAGCGACGACGCCATGGTGCAGGAAGAGGCGGAGGCCAACAGCCTTCTGCCAAAAACCGGGCGAGGTAAGCGTCAGACAGCCGCTGACCAGGATGCGGCTGGTCCTTCCAAAGAGGCTGCAGCTACCAAGCGTCCACGCGGCCGACCGCCAAAGACCTCGTCGGAGGGGCCGCTAGCCCCGACGCCCATTGTACCTACGCCAGCTCGGAAGTTGCGCAATGCCACGGAGGTGACGCAGCCCGAGGGAGAAAACCCTTCGTCCAGCAAGGAAGTGGCAGCCAAAACACCGAGAATCAGCCGTACAAAGCGCTACCGAAGCTCCTTCTTGAAAAGCCCAAACGACACGGCAAGCGAGGCACCAAAGCGTCGCCGATCAAGAAGGTGAGCCGGGGTCGGTCAAGGAACTCATCGCGCAGTCGCCATGTTGGACCCACTCGTAAAGCCCGAACACGTAGAAGCTCTTCTGCATCGTCGGACGCAAGCCACCCACGAAAGAGGCGCACCAGGAGCCACCGCCATGTCCGGTCTATTACGTCTTCTTTGATCATGAGCCGGCGCTCGAAGCGTGGCAAGAAGCGACGCCACACCCGTAGTCGCTCGTCCTCGAGGCACGGAGGGAGGCATGGGAAGGCACGGATGGCCCCGAGCAGCCGGTCGTCGTCTGTGCGCGGGAGGCGCACTAGGACGGGCAAGACATCCAAGGATCGGAAGAAAAATTAGGTGAAGCCATTAGGACTGATCTAGCAGAGCCAGGCTTAGTGATTATTTGGCATTCTTTTTTTAAAAAGTGGCGAGATTTAAAGGGCCTCTTCTGCTAGGCACAATATTGTGCAATAAAATTCATTTCGTTGCCCCTTCTTGTATTGCTCAATTATTGTCTGAAATATGCTGTAACAGTGGCGGATCTAGACAGGGGAGGGGGAAGGTTAAGTGTCAGCCCTCCACCTCCTATTGATCTTCATTGCTGTTCACCCGCCTCCTTGTCAGGTTTTTTGTGGATGTTTCCTTGGCTACCACTTCGAAAACCGCAGTGCATAGTAGCCGAGTGGGTAGAGCCTTCGCTCCCTGCATTGGAGGGACCGAGTTCGACACCCACTGCCGCCAGAGACCCCCTATTTGTAATTACGAAAATTTTACGTACTGCGGCCAGTTTTAGCATCTTCATATCTGGTTATCCATCTATATATGCATTTAGCCACCTACTTATGGGGGCTCTCGTCATCACCCCGTTAACTTGGGGTAAAGAAAAATTATCATGGGAAGGTATAGGATGGTTTGACGAACATGGCTCGCTGGTCATGACATGCAGGATGTCCAAATCCCGTTGCGTACGTTGCCACAACCTTTCGCCAGACCCATATACCTCATTATAAATTCGACGAGCTCTGAAATTGATCTGTGTTAAAAACATCGCATGTCACCCTCGTGATTTTTTCAATACTGACACGTTTTACGCGCCTTATGTGGAGTATATGCCCCTATACAGCCACGTAACATCCTCATAGTTTGCATCTCCCACGTGTCCCCGCAAACCTCACATCATTGCTATTTTAATGTAATTTTTCCTGGCGCTTTTTCGCCAAGTGTCGCCCTTGCACCAATAAATAAATGTCATCAAAACCCCTTCCGCCAGACACACTTGTAGCACATATACCCGTATACCATGCATGGACGAGTACGCCCGCAAGTGATTGAGAGTTTTATAGGGAACTGGCGAGAACAGATAGGGGTAATCGTTAAGAAAAAATTGTAGAATTTCACGTACCCTAGGAGGCAGTGTGATGCGGATGGAGATGACTGTGTTGTAATTTTTTATTGCTCGAAACGTTACGAAGTGGCTCTAATCATAGGTACGTATGCACGCACCCAAACTCGTTAAACAGCCGCATATGATTTGATATGTAACCAGTTTACAGTTGTGTAACGATGCCAACAGGAACACCCAGAAGCGGTAAGCTGATATGAAGCGCTGGTGCTGGCAAGAATGTTAGCCCTGGACAATACTCCATGAATGAACTTAAGCGGATTGCGCTTAACCAATATGGACGTTAACTTGATTTGACAGCTGTACCTTAGAAGTAAATATGTAATGTTCATAAGATTGGATATCCTGCACTGAAACTGCATTCGACGTTTTACAAAAATTACAGTGTCTATTGGGAAAGCAGTTACGAGACGTGGCGGGGCTCTGTGATAGAATACTTGGCTGCCATGCAGAATGCTCGGATTTGATTGCTGCTAGCCTATGGCCAGGAATCATGGACTTTGCGGGGGTTGAAGAAGTGTCCCACCTGGTGTCAACACTGTGTCTGAAATTGTGCCCGTGCTGCACCTGACGAAGCAGTGGCGGGGGGATCTTGTGAGACATTGTACCCTTCTTCGCTCTTGCCCTCCCAACCCCCTCCTGAGCATTGTGTCTCTCATCGCTCGACCACGCTCGGGCTAGACTGCATCTGCGCGCGCTTCTCTCAGCGAGCGCGCAGGTGCTGTCTAACCCGGCCGTGGCTCGACAAACACGTCGGAATGCACCGGCTTTCACCGTCGCTATCACTGGATCATGTTTGGGGCACAGGCCAGTAGGTTACCCAAGAGCCGATTCTCACGGATCACGTCATCGCATGCTCGTACTGCAATTGCAGGTAAATCAGGGCCGGCTGTGAAAATGATTAGCCTATGAATTAAAGGATTTGTTTTGTCACGCTAAAAAAAGCTTTCAGTTTTCAGTCTTTGTCCAGCTGTACAACTGTTACTTATACAATTATTCAGGCAAAATACGATTGCAGAATTGCTGCAAATATTTTAGTTTTGCTGCACTAGGTGTGAAACTGCAAAATAACGCAATTCAGAGCTGTTCTCGTGAGACCTTTTTTCAGAAGAATGGGCGCATTAGTATCTACTCACGTCAATTGCATTTATTTTCAAACGCTAGATTGATCGTACTTAATGACCAAATTTACGTATGTATAAATAAATAAATTTATAATTCACTTTCTGTCTTCTACGAGAGCTCACGAGGGCACGTCAGTAATCCAGGGCTGTCGTCAATCTGTTAAGTGAGCGATGTGAAATTGTTTATGAAGTATGATGCAGCCTTCAGAGCACACGGGATCGCGAACAGCGGGAATTATACTTTATAAGAAAATTCGAATCTCTCCCCAACGAAATATTGAAAGTCCTAGGCGACTGACGCGTGCTATAAATAAAAAATAAATTGCAATATTTAGTTCATTTATTTATTTCAATTGTTCATATATAGGTGAATTCGGACACACAGGACAAGTAATCTATCGCTTGAAAATAAGCGCAATCAGTGCTACGGACATAAGCCGGCGCATGTTAGTATCACTAACATAAATACTTATCTTTTTATACTGTTTTTATGCTCTGGTGTTTATCTCTTAGAGATTCTGTAGTTATATATTTTGAGTTTTATCGTGGTCAATGCTTTCCGAAAGCTGGAGCGGTTCGTATGTATGTATCCACTTTGGTGTGTAGGGCTCGGTGCCCTGCGTGAACCACTGAGTGACCAAACCATCTGAGCTTGAACTCAGACCATTTGTGTGAGGCGAAGTGGAATAATTTTTAAAATTTTCAGTTTTTTGGGGTCGTTTGGTCAGGCGGCCATTTAATCTCCCCTTCGGGACAATGCACGGACAATACGTCTGCTTCGGTCGGCTCCACCTCCCATTTATTTTTCGTTTTTTTTTCTCACTGACGAACAATTAAGCAAAACCATAGTCACTGCCGCTTCTCGTGCTGCTTCGTTCTCTGAGGTTTTTTCTTTCATTTTTTTCTGGCCCCCAAACTGGTTGGGCTGCCTTCCGCTGCGGGACGTGCCATTTCACTTACAACCTCCGATGAAGGCTGGACCACCAAATAAAACTGTTAGGCAAAAAATATTGTTTTGTTACTATGTATTTGGCATTATAATTTAGTGTGTTATCACAATCGGCCTTTTCATACTTCAGCCTCTTAATTATCTTTCTTTTATAGGCACGCAAAACAGCCAAATTGAAAACGACGAGTTATTGGAATGCTAAAACTTAAAACACAGAAATTATAAAAAGCTGACTTAAAGAAAAACTGAAGCTTGAAATGCCGAAAACGCAAATTGGTGAAACATTGAAATGCCGAAACGACAAAATGCCTCCCTAACCTAGTTATAGTTGAACATAAAGTATTTTGGGAGAATAAAGGTTCCGCCGGCTGTGTACAAGGTTTATACACTTTGCTCCTTTTTTCCAACAGGCATGTCCTCTTTGCATGTGATTCAAACTTTCAAAAAAGAAAAAAAAATGCATAACTGCATATGTCATGGAAAATATCACCGATTCCTTGCATAGATGACTAGCACAGACATCACAGAAATTGCAATGTTGAGCACCACATAATACACACAAGGTTTGTGACATCACGTGTTAATGCTATCATTATATCTCAATATTTTTGTTATTGACGTACTGATCAAAAGGGAGTGTTTGGGCGAGCTGGCATTACGTCATCAAGAAAATTTAGACAGCGCTAGAGTAAACACGAAGGAGAGCACCTGCCTATGTCAGCTCTTTTTTGTGCTTTCACGTTTATTTCAGCGCTGTCAAAACTGTCTGGTTATTGACAGACACAGGCCAAGAAAATTCTCGCCGCATCTTTATCATATTGACACAGGTTGAACGCACTGTGATTATGCTGCCTTTACGTGAAAGTTTTCATGCTGGTGAACGAGTACGTTAAAAAGCTATGACCATGACGTCACATGCAAGCAATCAATATTGCATTTCCTACAAACATGTTGCGTTAAAATTTGAAACGCCGATATCGTACTGGTTGCCGATAGGGAAGCTGAGAAATAATTTTCTCGTTAACCTTGGCTTGATAAAACTTTTCTGTTCGGCTAGTTGATACATGCTTACTGAAATGCAAAAAAAAGAAAAGATGCGTACCATCAATGTAGGACCGCGGTAAGAATTCGTAGCGCGGCAATTTTTGGTTTGCTTTTATTTGCTTTGCGGCGTAAGCTTAAGAAGGCATGTCAGCCGCGGGCTGCCAGCGTTGCTTGAGTGACAAGCGGTTGAAGCGCGACCGACCGGTTTTGCCACGAGCGCAGACACGCGGCGCCAGCATATTGCCCTGCTTTGTCGACGGTCGAGCGTTTCCAGTTACTACTAACTCAAAGAAAAGGGAACCAACCCGGGCAACGAAAGGGTTGAGATTGTAAACGTCGTTGCGACGGCACCCTAATTGCCTCTCGGAACTGGCAGTCGGCGCATCAACGGGCCTCTTCCGAGACCCCGCGCACCGCGGTGACTCCTCGCATCGGTTCGGCGTATGGCCCGGCCACGTACTGTTTGCGCGCCTGCAAAATCGGCAGCGCGCGTTGCGAAAACTCTGAAGTCACCGACGACCTTTTTCTGCCGGGCCGGCTTTGGTCCAGTGACTCTCAGAAGCGGGCTCGCGACACGGGAAATGGTGACGGTCGCCCGTTCGACGCCTGGGTTTCCTATTGTTGAATCGGGCATGTCTTCGACTACATCCCCGTTTATCTGGGCAAAGGAACTCGTAAGCAGAAATATGCGCGGTCAGCGAGCGGTTCCTCGTACAGCGCACAGAGGCAAAAGGATTATAGCCCCGTTGTCAAGAAATTGACGTGGTAGAGAAAAATCGCCCTATGGCCACACTACCCAGTACAGCTAGCTCTGTCTAAATAATTGTGCGCCGCGAAGCTGGCCCTGGCCTCTATGCTTTTTCTAGTTTTGTTTTATTTACGTTTTGGTTGTTGTGTGGTTTGGGGAGAGTGCATAAGTCCCACGTGCACGAAGGCGGGATCCTCGTGGCGTTTTTTTTTTAATGTACACAATGTACTGTCCAATCAGAGGACAAGCAAGTGATTATGTGCCGAGATGGTGGTAAGGGCGGAGCGCCAGGAAGGGATAAGAAGAGGCCCCGTGGCTCCGCCGGGTGTTCTGAACCGAGCTTGCGGTGTTAGGCACCATCGGCTCCGCCGAACCCCGTAGGGTCGCCCTACAGAAGTCGGTTCATTTCCAAGTTGTTTTTCTTTTCCTTTTTTTCGTAACATTGATGTCCATTGTTTTGTAAAATCTGTAAATACAAGTTTTTCTCAGCCATCTAAAACTTCTTCAGCGTTGCTTCTGCTTCCTCGTCAAGCGTCCAGCAGGCCAATAGCCGCTATTGGGATAGCGGCGTACGGTTCTTCTCCCACTTTGCTACACCACCACGGGTGGTGCGCTTCGGGCGCCGAGTGGGGAGAAGTGGTTTCTTCTACATCGAGAATAGAACCTGATTTTACTGGCGCAGTCGGACAGGATTGGCTTGCTGTGGACGGAGTGGAAAAAGGAAGAAGCTGGCTGAGAGGAAAGACGAAGTACAGATGAAGACGCCAAGTGGCACCAGACCAACGGACAGACACTGCAGCAAGTAGCTGCGGCAGCTGGAAGCTGCAGATAGCCTGGTGTTCCCGGAAGACATCGAGGGAGTGACTGGGTCAAAGCGGTCCTTGAACGAGTTCTCAACACCCAAAAGGCGCGTCCACGACGAGGTGGAGCATCGACCAGAAGCCTGCAGCAACAAGCCAGAGCGACGCCACGACAACGGGACCGAGCTAACGTGAGTTCCCTTTCTCATTGCTGTATTGTTGTTGCGGGGCAAACAGGCTAGCACCACTTTCAGCAGGATGGAGGGTGGCGATGGGGCGAGTGAGGATGGGAGTGGTGACGTCCCTTGGACGGCACGAGACCAAGCAGATCATGATTTTAAGATGGCTCGCGAACGAAGCCGGCAAATGGAGTTGGAGTTAGAGCTCGCTAAATTACGTCCGGCAAGCCCGTCGGGTAGCGTGAGTGATGCGGGCAGAACATTTGAGCGCTGCTCCAACACTGAGTGGCGCAAATACGCCAAATTGTTAGTGGGTGCCTTCCCGAAATTTCCCGCAGACGCGGAGGTCCCAATTTGGTTCGAGTCAGTGGAGCACACTCTGGAGGCATATGAGGTACCTCGAAGTTATTGGGGACAAATAGTCTTTCCACTCGTGGCTGAGCGCATAGAGTATTTGTCAACTCGGCTCACACCCGCCCAACATCGGGACTATGAGACCGTGAAGGAAGTAGTGCTTGATGAACTGAAGCTGTCTCCCTTAGAATACCAAAAGAAATTCACAGGGGCACGTAAACGAAAAACAGAGACGTGGAAAAGTTTTACAACAAGATTGGGCAGCTACTTAAATTTTTATGTGGCGTCAAGAGACGTGTCCACCTTCACGGAGCTTTTGGAACTACTGGTAGTGGACCAATTGAAGACCGTGTTGTCTGAAGAGGCATTAAAATACTTGAGGATACGTGAGGGGGCAGCGTGGTACAAAAGCACAGAAATTGCAAGGCTCTTGCACACCTTTGAAGACGCGAACGGCAGTGCGGAAGCGCAGAAAGGACAGCCGCGTAACGCCAGCAGCAAAGGGGTAGAAAAGACGACCGACCAACAGAGTAGCAGCCCATCGGGCCCGAGTCAGGGTTCGAACACGAGACCGAAGGGTTCCTATAATTCAGCTAGGCAACCAAGGAAAACGGGATGTTTTGAGTGTGGATCGAACACACATATTAGACTCAACTGCCCACACTATCTTGAAAGGGTGGCGCCGAATCCTAGCGCTTCGGAGGGAAATGATAAACTCACTGCTCGAGTCTGCCTAGATAAGGTAACGCCGGCCGACCGCTTGTGGAAGGTAACTCTGAATTGCAAAGATAAAACTTTGAATGCAATAGTAGACACGGGCGCCGAGATTACGGTAGTGCAGGAAAGCGTGGTCCCTGAAGAATTTATCCAGGCCCATGGCCGCGTAAGCCTCCGGGCAGCATTTGGTGAACGAGTCGAGGCCAAACTAGTAGAGCTCCCGCTAACGCTGAAACAGGGGCAACCGGTGTTCGCCGAAGTTTCACAGGCCACACCGGTCTTGTGTGCGGTCACAGATAAACTAAACGTGAGTGAATGCCTGCTCTCGGCGAGCGATTGGACCGCGTTGCAGCAGAGCCAGTGTGATTACGACAAACATAACATGACACTATCCCCCCAAAACTTCTCCGACGAGCGAGAGGCGGCCGCAAAACTAGATGGGAGAGTAGTAGAGCAGAGTAGACCGACTCCGGATTATCCGCGGTCAGCGGAGGGAAGCGTACTACAGCCCAGCGAGGTCGAACGCACACGGGAGGAAGAAGTGGTTACAGCCGTGGCGGTAGAGGAGGGAGAATCAGGGCCGGAAGGAGAGCGTAACGCTAGAGAGAAAACACCACACACCGCCGAGAACGAGGCAAGTTGCGTGTCGCAAAGTAGCGCTAGTGGCGAGAGGGGCGATTTCGAGGCGTTGCGTGAGGAACAACAGAGTGACGAAACGTTGGGCCGGGCATGGAGAGACGCCGCGGAAGGGCGAGGTGGAATGCTTGTGATTGATGGGTTGCTGTATCACCGAGAACAGGTATTGGGTCAACCGGTCAAGCAGTTAGTTTTGCCGATCACCCGGCGGGCTGATGTGCTCAGCCTGGCGCATGAGTCGTATTGGGGCGGACACCTGGGGTTTCGTAAGACGAAAGCGAGAATTAAACTTAGTTTTTTTTGGCCAGGTATAGAAAAGGACGTCCGAGACTACTGCAATTGTTGTCACTCGTGCCAGATCAGGGCTGACAGGAGGCAGACAGACAGAGTTCCCATAGCGCCCCTCGTAAGGCCCCGATACCCCTTTCAGAAAGTCAATATTGACGTCATAGGACCAATTGAGCCGCCGACAACTCGCGGCCACCGCTACGCGTTGTGCATGATGGATCTCTGCACCCGCTGGCCCGGGGTCATATGTCTCAAATCATTGACAGCTAAAGCTACCTGCGACGCAATGTTGGAAATTTTCAGCCGCAGCGGTATACCAGAGGTAGTATGTTCAGATTCCGGGACCAATTTCACCGCCGCGCTGACCCGCGAATTCCTGACGCGCCTCGGCTGTTCCCCTCGGTTTTCGACACCGGAGCACCCGGAAAGCAACGGGGCGGTCGAACGGTGGAACAGAGTGTTCAAAAAGATGCTATTCCATGTGATATCTGAACAGGGGCGACAATGGGACAAGTTTGTGCCACTTCTACTGTGGGCATATAGAGAAGTTCCTCACGACACTACGGGCGTGTCCCCGTTCCAGATGATGTACGGCAGAAAACCCGTCGGTCCGCTCGCGATCCTACAGAGGGCTTGGACGGGAGAACAGGAAATGCCCGCGACAGTGGCAGACAAGCCGGCGGAGTATATGCGAAAACTGAAGCAACAGTTGGAGATAGCCGCGGAAGCTGCTAACGTGACCGCAACTAAACAACAGAGGGCGTACGCGACGCAATACAACCTTCGTGCGAAAGAAAAGGAGTTTCAACTTGGGGAGCAGGTGCTTGTTTTTGATAGCAACCGTTCCGGTAAGATGCAACCGAAATGGGTAGGTCCGTGCAGGATCACAGGAAAGTACCGCCAACACTCCTATTACTTAGAGACGCCGGCGGGTAAGCGTATGCTAGTGCATGCCAACCACCTGCGCCCGTACACGTGCCGGGTCGCTGGCATTGGTGTCATATTCCATGACGACCACGAGTTCGGGGAGGTGGAATACGTGCCGCGTCCTGTCTCCTCGCACGACAGAGCATCTATCCTATCGGCGGGTAGCTTGGCTCATTTGCAGCCCCATGAGAGAGTGTTAGTACGGGAGGTGTTTGAACGCCATGCGGCCTTATTTAGCAGACAAGTGGGGATCGCGCAAGTCGGCGAACATAAGATAAGGCTTATGCAAGGGGCTACGCCGAAACGTAGCCGCCCTTACCGCATGCCAGTGGCCTTGAAGGGCGAGGTTTCAAAACAGATAGCGGAACTGCTCGAGCTTGGTTTAATATACCGGTGCGAAAGTCCATTTGCTCACCCCCTTGTGTGCGTCCTAAAGAAAGATAGCACGGTGCGCCTGTGTGTCGATTACCGAAGCTTAAATGCCATAACCGAACCAGACGCATTCCCGATAGGATTCCCGCAAGAACTGATTATGAATGTAGGTCAGGCTAGTTATATAACTCTCATTGATCTCCGACGAGGCTACTGGCAAGTTCCCTTAGCGGAGGGGTCACAGCGCTTGACTGCGTTCGTGTCGCACCTAGGCCAGTTTGCTTGGAGAGTAATGCCGTTTGGGCTCAGGAATGCGGCAGCCAGCTTTCAGCGAAGTATGAACCAGCTGTTAGCACCCCATGAGGCATATGCTTGTGCCTACTTGGATGACATTGCGGTTTTCAGCAGGTCCCTACAGGAGCACGTCCGGCACCTCCACGCTGTGCTCTCCGCACTAACGTCCGTAGGTCTAGTAGCTAACATGGAAAAATGTCAGGTGGCGTGCGCGTCTATCCGCTACCTCGGACATATTGTGGGATCGGGAAAGCACGGTCCGGACCCCAGCAAGCTCGCGGCTATTGAGGGGCTGCAAGTACCCCAGAATAAAAAAGAGTTAAGGAGTGTTCTAGGTCTGTGCGGGTATTACCGGGGTTACATACCCAATTTTGCTGGCATTGCCAAGCCCCTTACCCAATTGACGGCTAAACATGTTCCTAACCACATCCCTTGGACGCCCGAGGCCGACGAGGCATTTGCAAAACTCAAGGGTGCCCTGTGCAGCGCTGTTGAATTAACCACTCCAGACATTCACAAGCCGTTTTGGCTTTTTACGGACGCTTCCGCTATCGCTGTGGGAGCTTGTTTGGCCCAAATGGCCGATGACGGTACCGAGTGCCCTATTGCTTTTGCCAGTCATCGCTTCACGCCTGCTCAGATGAAATGGTCTACGATAGAACGCGAGGCGTTCGGTGTCATTTGGGGACTCAAAAAGTTCGACACTTGGGTATTCGGGGCCAAAATCTTTGTCGTCTCCGACCACAATCCACTCGCGTACCTCACTCAAGCTTCGCCACAAGGGGCCAAATTGATACGTTGGGCATTGGCTTTGCAGCGCTACGACGTGGTAGTGCAACACAGAAAGGGTACAGCACATGCTAATGCAGACGCGCTTTCCCGGCTGACAAACCAATACTGGGAGGAGGTGCAGCAGCCTGAAAGCCCCGCAGCCGCGATCAGTGAAGGAGGGGGAACGAGTGTTATGTGCCACGGGACTAAGTGATGGATTTATGGTGCAAACATGGCAATAACACTTCAGAATGATGATGGAACTTTTGAACATCATACAACAGTGTGTGACAATTACCAAGTGTAGTGGTGTGAACTGCGTGTGGTGTCTGTTTGCTTTTACGTGCCAATATTTTTTGTTGCGTTTTTTTATTATGTTGGGTGGGGCAACAGCGCCCAAATGTGCTGGGGCATGTGTTGCAGTGTGTGTCATGTTAATGAAAACTCTTGCAGAGTGTGCAAAAAATTACCCACGGCAGGGAATGTGAGATGTTGCATGCATCATAAGCGTTTGGTGGAAAGGCGCGTGGAGCGAGCAGCTCTGGCATGTTTGGTCGGGGCTACTAGATACCGCGTTTCAGCCGCATGATGTTTGGAATAGGCTCGCTATATTAAGAGAGCAGGGCAGCTCACCAAGTAGCTTTGTCATGTCAGCTGGCGCTGGAGATTGGTTTGTCTCATTGTGTGTGTGTTTTTTTTTTTGCACCGAGACCAAGTGGGGCTCTTTGCGCGCTTTCTTTGCAGGAGAGAATTTGCGCATGCTGCTGCCGGCCAGGTGCAGCGTGACCACTGCGTAGTGGGTGGGACACCCCGGCCGTTGGCAGTAGCTGTTAACCCACCGTACACCCACTGGTTGAGCGCGGTCCGTTTTTTTTTGTGTGTGGGTTTACTTCGGCAACACTGTACGCAAGTTGTTGCGAAGTCTTGGATGGGGGGTGTAGGACCGCGGTAAGAATTCGTAGCGCGGCAATTTTTGGTTTGCTTTTATTTGCTTTGCGGCGTAAGCTTAAGAAGGCATGTCAGCCGCGGGCTGCCAGCGTTGCTTGAGTGACAAGCGGTTGAAGCGCGACCGACCGGTTTTGCCACGAGCGCAGACACGCGGCGCCAGCATATTGCCCTGCTTTGTCGACGGTCGAGCGTTTCCAGTTACTACTAACTCAAAGAAAAGGGAACCAACCCGGGCAACGAAAGGGTTGAGATTGTAAACGTCGTTGCGACGGCACCCTAATTGCCTCTCGGAACTGGCAGTCGGCGCATCAACGGGCCTCTTCCGAGACCCCGCGCACCGCGGTGACTCCTCGCATCGGTTCGGCGTATGGCCCGGCCACGTACTGTTTGCGCGCCTGCAAAATCGGCAGCGCGCGTTGCGAAAACTCTGAAGTCACCGACGACCTTTTTCTGCCGGGCCGGCTTTGGTCCAGTG
This sequence comes from Rhipicephalus annulatus, assembly GCA_013436015.1. NCBI lineage: Eukaryota > Metazoa > Arthropoda > Arachnida > Ixodida > Ixodidae > Rhipicephalus > Rhipicephalus annulatus. The sequence continues at coordinate 58,379 of WOVY01011238.1, read as the reverse complement.
ACTCTCAGAAGCGGGCTCGCGACACGGGAAATGGTGACGGTCGCCCGTTCGACGCCTGGGTTTCCTATTGTTGAATCGGGCATGTCTTCGACTACATCCCCGTTTATCTGGGCAAAGGAACTCGTAAGCAGAAATATGCGCGGTCAGCGAGCGGTTCCTCGTACAGCGCACAGAGGCAAAAGGATTATAGCCCCGTTGTCAAGAAATTGACGTGGTAGAGAAAAATCGCCCTATGGCCACACTACCCAGTACAGCTAGCTCTGTCTAAATAATTGTGCGCCGCGAAGCTGGCCCTGGCCTCTATGCTTTTTCTAGTTTTGTTTTATTTACGTTTTGGTTGTTGTGTGGTTTGGGGAGAGTGCATAAGTCCCACGTGCACGAAGGCGGGATCCTCGTGGCGTTTTTTTTTTAATGTACACAATGTACTGTCCAATCAGAGGACAAGCAAGTGATTATGTGCCGAGATGGTGGTAAGGGCGGAGCGCCAGGAAGGGATAAGAAGAGGCCCCGTGGCTCCGCCGGGTGTTCTGAACCGAGCTTGCGGTGTTAGGCACCATCGGCTCCGCCGAACCCCGTAGGGTCGCCCTACAGAAGTCGGTTCATTTCCAAGTTGTTTTTCTTTTCCTTTTTTTCGTAACATTGATGTCCATTGTTTTGTAAAATCTGTAAATACAAGTTTTTCTCAGCCATCTAAAACTTCTTCAGCGTTGCTTCTGCTTCCTCGTCAAGCGTCCAGCAGGCCAATAGCCGCTATTGGGATAGCGGCGTACGGTTCTTCTCCCACTTTGCTACCCCACCACGGGTGGTGCGCTTCGGGCGCCGAGTGGGGAGAAGTGGTTTCTTCTACATCGAGAATAGAACCTGATTTTACTATCAACAAAGAACAAATAAGGACAGCAAGGGCGTAGCTCACAACTTCATTCTCAGAACGTCAGTGGCTTATATAGGCCTAGCAACCATGCGCGTTCTCATCCCTTCACATGCTCCTCAGGAAACGTGATCAGATTGACAAAAAATAAATGACAAAAAAGCCGATAAACAAAAAATACTTAAAAATTGAATATTCCACCTCGCATAGTAACAGCTATAACTAACATGCATATCTCCCTTTTTTTAATGTAGTGAGCTTTCGCAATTTACCCCTTATGGCATCATTACTCTTTCCAAGAACGGGTGACTGGAAAACCCAGGCTCACGCTTCCAGGGACCACAGTGCGCATGCAAATGTACCAAAAGTTTATTTTCCACAGAAAGTTCATGCTCGCTTATTCTGCCGTTTATACACTGACCTGTTTGACCAATAAAAACCGTACCGCAACTGAGCAGAATTTCGTACACCACGCCAGCCATGCAGGCGTCATACCACCTCGCGCGCCTCTCCCGAAAGGGGGGAAAGCAATGATAGCAAGGGGGGGGCACAATAGTAAACCCTTGGTTCTTGCTCTGTAAGCGGTGGTCATTGTCCCTAATCGCTTCCGCGACGTTGTCTTCGAGCACAGATTGTTCACTCCTCTAGGAGGCAATGAGCCAGAAAAGCATCAATCACTTTATTGGAGATCATGGCATTACCTTCTACAGGAAGCTCGATAATCACTTTGGCGCTGCATTTTCCTCACGTCTCGCAGCACATCCAGAATCTTTTCTATGAGGATTATATTATTATTATTATTATTATTATTATTATTATTATTATTATTATTATTATTATTATTATTATTATTATTATTATTATTATTATTATTATTATTATTATAACTTACGATTGCGGAATAACGGCCGCGGTAATCCTCCACTATTTTATTGGTAACTGTAACGGTAACGTGCTACCTTTTTTTTCATGTAACGGAGGGTGGTAACGCCTTTCATTTTTGTTTGAGTAACGAGTATGAAGTATTTTGCTTTTTTGCTCTAACGCATATTCAACTGGTGTAATGCGAAGCAGCCTGAAAAGAGGAAGTCATGTTTATATAACATGCTTGTCATAATTTAAATGCGTAGAGATGTCATTTAGCGTGTGTTACCGTCATATTACACAATATCAATTTGGTTGTACAAGCTATCGACATGGTCGTTAGCGCACCATGAGCAGAACGCGTAAATCATGTTGTACGTGCCATGGATTCCATGATTGTCATCTTAACACCTACAATATTTGTTATGCAGTCACATCACACAATTTCAAATTCGGACCATGTAAAGCTAGCCAAATGGCCACACACACACCATGCGTATGGCAGATTGTCATGCTACATGACATGCACGTCACGATTTTCACATTGCCCCGCCACGGTGATCGAGTGGCTAAGGCACTCGGCTGCTGACCCGTAGGTCGCGGGATCAAATCCCGGCTTTGGCGGCTGCATTTCCGATGGAGGCGGAAACGTTGTAGGCCCGTGTAGTCAGATTTGGGTGCCCGTTAAAGAACCCCAGGTGGTCGAAATTTCGGGAGTCTTCACTACGGCGTCTCTCATAATCAAACAGTGGTTTTGGGACGTTAAACCCCACAAATCAATGATTTTCATATTACTATCTGTCGTTTATGTTAATCATACACAAATATCTCATCGTACTAATTTTGGTATATATAAAGTTGACGAAACGGCCGCTAAAGCATCATGGCATATAAACAATGGTGTTAATGAGAAGCAAGACGATTTTAATATGACCTGTCATTTATCATCGTCATACAGTCGTGTTATGCCACACCAGTTTTGATATTAACCTCATGAACGATATGGTCCGCAGAGCGCAAAGTCATAAGCGTCTAGATAGAACGATAGATACGCCCAATTTGACCAAAGGTCAATAATCAATGCTTCACATTTAGGGTGTCTTGCACGATATAGTTATTTCGATTGATATTACTCACGACCATTTCTATTTTCGCTGCAGCAATCCTTAGTCTTCGATCTGGTGCATGAACTGCAGTTCAAACGTCGTGATTTTTTATACGAGTGATACGTAAGAAGTAAACGCAATACAAAGCGCATGCCTTGAAAAACATAGTCAGCACCACGAGCAGTTCAGAAACATCCCGATGCAAATGCAAATGCGGGCCATGAAAACAACAAATAGGCACATTTCGTATTACGCAAGTTCGCTGCCCTGCACTGCATACTCGCCAAAATAATGGCGGTACCTGCTGTCCATCAAGGGTAAATGAGCCTCTAGTTGCACATGTACGCGTTTTCTTTGTCAGAGTGTAAGCAAACAACGCAACACGCTATTTACTAATTGTTAGTCGGCTTCTACGTTATGATTATCGTAATTCATGGGTATCGTTATGGAAAATTCATGGGTATCGGCAGCCCTGACATTCATTTGTTGCATTCATCCGGTCAACGTTGCAGATGTCAGCTATTTCTTAACGCTCACGTCTTAAATTTTCCCATGTCTGTTATCGGCATCCCAGGCTAAATATAAACTGTCAATAACCTGAGTCACATACCCAGCTGCAGGAATGCGCCGAAGTGCCTGTAGACAAAGTGCCTGCAGAACTAGAGAAATGCTTCGCATTTAAAAAGCTGACATCGGCAGCGTTCAGCAGACAAATGCAAAGGATGAGAATCAGGGTGCCAACAGTAATCAAGCCCAACCCTTCGGCGTGGCAATAAAGCATAGGTTGGCAAAAGCGGTGGAGCTCACTCTTATAAATGTATGTTTTACTTAAGGTTCATTAGAACTTAGACTCGTCAAAATATTTCTGAGTCTGTTTCACTCATACTCCCATACATGAAAATTTTCAACCGGATTCACTCAGGCTCAAGCTCACCAAAATATTTTCCACTCGGACTAGCTCAGACTCATGCCTCGATCTGGGCCTGAATAAGTCCAAGTGAGTTCACTCATGTGTCCAAAAATTAGCCTAGATTTAAAGAACCATAGCGCACCTAAATGGGCGAAGGTGATAATGAAGTGCTTAATTTGAAATAAAATGACATTTTGGTAGTCCATGTCGGTTTAGCGTACTTCAAATTACGCGCCTCAACAGAACGTGTCACGTCACTGTTGCCGTGCACAACGTTGTCCGCCCTAACTGCGCGGCCGCCGACACTTTACCAGTAGAACGAAAGCAGTGGGAGCCACGGCAGATACAATAGCCATTGAACAATTTTCTGTCATTGTATCCGATATGGTAGACGTGCTTGGTTCAATTTGGCCCCACTTGATGGCATGACCTGTGAGTTTAACCAGGCAAACATTGAACTTTTAATTGAACTTTTGAACCACTCGCGTCATTCCTCATGAGAACGTCCTGTTATTTTTTTTTCATGAATCAAACAGAAACAAACAAGCAGCGTATTATGTCTCTTTATGCACGGAATGTTCTTTAATTAGGGCAGCTACTTCGATTACAAGGGGTTAATTACAGGCTATAACTCCCACGTCATCGGGATCATTTTGCGAATGTCCTACTGCAGCGCTTAGGTTCTCGTGCATTTACCTTAATTTATCGGTAAGTATGTCACTGCTGTTGATAATATGTTTTAGATGCTGTGATACGTTGATCTCCTCATATAAATCGGCAATTATTTTAGTGTCCCTTTAACACCGATATCTCACGTAATCACTCACTTTCTTGGCACCTTTTGAAATAATACCTTCATACACGAGTTGACTGCTCGCAAACCAGAAATGTCACTTTTGTTGAACTTGATGCAACATGAGGTATATTTGTTCGAGAGTTTTCTTTGAATATATGAAAGGGTGATGTCAGACTTCTTCTTACGTAATACAAGCCTCTAATTGATGAATATTGAAATGGTTATATAAATGCCACTGCTTTGAAATATTTGTAAGTAGAAATGAGTATAAACGCGAATATATATACAGCTCATAGTTGGCTGAAGATGACCAGATATGACTATAGATCCGCTAAAAATTGTAGAACTCAGACTAACTAAAAAAAATACGTATTGCCCATTGAACTCACTCAAACTCAGGCTCACTAAAGTTTTCTTTAGCCGAACTCACTCGGGCTTTTTACTATTTACTTCTGCGATATAGTAATTGCATGAACACTACGGGCGCATTTTCGCCGTCATTGTCACCGTCATATTCCCTAACAGTGCCATATATAGATATCGCGGCCTCCCGCGTCTCATAATATATATATATGTGTGTGAGTGAATGGGTGCGAGGGTGCCGACGATCACGCAGGAGAATAAAAAAACGCATCGACCATTTTTGTCGTGCAAAACGTATAAAGAGATACGAGGAGAATAGGCGAGTGGGGCTGCCTGCCGTGTGCAGTGAATGCGTACTTTGAACGACTGTGCGTGGTCAACCGCAGAACGCGCATGTATCGTTCGAGGAGAATAACAGATGGCTCGATCACATTTTAAAGGGTGGTCCTCTCATCGCAAAGTTTGCGTTGAAGCCACACACAGTTAAAAAGACATTTTGGTCGTTGCAGAGTCTTTATCTTCTTTCTATCTTTCTTTTCGCGTTAATTATTACTTTGTTCCGCGCATTCTATTTCTTGGTTCTCTTTCTATCGGACTATAAGATTTATATCTTCGACTGTCAACAGGGCAGTCGAAGCAAGAACTCCCAACTTAGAGTGGTACCAGCCATCGCTCGGAACAATGTTTCGAAATAAACGTTTATTTCTCTTTCTCTCTCCACGTGCTTATGTCCTGTCTTTTTTCTTTCTCCTTTCCTCCTAGTCCGCAGTGGTGTAGCGCTTATTGTTATTACAATATAGTTACGCTCCAGGATTACCAAATGCCCTGCAATAATTATCTCAAACTTCAACTCGTCGAACAGCACTAAATACAGCTAAAATAAATAATACTATTTTTAGGTAAACTTGTATATGTTTTTATTGAATATGTCCACGGCGGCGTAGATTAACAGAACGCATTTTTTTATTGTCAATTCAATAAGATTCGAGTCCGGTGTCTTTTAGTAGGGACACATGCTTTAAAGATTACCATGTGAATGTTATTTTTGTCTTGATCAAAATTTTAAAATTCGTTTTTCCCGAATAAACTCCGTGCCAATTTATTTGCCAATCCCCCACAATGAATATGAACCAGGACATATATAGGAACAAGCAAGCAAGAAAGATGAAATACTTGCACGCGGTGCTCGAGAACCGAACGGAGCCTCAATCAATACCATCCCAGTTTTGCCAGATACGGCTTACGTAACAGCGCTAAGGTTCCGAAATGCTTGCCTGCAATGGGGAAAAGGTAATTTGGATAAATTCAAAGATTTCGAGCATTTGAGCTATTGCTGGAATGAACAGTGGTGTGTATCTCGCCAGTTAGAGGTCACTTATACCAGATTGCGCTGTGCAGTTCCACAACTAAATTATTACCTTAACAAAGCTCGGCTGAAGGCGTCACCGCTATGCATTTGGTGCAACGAAATTGAAACAATTGAACATTTTTTTATTCTGTCATCGTTATTCTTATCAGAGAAAAAGATTTTTAGTAGCCCCATTACAAAAGCTAGGAATACAAGTAAATCTACCAGTAATTTTATCCCTTGGCGGAACTTCATTTGGTTACTGCCACAGGGATGTATACTCCGCTGTGTTTGATTACATCAACGCCACTAAAAGATTACCGTGCTAGTGAACCCCTACCTTTTCAGATCTTTAGTTTATAATTAGTAGTCATGTCTTTCAAAAACAAAAGATGGTTTGACCGCTCGCTCAGCAAACATTTTTGTTTTTTGGTAGTAATATTTTAAGCTACTTTTTCAGATTGGCTTCATTTTCATTTTAGTTTCATTTAAGTATCCTGCCGCCCGGTTCTTGGCCCATCCCCCTTCGTGGGTAAGTGCCATCCATCAGAGGTCATCAGCATCAGCATCAGTGGCAGGGGCTCAGACCAGCTGGCTGCACGCCTCGCGCTCTCGCCGCAGTTCCGCCAAAGCCGTCGTCTCCTGGCGCCCGCTTGCCGGCGAGCTCCAAGGCTGAGGAGCACGGCGGGCTCTTCACGTTCGACGACTGAGGCGAGAACGAGTCCCGGAGCGACGACGCCATGGTGCAGGAAAAGGCGGAGGCCAACGGCGTTCCGCCAAAGGCCGGGCGAGGGAAGCGTCAGGCAGCGGCTGACCAGAATGCGGCTGGTCCTTCCGACGAGGCTGCAGCTACCAAGCGTGCACGTGGACGACCGCCAAAGACCTCGTCGGATGGGCCGCTCGCACCGACGCCCATTGCACCCACGCCAGCTCGAAAGTTGGGCAAGGCCACGACAGTGATGCCACCAGAGGCAGAAATCCTTGCTGCCAGCAAACAAGTGGCAGCCAAAGCCCCGAGAATCCGCCGTACGAAGCGCTCTCAAAGCTCGTCCTCGAAAAGCCCAAATGACACGGCAAGCGAGAGGCCAAAGCGTCGCCCATCCAGGAAGGTGAGCCGTGGTCGGTTTAGGCACTCATCACACAGTCGCCATGTCGGACCCGCTCGTAAAGCTCGAGGCCGTGGGAGCTCTTCTGCGTCGTCGGAAGCAAGCCACCCACGGAAGAGGCGCACCAGGAGCCACCGCCATGTTCGGTCCATTACGTCTTCTTCGACCATGAGCCGGCGCTCGAAGCGTGGTAAGAAGCGACGCCACACCCGTGGTCGCTCGTCCTCGAGGCACGGAGGGAGGCACGGGAAGGCACGGATGGCCCCGAGCAGCCGGTCGTCGTCTGTGCACGGGAGGCGCACTAGGACGGGCAAGACATCCAAGGATCGGAAGAAAAAGTAGGCGAAGCCATTAGGACTGATGTAGCAGAGCCAGGAAATGATAAATTGGCTGTTTTCTTTTTATCTTTTTTAAAAAGTGGCAAGGTTTAAAGGGCCTCTTCTGCTAGGCACAATGTTGTGCAATAAAATTCATTTGATTGCCCCCGTATTGCTCACTTAATGTCTGCAATGTGCTGTAACAGAGGCGGATCTAGTCATGGGGGGGGGGAGCAGGTTAAGTGTCAGCTCCCACCCTCCTATTGATCTTCATTGCCTGTCGCCCGCCTCCTTGTCAGGTTTCTTGTGGATGTTCCCTCGCCTACCACTTCCCCAACCATAGTGTATAGTAGCCAGTGGGTAGAGCATTCGCTTCCAGTGCTGGAAGGACCGACTTCGATTCCTAGTACCGCCGGAGACCCACAATTTCTAAATGCAATCTGATTCTAAATGCATATCTGGTTATCTATGTATCTATGTATATAATTAGCCGCCTACTTAGGGATGCTGTCGTCCTCACCTCCTTAACTTGGGTTAAACAAAATTTGGCGTGGGAGGGGGGGGGGGTTAGGATGGTTCGACGATTATGTCTCGCTGGTCATGACATGTGTGATGTCCAAATCTCGTGGCGTACGTCGTCCCAACCTTTCCGCCAGACCACTGTCATTGATCTGTGTTACATGCATTCATGTCACCCTCCTCATGATTTTAAATACTTATATGTTTTACGCACCTTAGGACGTGGAGTATAGGCCCATTTCGAAAAGTTAATTGGAGCGCGAAAACTTGACGCGATCACTCACACACGCACACACCCATGCATCAAACACACAGCGCTCACTTCCAACCGATTTATTCATAGCTCGAAGGCTTGAATATATACAGGACACATTGTGCGCACACACACCAAAGAAGGCCAACAGCATACATTATAAAAACGTACAAATAATCAATGTCATAGCCTTAGAGCGATAAACTGAAGTTCGCTTGGTAACAACGAATTTGAAGGGGCGCTTACACAGTGATCTTTATTTTTTTCAATGAAAAGGGCTTCTAACACTTCACGTGCAGTTTTACTTGCGCTTCTGCCCAGAATTTTCGTTTCAGAAAATCGTGCGTCACAACCACGCGAGATGACATGCGCAACCAGGTGCGTATACTTGTCATCTCTTATCGTTAATTTTTGGGCGTGTTCCCTTAATCAGTCATTAATAAACCGTTCGGTTTGGCCAATGTTCACTTTTCCGCAGGATAAGGGTATGGAGTACACAACTCTCATGGAACACTTAACAAAGGCCCTCTCATGTTTCTTCTGACAGCCGCGCTTCTTTCTAACGCACACACTTTGGCACAGTCTTCCAATTTTTTCTGGTGTGAAAACACCATCGGCACGCCGTGCCTGGCCGCGGCTTTCTTAAGGTTGTGCGAGACCTTATGGATATATGGCACAACTTGTGGCCAAATCCTTAAGGGCTGGGTAGCAGTCATCACTTCCCGTGTTCCACGTTTAAACTTCTGCAGAAGTGATTCAGCAACGGCCGTAATGACCGATCGAGGGAACCCAGCAGCCACTAGTCGGCTCACCTGATTAAGGACACTAAGTTTCATGCTGTGTGGGCACGACCTTTTTAGCGCTGATTCTAAGCAAGGAGACGCAACTCCCCTCTTCACAATCTTTGAGTGGGCAGAATTGTACGGCAACAGCTGCTTCTCAACACGAGGATGATAAGACCAGCAATCATGCTCATCGTTCCACGTGAGGCTTATGTCTAAAAACTGCAGACAAGCTTCTTGAGTCAATTCGACAGTAAAGGAAAGCCCTCGTCCTAGTCTTATAAAAACGTTTAAAATAAAATCAGGGGATGTAAGGTCACCCTGTTCATCTAAAAGAATTAAAAATCTTCAACGTACCTAAAAACCTTTAAAACCTTCCCCCCTTTAAAAGCATTGTCCAAATCCCTATCTACATCCGCTAAAAAAAATATCGCAAAGGACCGGGGCGACACAGGAACCAATGCAGATTCCTTGCCGCTGAAGAAAGGGCTTTTTGTCAACCAGCTTTTCGTCGTTTTCAGTGGATGTTGTAGATCTGTATTATTCCGTGCCGCATGACAAGCTCCTAGCCTCTGTAAAATCCTGCATAGCAGAGAATGGTGACGTCGATTTTATCAATGACGCGGGCGTTAATGTAGACAATTTTTATCGCTTTTAGAATTTTATCTGAATGCAACTTTTATTATGGTTGACGAAAAGCCCTTTCTTAAGCGGCAAGGAATATGCATTGGTTCCTGTGTCGTCCAGGTCCTTTGCGATATTTTTTAGCGGATGTAGATAGGGATTTGGACAATGCTTTTAAAGGGGGGAAGGTTTTAAAGGTCTTTAGGTACGTTGACGATTTTTTAATTCTTTTAGATAAACAGGGTGACCTTACATCCCCTGATTTTATTTTAAACGTTTTTATAAGACTAGGACGAGGGCTTTCCTTTACTGTCAAATTGCCTCAAGAAGCTTGTCTGCAGTTTTTAGACTTAAGCCTCACGTGGAACGATGAGCATATTTGCTGGTCTTATCATCATCGTGTTGAGAAGCAGCTGTTGCCGTACGACTCTGCCCACTCGAAGATAGTGAAGAGGGGCGTTGCGTCTCTTTGCTTAGAATCAGCGCTAAAAAGGTCGTGCCCACACAGCATGAAACTTAGTTTTCTTAATCAGGTGAGCCGACTAGTGGCTGCTGGGTTCCCTCGATTGGTCATTACGGCCGTTACTGAATCACTTCTGCAGAAGTTTAAACGTGGAACACGGGAAGCGATGACTGCTACCCAGCCCTTAAGGATTAGGCCACAAGTTGTGCAATATATCCATAAGGTCTCGCACAACCTTAAGAAAGTCGCGGCCAGGCACGGCGTACCAATGGTGTTTTCCGCACCAGAAAAAGTTGGAAAACTGTGCCAAAGTGTGTGCGATAGAAAGAAGCACGGCTGTCAGAAGAAACATGAGAGGTCCTTTGTTAAGTGTTCCATGGGGGTTGTGTACTCCATACCCTTATCCTGCAGAAAAGTGAACATTGGCCAAACCAAACGGTGTATCAATGAGCGATTAAGGGAACACGCCCAAAAATGAACGAAAAGAGATGACAAGTATGCGCACCTGGTTGCACATGTCATCTCGTGTGGTTGTGACGCACGATTTTCTGAAACGAAGATTCTGGGCAGAAGCGCAAGAAAAACTGCACGTGAAATGTTAGAAGCCTTTTTCATTGAAAAAAATAAAGATCACTGTGTAAGCGCCCCTTCAATTTCGTTGTTACCAAGCGATTTTCAGTTTATCGCTCTAAGGCTATGACATTGATTAACTGTACGTTTTGATAATGTGGGCTGTTGACCTTCTTTGGTGTGTGTGCGCACTATGTGTCCTGTATATATTCAAGCCTTCGAGCTATGAATAAATCAGTTGGAAGTGAGCGCTGTGTGTTTCATGCAAGGCTGTGTGCGTGTGTGAGTGATCGTGTCATGTTTTCGCGCTCTTATTAACTTTTCGAAATGCTCTACCAACTAGCCCAACAACAAGTTCTCTTAGTATAGGCCCACATACTGCCACGTAACAGTCTCATAGTTTGCATGTCCAACATGTCATCGCAAACCACACAAAATTGCGATTTTGTTGTAATTACTGCTGGCGCTCTTTGGCCAAGTAAGGCCCTTGCACCAATAAAAACCACATATCATCAAAACCCTTTCCGCAAGACACACTTGTGGCACATACACCAGTATACCATGCATGGGCGAGTACACCAAGGGTTATTCACAGTTTATACAATGAACTGGCGAGAATAGATAATGGTAATCAGGGTGCCAGCAGAAATCAAGGCCCGTGCACCCTTCTGCGTGGCAATAAAGCGTAAGCCGGCAAAACTTGTGGAGCTCACACTCATAAATATATTTTTCGCTCAGGGTTCACAACGACTCAGACTCGCCTGAATTTTCCTGAGCCTGTCTCACTCAGACTCACCCTCATAAAAATTTTCAACCAGATTCACTCGGGCTCAAGCTATCCAAAACATTGTCCACCCAGACTAGCTCAGACTCAAGGCTCGATCTTGGTCTGAATGAGTCTAAATGAGTTGACTCATGAGTCCGAACGTTAGCATAAATTCACCTTTCTCGATTCTGGCGTAAATGATGCTTAAAAAGACACAGACAACTATTAGGTCGAATTTGATTGTGGAAACAGCGTTCCAGAAAACTCGTAGTGTTACATTTCTGCCAACGAAGTGCTTTTTCTGAAATAAAATGACGTTTTAGTAGTCCACGTTGGGCTAGCAAGCTTCAAATTACGCGCCTCAAACAGAACGTTTCACGTCACCGTTCCCGGGCACAACGTTGCCCGGCATTATTGCGCGGCCACCAACACTGTAGCACAAGGGCGGATCCAGGTACCCATTTTAGGGGGGAGGTCACTTGAATTAACACCTGAAAAACGGGCGTGGTCATTACTGTTTTGTTTTTATTAGCACGAAAACCTTGTAATACCATTAATACTCTTAAATGGTGCAGTAGTCCCTCTCATTTCTGCTAACTGGTGATAGCAGATGGATAGCAAGCACCGAAGAGATGGGGAGGGAGTGCTGACAGGCTTTGGGGGGGGGGGTGCAATTGCCCCTACCACCCCCCGCCCTCTGGTTCCGCCACTTTTTTAGCAGAAGAACTAAAGCAGAGAGAGCCACAGCTCCAACAGTGGCCATTGATCAATTTCCTGCCATTGGCTCAGAGACGGCAGACGTGCCTGGTTCAACTTGGCCCGGCTTGATGAAACTGCCTGTACAGTTTATACAGGCTAAAATTCAACGTTTTAACCATTCGCGTCCTTCCGCAAAGTAACGTCGGCAGTTTTTTTTCGTGAATTAAACAGAAACAAACAAGCAGCATTTTGTAGCGTCTCTTGATGAACGGAAGATTCTTTATTGGATTCAGCTAGTTTTATTACTAGTGAATAACCGTAAGCTTAAACTATGAGGTCATTGGGTTCATTTCCTACCGCGGCGCATGTATTATTTTGCGTTTATCTTTACTTATCGATAAGTAGGGCACGGCGATTGATAATATTGTCGTTTTAGACGCTGTATGTAGAAACTTTAAGCACTATACTAAACCCTAATATAATGCTTTAGGATGTAAAGAAAAAAAATCTTGTGCGTAAAACGTGATCAACGCGATGGTTCTGCGGTAACAAAAAAAAACGAAAAAGAAAGAGAAACATAGAACGTCGCCCAGTTCCGCTGTTCCTTCAAGCTTTTCCTTAATTATTTTTTTTGCCGTACCAGTTCTAAGCGCTGGCATGATTCTGTGGCAGTAAACTAGTTTTCTCTACGGCGCAGGTTAAATTGCACCACGCACAGATGACAGTTGCTCTAATTTGCATCTGTTACAATCGTGTTACTCTGCAGTTTATTCCGTTACACCCTTCGGCAGTCTTGCAACCTGAATCAACATGGTGAAAGCGCGATTACTGCGAAAGAAGCTCTAAATGCTATCACTTTATTCTATTCAATATTGCGATTGCGTTACAGAAAAAGCATAACAGAAATTTGAAGCTTTGTTTCTGATAGATAGATAAGTTGGGTTAAACGTCACAAAACCACCATATGATTATGAGAGACGCCATATTGGAGGACTTCGAAAATTTCGACCACCTGGGGTACTTTAACGTGCACCCAAATCTGAGCACACGGGACATTTTCGCCTCCATAGAAAATGCAGGCGACGCAACCAGCATTCCAACCCGCAACCTTCGGGTCATCAGCCGGGTTCCTTAGCAACTGACCACCGCGGTGGGCCGAAGCTTTTTTACTGATTTAATGAAGTTGAAAAACTCAGATCAAGCCTGCATGGAGTGCATTTTCGTGGAACAAAAACAAAACGCGATACTATACAATACGACGTGCTATACTCTTTCTTTCTGTTAGTGTTTTATTGTGATATAGCAATTACAAGGAGACTCCGGGTGCATTTTCGCCGTCGCTGTCACCGTCATGTCGCCTAACACTGCCATATATCAATTATCGTGGCATCCCGCATCCCCTAATTTATGTGCGAGTGAATGGGTTCCAGGGTACCGACGATCGTGCTCGAAGAAAAAAAATGCGCCGAACATATTTTGTCGTGCAATAGGCATATAGAGATACGATGCGAAGAGGCAAGTGGGGCTGCATGCCGTGTGCAGTGAATGCGTACATTGAAGGACTGTGCCTGGGCAACCACAGTACGCGCATGTATACATGCGCGTACTGTGATATATCGTTCGAGGACAGCAACAGATGGCTTGATCACATTTTAAAAGGTTGTGCTCTCATCGCAAAGTTTGCGTTGAAGCCACACACAGTTAAAAAGACATTTTGGTCGTTGCAGAGTGGCCACGTATGTTTTCTAAGGAGTGATCTTTATACTTTGTGTAACCTGAGTCCTTGAAGCACTCAATGACTTTGGTATAACAACCCTATCTGTTTCTATCGTATTCGTTGCCCGTAATGGACGTCGGCAGGATATTGTCTTCTGGAGTGAAAACTGCAGATGCATCGCTCTAGGGGAGGTGGAGAGCAGTGGTGTCTCTCTTTAAGAAGGGGGGGGGGGAGGCACAGTGGGCTGGAGGAATTGCTCGTAAGGCTTTAGGGGGGCGAGTTCCTCTTTTGAACCTTCTGTCGACGCCCATGTTGCTCATTTCTTTCTCTCTTTCTCTTCTTTCTATCTTCCTTTACACGTTAAATATTTCTTTGTTCCACTCTATTTCTCGGTTCTCTTTCTATCGGGCTATCTGATTTATATCTTCGACTGTAAACAGGGCAGTCGAAGCAAGAAATCACACCTTAGAGTGATACCGGCAATCGCTCGGAACAATGTTTCCAAATAAACATTTATTTCTCTTTCTCTCTCCCAGTGCTTAGTTCGTGCCTTTTTTCTTTCTCCTTTCTTCCTAGTCCGGCGTAGTGGTGAACCACCTATTGTTATTACAGTATATTTACGCTCCGGGATTACTGAAGGCCCTGCAATAATTATCTCAAAATTCAACTCGTCGAACAGCACTAAATACAGTTAGTAAATAAATAATACTGTTTTTTTAAGTAAACTTGTCTATGCTTTAATTGCAGATGTCCACGGCGGTGTGGATTAGCGGAACGCAATATTTTTATTGTCAATTCAATAGGATTCAAGTCCTGTGTCTTTTAGTAGGGACACCTGCTATAAAGATTTCCATGAGAATTATAATTTTTTTCTTGATCGAATTTTAAAAATTTGTTTTTCCCTATTAAAATCCGCGCCAATTTATTGCCGAATCCCCCACAATGGGTATGAGACAAGACAATAAGAACAAGCAAGCAAGAAAGATGAAATACATGCACGCGGTGCACAAGAACAAAACGGGGCCTCAATCAGTGGCAGGGGCTCAGACCAGCTGGCTGCACGCCTCGCGCTCTCGCCGCTGTTCCACCAAAGCCGTCGTCTCCTGACGCCCGCTTGCCGGTGAGCTCCAAGGCTGAAGAGCACGGCGGGCTCTTTACGTTCGACGACTGAGGCGAGAACGAGTCCCGGAGCGACGACGCCATGGTGCAGGAAGAGGCGGAGGCCAACGGCGTTCCGCCAAAGGCCGGGCGAGGGAAGCGTCAGGCTGCGGCTGACCAGAATGCGGCTGGTCCTTCCAACGAGGCTGCAGCTATCAAGCGTCCACGTGGCCGACCGCCAAAGACCTCGTCGGATGGGCCGCTCGCACCGACGCCCATTGCAGCCACGCCGGCTCGAAAGTTGCTCAAGGCCACGGCAGTGACGCCACCAGAGGCAGAAATCCTTGCTGCCAGCAAAGAAGTGGCAGCCAAAGCCCCGAGAATCCGCCGTACGAAGCGCTCCCGAAGCTCGTCCTCGAAAAGTCCAAATGACACGGCAAGCGAGGGGCCAAAGCGTCGCCCATCCAAGAAGGTGAGCCGTGGTCGGTCTAAGCACTCATCGCACAGTCACCATGTCGGACCCGCTCGTAAAGATCGAGGCCGTGGGAGCTCTTCTGCGTCATCAGAAGCAAGCCACCCACGGAAGAGGCGCACCAGGAGCCACCGTCATGTTCGGTCCATTACGTCTTCTTCGACCATGAGCCGGCGCTCGAAGCGTGGTAAGAAGCGACGCCGCACCCGTAGTCGCTCGTCCTCCAGACACGGAGGGAGGCACGGGAAGGCACGGATGGCCCCGAGCAGCCGGTCGTCGTCTGTGCGCGGGAGGCGCACTAGGACGGGCAAGATATCCAAGGATCGGAAGAAAAAGTAGGCGAAGCCATTAGGACTGATCTAGCAGAGCCAGGAAATGATTAATTGGCATTTTTTTTCTATTGAAAAAGTGGCGAGGTTAAAAGGGCCTCTTCTGCTAGGCACAATGTTGTGCAATAAAATTCATTTAATTGCCCCCGTATTGCTCACTTAATGTCTGAAATATGCTGTAACAGTGGCGGATCTAGACAAGGGGGGGGAGCAGGTTAAGTGTCAGCTCCCACCCTCCTATTGATATTCATTGCCTGTCGCCCGCCTCCTAGTCAGATTTCCTGTGGATGTTCCCTCGGCTACCACTTCCCCAACCATAGTGCATAGTAGCCGAGTGGTTAGAGCATTCGCTTCCAGTGCTGGAAAGACCAACTTCGATTCCTAGTACCGCCGGAGACCCACAATTTCTAAATGCAAAGCATTTTACTTAATGCAGCCACTTATAGCATGTCTATCTGAATATCTGGTTATCTATCTATCTATATATATATTTAGCCACCTACTTAGGGATGCTGTCGTCCTCACCTCCTTAACTTGGGTTAAACAAAATTTGGCGTGGGAGCGGGGGGGTTAGGATGGTTTGACGATTATGTCTCGCTGGTCATGACATGTATGATGTCCAAATCTCGAGGCGTACGTCGCCCCAACCTTTCCGCCAGACCACTGTCCTTGATCTGTGTTACAAGCATTCATGTCACCCTCATGATTTTAAATACTTATATGTCTTACGCGCCTTAGGACGTGGAGTATAGGCCCATTTCGAAAAGTTAATTAGAGCGCGAAAACTTGACACGATCACTCACACACGCACACACCCATGCATCAAACACACAGCGCTCACTTCCAACCGGTTTATTCATAGCTTGAAGGCTTGAATATATACAGGACACATTGTGCGCACACACACCAAAGAAGGCCAACAGCGTACATTATCAAAACGTACAGTTAATCAATGTCATAGCCTTAGAGCGATAAACTGAAGTTCGCTTGGTAACAACGAAATTGAAGGGGCGCTTACACAGTTATCTTTATTTTTTCAATGAAAAAGGCTTCTAGTACTTCACGTGCAGTCTTACTTGCGCTTCTGCCCAGAATTTTCATTTCAGAAAATCGTGCGTCACAACCACACGAGATGACATGCGCAACCAGGTGCGTAAACTTGTCATCTCTTTTCGTTAATTTTTGGGCGTGTTCCCTTAATCGGTCATTAATACACCGTTCGGTTTGGCCAATGTTCACTTTTCCGCAGGATAAGGGTATGGAGTACACAACCCCCATGGAACACTTCACAAAGGCCCTCTCATGTTTCTTCTGACAGCCGCACTTCTTTCTATCGCACACACTTTGGCACAGTCTTCTAATTTTTTCTGGTGCGGAAAACACCATCGGTACGCCGTGCCTGGCCGCGACTTTCTGTCAGTTAGATGGGGGTTTGATGTTAGGAGGGAGGCTCTCTACTGGAACTGAAAACGGATCGTTGCGCTGTGCACGGGGGAAAGTGAAACATATAAGAGAGGGAAAAAGAGAGCACACAAAGATGACTGTGTACACCGACGAGTGCAATCATACAGGTCGGCAAACAAATTTGAGCTCAGACCTATTCTCAAGAAAAGTATTTTCCCCTCAGGACTCACTCGGATTTTCGACTCGCGAAACTTTTTCTCAATCGGACTAACTCGAACTCCAACTTACCGACGTAATATTCAGCGTCACTCCGTTAGACCCACGACTTGACCCGCGTCTGAATGAGTCCATGCATGAGTCGTTAGCTTAAATTCAGCTTTTTTTTATCGTGATGCCAAAGCTTTTCGACACCGATATATCTCACGATGTTGTGTTTTACGATACGACTTCGATCTTTGACTTAAAAAAAAGTCATCGGTGGTTTCAATGCAATAAGGACATCTTTATGAATCACTCAACTCCAGAGTGACACTTTTGTCAAGAAATTGCTTCGTTTGTGCAAGAACGCTACAAAAATATATGGTTTACGAAAAACGCAGTGATAAATAATCAGGAAAATTTGTGCTCGGTTGCGGTACCTCTCTCCCCGAGGAGTAGCATTGGGTGCCCGGCGGTGCCAGGAAGAGTGTCGACGGCTCCCTGGGCGTCGCCTCCATTCTCTTGGGGCTGCTCTAAGCTGGCGTGAACACCCCTAAATGCAAAGCTGATACTGTCACGTCAGCCTGTGTACTCCGGTGCCACATCTACGTGGCCACAGCTAGCATCGGCGGCATTCTTTTTTTCTCCTGTGAAAAAATGCGTATGTAGAAACTTTGGGCACTATACTAAACCCTAATATAATGCTTTAAGATGTAAAGAAAAAAACAAGTGCGTAAAACGTGATAAACGCGAGGGTCCTGCTGTAACAAAGAAAAAAAACGAAAAAAAGAAAAACATAGAACGTCGCCCAGTTCCGCTGTTCCTTCGAGCTTTTCCCTAATTATTTTTTTTGCCGAACCAGTTCTAAGCGCTGGCATGATTCTGTGGCAGTAAACCAGTTTTCTCTAAGGCGCAGGTTAAATTGCACCACGCACAGATGACAGTTGTTCTAATTTGCATCTGTTACAATCGTGTTACTCTGCAGTTTATTCCGTTACACCCTTCGGCAGTCTTGCAACCTGAATCAACGTGGTGATAGCGCGATTTTTGCGAAAGAAGCTCTAAACGCTATCACTTTATTCTATTCAATATTGCGATTGCGTTACAGAAAAAGCATAACAGAAATTTGAAGCTTTGTTTCTGATAGATAAGTGGGGTTAAACGTCACAAAACCACCATATGATTATGAGAGACGCCTTAGTGGAGGACTCCGAAAATTTCGACCACCTGGGGTACTTTAACGTGCACCCAAATCTGAGCACACGGGACATTTTCGCCTCCATAGAAAATGCAGGCGACGCAACCAGCATTCCAACCCGCAACCTTCGGGTCATCAGCCGGGTACCTTAGCAATTGACCACCGCAGTTGGGTGAAGCTTTTTTCCTGATTTAATGAAGTTGAAAAACTCAGATCAAGCCAGAGGAGTGTATTTTCGTGGAACAAAAACAAAACGCGATACTATATAATGCGACGTGCTATGCTTTTTCTTTCTGTTGGTGTTTTATTGCGATATAGCGATTACAAGAAGACTCCGGGTGGATTTTCGCCATCGCTGTCACCGTCATGTCGCCTACTACTGCCATATATAAATTATCGTGGCAGCCCGCATCCCCTAATTTATGTGCCAGTGAATGGGTTCGAGGGTACCGACGATTGTGCTCGAAGAAAAAAAAATGCGCCGACCATATTTTGTCGTGCAATAGGCATATAGAGATACGATGAGAAGAGGCGAGTGGGGCTGCATGCCGTGTGCAGTGAATGCGTACATTGAAGGACTGTGCCTGGGCAACCACAGTACGCGCATGTATCGTTCGAGGATAGCAACAGATGGCTTGATCCCATTTTAAGGGGTTGTGCTCTCATCGCAAAGTTTGCGTTGAAGCCACACAGAGTTAAAAAGACATTTTGGTCGTTGCAGAGTGGCCACGTAAGTTTTCTAAGGAGTGATCTTTATACTTTGTGTAACCTGAGTCCTTGAAGCACTCAATGACTTTGGTATAACAACCCTGTTTCTATCGTATCCGTTGCCCGTAATGGACGTCGGCAGGATTGTGTCTTCGGGTGTGAAAACTGCAGATGCATCGCTCTAGGGGAGGTGGAGAGCAGTGGTGTCTCTTGTTAAGAATGGGGGAGGGGCACGGTGGGCTGGAGGAATTGCTCGTAAGGCTTTAAGGGGGCGAGTTCCTCTTTTGAACCTTCTGTCGACGCCCATGTTGCTCATTTCTCTCTCTCTTTCTCTTCTTTCTATCTTTCTTTTCGCGTTAAAGATTTCTTTGTTCCACTCACTCTATTTCTCGGTTCTCTGTCTATCGGGCTATCTGATTTATATCTTCGACTGTAAACAGGGCAGTCGAAGCAAGAAATCACACCTTAGAGTGATACCGGCAATCGCTCAGAACAATGTTTTGAAATAAACATTTATTTCTCTTTCTCTCTTCCAGTGCTTTGTTCGTGTCTTTTTTTTTCTCCTTTCTTCCTAGTTCGTTGTAGTGGTGAAGCACCTATTGTTATTACAATATAGTTACGCTCCGGGATTACCAAATGCCCTGCAATAATTATCTCAAAATTCAACTCGTCGAACAGCACTAAATACAGTTAGTAAATAAATAATACTGTTTTTTAAGTAAACTTGTCTATGCTTTAATTGCAGATGTCCACGGCGGTGTGGATTAGCAGAACGCAATATTGTTATTGTTAATTCAATAGGATTCAAGTCCTGCGTCTTTTAGTATGGACACCTGCTATAAAGATTTCCACGAGAATAATAATTTTTTTCTTGATGGAAATTTAAAAATTCGTTTTTCTCTAATAAAATCCGCGCCAATTTATTGCCGAATCCCCCACAATGGGTATGAGACAAGACAATAAGAACGAGCAAGCAAGAAAGATGAAATACATGCACGCGGTGCACGAGAACAAAACGGGGCCTCAATCAGTGGCAGGGGCTCAGACCAGCTGGCTGCACGCCTCGCGCTCTCGCCGCAGTTCCGCCAAAGCCGTCGTCTCCTGGCGCCCGCTTGCCGGCGAGCTCCAAGGCTGAGGAGCACGGCGGGCTCTTCACGTTCGACGACTGAGGCGAGAACGAGTCCCGGAGCGACGACGCCATGGTGCAGGAAGAGGCGGAGGCCAACGGCGTTCCGCCAAAGGCCGGGCGAGGGAAGCGTCAGGCTGCGGCTGACCAGAATGCGGCTGGTCCTTCCAACGAGGCTGCAGCTACCAAGCGTCCACGTGGCCGACCGCCAAAGACCTCGTCGGATGGGCCGCTCGCACCGACGCCCATTGTACCTACGCCAGCTCGAAAGTTGCGCAAGGCCACGGCAGTCACGCCACCAGAGGCAGAAATCCTTGCTGCCCGCAAAGAAGTGGCAGTCAAAGCCACGAGAATCCGCCATACAAAGCGCTCCCGAAGCTCGTCCTCAAAAAGTCCAAATGACACGGCAAGCGAGGGGCCAAAGCGTCGCCCATCCAAGAAGGTGAGCCGTGGTCGGTCTAAGCACTCATCGCACAGTCACCATGTCGGACCCGCTCGTAAAGATCGAGGCCGTGGGAGCTCTTCTGCGTCGTCGGAAGCAAGATACCCACGGAAGAGGCGCACCAGGAGCCACCGCCATGTCCGGTCCATTACGTCTTCTTCGACCATGAGCCGGCGCTCGAAGCGTAGTAAGAAGCGACGCCACACCCGTAGTCGCTCGTCCTCCAGACACGGTGGGAGGCACGGGAAGGCACGGATGGCCCCGAGCAGCCGGTCGTCGTCTGTGCGCGGGAGGCGCACTAGGACGGGCAAGATGTCCAAGGATCGGAAGAAAAAGTAGGCGAAGCCATTAGGACTGATCTAGCAGAGCCAGGAAATGATTAATTGGCAGTTTTTTTTTGAAAAAGTGGCGAGGTTAAAAGGGCCTCTTCTGCTAGGCACAATGTTGTGCAATAAAATTCATTTGATTGCCCCCGTATTGCTCACTTAATGTCTGAAATATGCTGTAACAGTGGCGGATCTAGACATGGGGGGGGGGGGAGCAGGTTAAGTGTCAGCTCCCACCCTCCTATTGATTTTCATTGCCTGTCGCCCGCCTCCTAGTCAGGTTTCCTGTGGATGTTCCGTCGGCTACCACTACCCCAACCATAGTGTATAGTAGCCGAGTGGTTAGAGCATTCGCTTCCAGTGCTGGAAAGACCAACTTCGATTCCTAGTACCGCCGGAGACCCACAATTTCTAAATGCAAAGCATTTTACTTAATGCAGCCACTTATAGCATGTCTATCTGCATATCTGGTTATCTATCTATCTATATATATATTTAGCCACCTACTTAGGGATGCTGTCGTCCTCACCTCCTTAACTTGGGTTAAACAAAATTTGGCGTGGGAGGGGGGGGGGGGGGTTAGGATGTTTGACGATTATGTCTCGCTGGTCATGACATGTATGATGTCCAAATCTCGAGGCGTACGTCGCCCCAACCTTTCCGCCAGACCACTGTCCTTGATCTGTGTTACAATTCTTCATGTCACCCTCATGATTTTAAATACTTATATGTTTTACGTGCCTTAGGACGTGGAGTATAGGCCCATTTCGAGAAGGTAATTAGAGCGCGAAAACTTGACACGATCACTCACACACGCACACACCCATGCATCAAACACACAGCGCTCACTTCCAACTGATTTATTCACAGCTCGAAGGCTTGAATATATACAGGACACATTGTGCGCACACACACCAAAGAAGGCCAACAGCCCACATTATCAAAACGTACAGTTAATCAATGTCATAGCCTTAGAGCGATAAACTGAAGTTCGCTTGGTAACAACGAAATTGAAGGGGCGCTTACACAGTTATCTTTATTTTTTCAATGAAAAAGGCTTCTAGTACTTCACGTGCAGTCTTACTTGCGCTTCTGCCCAGATTTTTCATTTCAGAAAATTGTGCGTCACAACCACACGAGATGACATGCGCAACCAGGTGCGTAAACTTGTCATCTCTTTTCGTTAATTTTTGGGCGTGTTCCCTTAATCGGTCATTAATACACCGTTCGGTTTGGCCAATGTTCACTTTTCCGCAGGATAAGGGTATGGAGTACACAACCCCCATAGAACACTTCACAAAGGCCCTCTCATGTTTCTTTTGACAGCCGCGCTTCTTTCTATCGCACACACTTTGGCACAGTCTTCCAATTTTTTCTGGTGCAGAAAACACCATCGGCACGCCGTGCCTGGCCGCGACTTTCTTAAGGTTGTGCGAGACCTTATGGATATATGGCACAACTTGTGGCCAAATCCTTAAGGGCTGGGTAGCAGTCATCGCTTCCCGTGTTCCACGTTTAAACTTCTGCAGAAGTGATTCAGCAACGGCCGTAATGACCGATCGAGGGAGCCCAGCAGCCTCTATTCGGCTCACCTGATTAAGGACACTAAGTTTCATGCTGTGTGGGCACGACCGTTTTAGCGCTGATTCTAAGCAAAGAGACGCAACGCCCCTCTTCACAATCTTTGAGTGGGCAGAATCGTACGGCAACAGCTGCTTCTCAACACGAGGATGATAAGACCAGCAAATATGCTCATCGTTCCACGTGAGGCTTAAGTCTAAAAACTGCAGACAAGCTTCTTGAGGCAATTCGACAGTAAAAGAAAGCCCTCGTCCTAGTCTTATAAAAACGTTTTAAAATAAAATCAGGGGATGTAAGGTCACCTTGTTCATCTAAAAGAATAAAAAAATCTTCAACGTACCTAAAAACCTTTAAAACCTTCCCCCCTTTAAAAGCATTGTCCAAATCCCTATCTACATCCGCTAAAAAATATCGCAAAGGACCGGGGCGACACAGGAACCAATGAAGATTCCTTGCCGCTGAAGAAAGGGCTTTACGTGAACCAGCTTTTCGTCGTTTTCAGTGGATGTTGTAGATCTGTATTATTCCGTGCCGCATGACAAGCTCCTAGCCTCTGTAAAATCCTTCATAGCAGAGAATGGTGACGTCAATTTTATCAATGACGCGGGCGTTATTGTAGACAATTTTTTATCGCATTTAGAATTTTATCTGAATGCAACTTTTATTATGGTTGACGAAAAGCCTTTTCTTCAGCGGCAAGGAATCTGCATTGGTTCCTGTGTCGCCCCGGTCCTTTGCGGTATTTTTTAGTGGATGTAGATAGGGATTTCGACAATGCTTTTACAGAGGGGAAGGTTTTAAAGGTTTTTAGGTACGTTGACGATTTTTTTATTTCTTTTAGGTAAACAGGGTGACCTTACATCCCCTGATTTTATTTTAAACGTTTTTATAAGACTAGGACGAGGGCT
The DNA here is from genome assembly GCA_013436015.1 of Rhipicephalus annulatus. Taxonomy (NCBI): domain Eukaryota; kingdom Metazoa; phylum Arthropoda; class Arachnida; order Ixodida; family Ixodidae; genus Rhipicephalus; species Rhipicephalus annulatus. The sequence goes on along the minus strand of WOVY01011238.1, from coordinate 34,518 downwards.
TTCCTTTACTGTCGAATTGCCTCAAGAAGCTTGTCTGCAGTTTTTAGACTTAAGCCTCACGTGGAACGATGAGCATATTTGCTGGTCTTATCATCTCGTGTTGAGAAGCAGCTGTTGCCGTACGATTCTGCCCACTCAAAGATTGTGAAGAGGGGCGTTGCGTCTCTTTGCTTAGAATCAGCGCTAAAAAGGTCGTGCCCACACAGCATGAAACTTAGTTTCCTTAATCAGGTGAGCCGACTAGTGGCCTCTGGGTTCCGTTGATTGGTCATTATGGCCGTTACTGAATCACTTCTGCAGAAGTTTAAACGTGGAACACGGGAAGCGATGACTGCTACCCAGCCCTTAATGATTAGGGCACAAGTTGTGCCATATATCCAAAAGGTCTCGCACAACCTTAAGAATGTCGCGGCCAGGCACGGCGTACCGATGGTGTTTTTTGCGCACCAGAAAAAGTTCGAAGACTGTGCCAAAGTGTTTGCGATAGAAAGAAGCGCGGCTGTCAGAAGGAACATGAGAGGGCCTTTGTTGAGTGTTCCATGGGGGTTGTGTACTCCATACCCTTATCTTCAGAAAAGTGAACATTGGCCAAACCGAACGGTGTATCAATGACCGATTAATTGAACACGCCCAAAAATGAACGAAAAGAGATGAAGAGTATGCGCACCTGGTTGCGCATGTCATCTCGTGTGGTTGTGACGCACGATTTTCAGAAACGGAAATTCTGGGCAGAAGCGCAAGTAAAACTGCACGTGAAGTGTTAGAAGCCCTTTTAATTGAAAAAAATAAAGACCACTGTGTAAGCGCCCCTTCAATTTCGTTGTTACCAAGCGAACTTCAATTTATCGCTCTAAGGCTATGACATTGATTAACTGTACGTTTTGATAATGTATGCTGTTGGCCTTCTTTGGCGTGTGTGCGCACAATGTGTCCTGTATATATTCAAGCCTTCGAGCTATGAATAAATCAGTTGGAAGTGAACGCTGTGTGTTTCATGCAAGGGTGTGTGCGTGTGTGAGTGATCGGGTCAAGTTTTCGCGCTCTAATTAACTTTTCGAAATGCTGTACCAACTAACCCAACAACAAGTTCTCTTAGTATAGGCCCACATACAGCCACGTAACAGTCTCATAGTTTGCATTTCCAACATGTCATCGCAAACCACACATAATTGCGATTTTGTTGTAATTTTTGCTGGCACTCTTTGGCCAAGTATGGCCCTTGCACCAATAAAAAACCACATACCATCAAAACCCTTTTCGCAAGACACACTTGTGGCACATACACCAGTATACCATGCATGGGCGAGTACACCAAGGGTTATTCACAGTTTAGATAATGAACTGTCGAGAATAAATAACGGTAATCAGGGTGCCAGCAGAAATCAAGGCCCGTGCACCCTTTTGCGTTGAAATAAAGCGTAAGCCGGCAAAACTTGTGGAGCTCACACTCATAAATATATTTTTCGCTCAGGGTTCACAACGACTCAGACTCGCCTGAATTTTCCTCAGCCTGTCTCACTCAGACTCACCCTCATGAAAATTTTCAACCAGACTCACTCGTGCTCAAGCTATCCAAAGCATTGTCCACCCAGACTAGCTCAGACTCAAGGCTCGATCTTGGTCTGAATGAGTCCAAATGAGTTGACTCATGAGTCCAAACGTTAGCCTAAATTTACCTTTCTCGATTCTGGCGTAAATGATGCTTAAAAAGACACAGGCAACTATTAGGTCGAATTTAATGTTGAAACAGCGTTCCAGAAAACTCTTAATGTTACATTTGTGCCAATGAAGTGCTTTTTTTCAAATAAAATGGACGTTTTAGTAGTCCACGTTGGGCTAGCGAGCTTCAAATTACGCGCCTCAAACAGAACGTCTGACGTCACCGTTCCCGGGCACAACGTTGCCCGGCATTATTGCACGGCCACAAACACTATAGCACAGGGGCGGATCCAGGCACCCATATTAGGGGGGAGTTCACTTGAATTAACACCTGAAAAACGGGCGTGGTCATTACTGTTTTGTTTTTATTAGCACGAAAACCTTGTAATAACATAAATACCCTTAAATGGTGCTCATAGTAGTCCCTCTCATTTCTGCTAACTGGTGATAGCAGATGGATAGCAAGCACCGAAGAGATGGGGAGGGAGTGCTGACAGGCTTAGGGGGGGGGGGGGTTGTGCAATCGCCCCTATCACCCCCCGCCCTCTGGTTCCGTCACTTTTTTAGCAGAAGAACTAAATCAGAGAGAGCCACAGCTCCAACAGTGGCCATTGATCAATTTCCTGCCATTGGCTCAGAGACGGCAGACGTGCCTGGTTCAAATTGGCCCGGCTTGATGAAACTGCCTGTACAGTTTATACAGGCAAAAATTCAACGTTTTAACCATTCGCGTCCTTCCGCAAAGTAACGTCGGCGGTTTTTTTTTTTGTGAAATAAACAGAAACGAACAAGCAGCATTTTGTAGCGTCTCTTGATGAACGGAAGATTCTTTATTGGATTCAGCTAGTTTTATTACTAGTGAATAACCGTAAGGTTAAACTATGAGGTCATCGGGTTCATTTCCTACCGCGGCGCATGTATTATTGTGCGCTTATCTTTATTTCTCGCTAAGTAGGGCATGGCGGTTGATAAAATATTCCTTTTAGACGCTGTCATATATTGAGCTTTCACCCTCACGTCAATTTGCATTCGAACTTAATGCCCCTTTAACACTGACGTCACACGTAATCGCTGCCGTTCTTGGCGCCTTTTCTAAATAATACCTCCAAACACGTGTTGTGGCTACTCGCAAATCAGAAAAGTGACTTTCCTTGAAATCTTTACAACATGAGTTATATTTGTCGAAAGTTTCCCTTAAAATTTTGAATGGGAGGTCAAGGCACACCCCTACGTAATATATTCCTGTGATCAATAAATGATGAAATGGCTATATGAATGAGGCTGCTTTATAACACGTGTCAGTGGGCATGAGCGTAAACGTGAATCCATGTAAGGCTGATAATAATGCTGAAGGTGAGCAGATTTGCCTACAGGTCGGCGAAAAATATATAGAACTCAGATTAACTCAAGATATACATATTGCCCGTTGGAATCACTCTGACAGCGACGGAGCAAATTTTTCCTTAGCCGAACTCACTGGGCCTCAAACTCACGAAAATATTATTCACCCGGACTGACTCGCTTGAACTAGCCGCCCAATCTGAGTCTACTCATGAGTGAGTTCGCTGACGTAGGCAATCAAGTATTTTAGCAAAGAGCCACCGAAGGTCTCGGTGCTACTTTTCCAATAAGCCCTAATAATCGTGAAACCTCAAATTTGGTTGCGGTGCTGGCCATTCATTTCGCCTTTTTAATCGGTGTCACGATTACAATAGCAGCAGTACGTGTTGCTTCGCAAGAAACTTCTGGTCACTTCAATTATTACTCTATAGTACAGAAGCCAAGATTTTTTTTGTAAGAGTCTGGGAAGACTCTTTTGCATTTTTAGGTAAGAAAGCTCTTAAAGTTAAGCATTAAGTCTTATAATGTTGTGTACAGTTGAGAGGAAAACGTATTTAATTATTGAGCCAGACACAGGGAGGAAAGTGTTGCTGATGAGCGGGCTACTCGCTAACGCTTTTATTCACCGCATAGCCCCGAGAAGTTTGAGTGGCGCCTCCTGGTGGGAGGCCTGGGTGACGTCACGGCACGGACCCTCCAATACCAGCCGCCGCGAGCCTACATGATGATGCGCTCGCTTCGTGCGCTGGTTCGCTGTTTGCGTTCGCTTTCTGCTCGTCTCAAGCTGCACATGAATGACGAAAACAGAATCGCTAATGTTCCTGGTAAAACAATAAATGTTCGCTTTTACTTCTGCAGAATCGCGTGCTCCATCGTAAGCAATATGTGAAAGGTGTGAAAAGGTCTATGTCGCGCTGATAGCCCCGATGACTGATTACATTCTTTTTCTTCGTTCAGCGAACTGGGAGCGCAGAGAAAACACAAAGGACGAAGCGAGGAACCACACAACACGAGCGCTCATGTTGTGTTGAGCGCTCGTGTTGTGTGGTTCCTCGCTTCGTCCTTTGTGTTTTCTCTGCGCTCCCAGTTCGCTGAACGAAGAAAATGAATTACCAACTGGCCCACATTTTGATCCTTCTGATTACATTCTTGCCCACTTTAGCCGCATTTTGACGGGTAGGAAAAGCAAAAACGGACTTCTGTTCGGATACAACACTCATAGACGCATAATCAGCAGATTTTTAGACACGCCAGGCACAATATTTACATAATTTGGTGAGGTGTTGATAAGTGATCTCTATTGAAGATAAGAAGGGTTACCCTCCATTTGTGTCGGATAAATCCACTACCTACGGACACTGTTCTTGCTGGTGTGCCAAGATCCGCGCTTGCTTGAATTATCGAGTCTCGCAAAATATCTTGTGCGCACTCGCCCTATAAATTACCACCACCGCTGTTCTGTCTGTTTTTTTTTCGTGTACTTGCTCACTCAGCACATTGTTCAGTTGCGTGTTTATCTCGCAATTATTTTGGAGGTTCATTGCACCAAAATTATTGATTTGAAGTGCGGTTTAGGGTTTGTGTGGGAATTCTCATTGTCACATTCTATCTTCGTGCAGAATCGTAGCAACAGTGCTGTCACACTGATAACTACTACCAGTCTACATTGATAGCCACCTCATAAATTAATTTTCTTCGCTGCTGATTAGCTGTACGATACACAAGGCGTACGAGACCTGTCATTGGCTAATCGAGGCAAAGGTTGTTTAATTTTAACTTGAGCCACGTCAAGACTGCGTCAACGAAAACATTCATTCAGACTTCCTTGCGTTTATGTTGCAATTGTTGCTTTTAGCGGCAATCCCTTGAGAAGTGAATTTGACTGCTTGTGACGCGGAGGTATATTCCCCCAGTTTTTCACCCAAATCAGGATATACGACAACACAATACCTGGCGACTGTTGAGAAGATGCATACTTGATCCAAATAGACGAACATATTTCCACATTTCCGATAAAGCTGTATGTGGCAGTACAATATTGTTTTTTTTTCGAATATGTGAAGTTCATTCTTACAACAGCCAGATTCATGTAAAGTCTCCCAATGAAGAAAGCTCAATTCTTTCAAATAATTTAGATTATTCGCAGATGCAGACGCAACTTGAACGGTAAATTGCAATGTATTTAGTAAAGTAGAAACATACTAATTGCTTTTGTGCCCCGCCACGTTGGTCTAGTGGCTAAGCTACTCGGCTGCTGACCCGCAGGTCACGCGATCGAATCCCGGCAGCGGCGGCCACATTTTCGATGGAGGTGAAAATGCTGTAGGCTCGTTTGCTCAGATTTGGATGCACGTTAAAGAAACCCAGGTGGTCGAAATTTCCGGAGGCCTCCACGACGGCGTTACTCATATTAATTTGGGGACTTTAGGGGCGTTAAACCCCACATATCAATCAATTTTCTTTGTGATACTTCGGCAAACATACGTCTCAGCCTGAAGTTTATTCCTAGTTATAACCACGTTAACCGTGCCTAACGTATTTTCTATGGCACGTATTTCTTGGTGTACACAACGAACACAACAATTCTTACAGTAAATCCGCCGTTCACACGGGGGTCTGGCTATCCTATGTTAAATTATGCACATTTTCTGCAGCCTCAATAAATATCACTAGTAATGAAGTCTTCCACTTTGTATCTTGAGAGATTAGCGTTACGAAGTTGCGGAATAATCACCTACGTATAGCTAAAGAGCGGGCACACTTTTTGTGGAGTAACAGCGCAGTTCCTAGGAAAAGGTCTATTTTCTCCTCCAAAAGACGCAATGTGCGAAAAAGAACACGGAACCACCAGGAAGGGCACTTACCTCATTGTAGAGCAAAGAACCCGTTGTTTTGGGTAACTGCAGGAATGTTCGCACCATGCGCAAACGACTCATCAGTGCCTACACCAACCTGTTTCACTTGAAGCGGTTCTGTAGCGCGTGGTGTGGTGTAGTGGTTAGTGTACACGCATGCTGACTTAACGGTCATGAGGTGATTGATTGATATTTAGGGTTCAACGTCCCGAAACCCCCATATGATTATGAGAGACGCCGTAGTGGAAGGCCCTGAAAATTTTGACCAATTGGATTCTTTAAGGTGCACCTAAATTTCTTGAACGCACGGGCCTACAGCATGTTCGTCTTCATTGAAAAGCTGATATATATATATATATGTATATATATATATATATGTATATATATATATATATATATATATATATATATATATATATACCAAAAATGTGATGTTGGGTTAGGGTAAGATTATTCGAAGTGAAGAAGACACACGCACGAAGTGAATTTATAGACGTTTTGCCGCGGGTCCAGCCTTCCTCTGATGAAGGCAGAACCCGCGGCCGAAACGTTCATAAAACCACTTCCTACGTGCGTCTTCTTCACTGCGGGTATATATATATATATATATATATATATATATATATATAGGTATGGGATATGGCACAACGGGAGCGTTGTCAACAAGAATAAATATATATATTTCCCAACAGTTTCGGGAGGGGTCCTCCCTTCATCAGGGGATGAGTTATACTGACATGAGCTTCCAAACTTCGTTGCTGCCGCGTCCCTCTCGCCTTGAAAGACGTTTGCGAGAGTGAGAGGGAACTAGAAAAAGGAAAAAAAAGGGGGAGAAAAAAGACGAAAAAAGAAAGAAAAGAAAGAAAGTGAAAAAGAGGAAGAACCACTGTCAACACTGAGAACGAAGCCAACTGTCCGTCTACATCCACATCCGGTTCATATCACGTGCTGTTCCGTACATCCACACGTACATCCACATCCGGTTCATATCACGTGCACAGCACGTGATATGAACCGGATGTGGATGTAGACGGACAGTTGGCTTCGTTCTCAGTGTTGACAGTGGTTCTTCCTCTTTTTTACTTTCTTTCTTTTCTTTCTTTTTTCGTCTTTTTTCTCCCCCTTTTTTTTCCTTTTTCTAGTTCCCTCTCACTCTCGCAAACATCTTTCAAGGCGAGAGGGACGCGGCAGCAACGAAGTTTGGAAGCTCATGTCAGTATAACTCATCCCCTGATGAAGGGAGGACCCCTCCCGAAACTGTTGGGAAATTATTATATTTATCCTTGTTGACAATGCTCCCGTTGTGCCATATCCCATACCTTCACGAAGACTAACTGGCCCATTGAATTATTATTCCCACTATACATATATATATATATATATATATATATATATATATATATATATATATATATATATATATATATATATATATATATATATATATATATATATATATATATATATATATATATATATATATATATATATATATAGCCGCCTAACGAGTGAGGTAGATTGTTTTCCCCCACTCGCGAAAGAGTTGGTATACCACTGGCTCGACTGACCCTGCCTTTTGGTTAGCGCATTCTGCACCTGATCGATTGTTTAGTGGGGTTTTCTCCCAGGTAGAACCAGTTAGAGAAGAAACTCCAATTTGGAGGGGGAAAGGCAAAGCCCCGTGTATACCGTCCAGAAAACTTGTGCCGACTGAAGCACATTCTTTAGCTCAGCCTCCGAACCTCTCATGCACCAGACAGTAATGACGTCAGAATAAAAGGTTACACCATCTCCGAGTAACGGGAACCATGAACAGCACGCGAAGCAGCACATGGGTCGACTTAGTTCCGTTTATCACGGGCACTTTGCCCAATGTTAGCGCAGCCCTTACAGATGGAGCATACCATGAATTCACTGTATACTTTTTGCTGGTTTTCTCGTCCCGAACTCTTGTTGGAGCACGCCACGCGAGAGCGTGTGCGTTCATCGCATGTTCGCAGAATCTCGTTGCCTGACGCCATCACATGTTTGCTGAGAGATCGTAAGAGAGAGCATGATTGCTTAGAGAGAACACAGCGTCTTACTTTGCCCCTTACAGAGACTCGAACGCGCTAGCGCGTGAACGCGTTCTGGCGGTGCTTGGGGCAGCTATTGCGCATGTGCATTAAGGGTGGCCACACAATGGAGCCGGACTACCAGCTGCTTCGCATCTAATAGTGCATGGTTGGTATTGGCTACAGTGGAAAGACGCTCAGAGAGACCTTCCAGGGCTATGTTAAACAAGAGAGGCGAAATTACCGCTCCTTGAGCGTGTTCTTCGCACGCACAGTGAAGGCCGTTGATTTCGATCCCCCATTCTTTATGGTTGCTTCGTGGTCCCTGAAGAAGGCTTGAACATAGGCGGTGAGCATTGGTCCCAACCACGTGCTTTTGACCGCCTCTTGGACGAACTTATGGGAAATTGTGTCTAAGGCCTTCGCAAGATCAAGGGCCAATAGTCCCCGAACATCTTGGGTTGCTCGGCCTATAATTTGCATTTTAATCCCATTCTGGGTAGAGAGGCCCAGCCGGAAGCCTACCATGTTGTGTAAAAAAAGCTCTTTATCCTCGATACACCTGGAGTCCTCGTTGCGTACCGCATGCTCCATCACCTTGCCCACGCAAGATGACAGTGAGACGGGACGTATAGCTTCTCTGGCGAGTAGCTTGCTCAGTTTGGCAATGAGTACCAACGTGGTGGTCCACCAGGCATCCAGCACGCGGCTTTCCGCCTAGAGAAGTTTGACCTGGTTAACTTAGCGATGGAACAACCATGAATATTACGTAGCAGCGTGCTCGTAATTTGGTCAGAGCCTGGAACTGAGCGACCTTTTAGCGTATTAGCCACCTATTCAATCTCAATGTTCGTGAAGGACGAGCCGATTTTTCCCAGTGGCCCTCCCCGGTAGTCCGAGTAATTGGCAGAGTGATACCAGCCGATCGGCAGGTATCACTCTGCCATTTTCTTAAATACAGTCGTGTAATCTACCTCATTGTTTCTATGTTCTTGGACTAATCAGCCAATTAACAACCTCTGATTTGTTTCGTAATTATAGTCTCATCGAGGAGTACCTTCAAGAGGTTCCATTTGACTCCAGTGCGTATCTTCCCATCCAATTTTGAGCAAACTTCAATCCACTGCCGATGAAGCGCCCCCTGACTATATTTCATTTATTCTTTGAAAAGTGCTATGTGCTTACGCTGCAACTATTGAGCTACTGTATGCGCCACCTCTAAACCAGCGATTTTTAGCCTGCGATAAATGTGCAAGGCGCGAGTTCATTGGGCAATTTAAGTCAATCTGGACTGTCATGGTCGCGAGGGGTGAACCCTCCGCTAATCGCGAAAAGAGTTCTTCCAGCGGTCCATATTCGGTTTGATCCGCCGCGCGGTGATTTTCTAACTCCTTCTTGTCCGTCACTATGTACTCCTTAAGTGGAGCCACCAGGGTTTGCTGCGTCACCAAGAGCATAATGTTATCGCTTCCCGAAGATCGCCGGATCGAATCTCGGCTGCGGTGACTGCATTTTCAATGGAGGCCAGAATGTTTGAGGCCTGTGTATTTACGTTTAGGTGCACGTTAAAGAACCTCAGGTAGTCGGTATATCCGATGCTCTAAACTATGGAGTGCTTCATAATCATATCATTGTTTTGCGACCTTAAACCCCATATAATATAAAGTGATCTCTTTCTAGGCATTCCTACGAATTAGGCCATTGAACGCCCACTGCATTTTTGTTAAACGCATAATTCGGAGTGGTGTCTCTCGCAACCGAAATGGCCACCCCAGTTGGGAACTGAGGCTCGGTGATCAACTCCAAAGAATAATCTGACAGAGCTTGAGCAAGGTTTCTGCTCTGATTGATTATGACTGATATGTGGGGTTTAACGTCCCAACCCACCATATGATTATCAGAGACGCCGTAGAGGAGGGCTCCAGAAATTCCGACCACCTGGGATTCTTCAACGTGTGCCCATATGTGAGCACACGGGCATACACAATTTTCGCCTACATCGAAAATGCAGCTGCCGCAGCCTGGATTCGATCCCGCCACCTGCGGGTCAGCAGCCTTGCACCTTAGCCCCTAGACCACCACGTCGGGGCATGTTTCTTTCCTTAACAATGGTTTTTGGATATCCCCAGACAGGCTGGTGTGTGACACCCTCTTGGGTAGCAACTTGCCCGCTTAGGTAGCCAACTTTGCGACCACCGAAAAAAAAACGCCTGCTTGTGATTATGAGAGGAACTGCAAACTCTGTCAAATGCACGTTAGTTAACACTGGAAACTGCGGCATTGGTGTTTTATGTTCTCATTCTTACATGTACATATATACCTCGTTTCGATAATAAATTTAGGGTGAAGTTTGTGCCCGTTCATGTTGGTTTCGTCCGTTGTCTAAAAAGTTCGGGAAATAGTTGATCAAGCAAGAAATAGTTGATCATAAAGTACCAACTAGCTCGAACTGTAAACATTCAGTACGCCAATCATTCGTGATAAATTAAACTAGCTAGGCCTTCAGATCAGAGTTTACAAGGACCGGCTCCTGTTCTAAAAACGCACACTGGCTCAAAACTGACACAGCCAGACCATGTTGCCCAGTTCCCCCCTAATCAGTGCATATTGATAGCCGGGCAAAGGAACTACCAATTTAATGGTTTTCTGTAAAGCAATCACGTGCGGCCAAACTACCAAAGGGGCAATGTACGGCTGAAGGGAGGCCTTACGCTTTCTAAACCTCGCGCAGATCCTCTCTCATAGCTGCTAACTCTAGTTCGCCGACTTACCGCACGTTCTTATTTATGGTGGCCTGAACCGTTGGCATACCAGAATGAAGCCTTAATTACACAATAGCATGGTAGCATTATGTGTGAGCATTCAAAATTGTGTACACAAATAAAGTCAAAAGTCACCGTTCTACTGTAAAAGAAATCAATTTTTTTTCAAGAGTGATTCCTTGAAAAAAAAGCTTGCGTCTACGCTGACGTAGGCACGTCGTCAGCAAAATTTATTTTCTGGTTTAAGGCCTTAGACGGTTTATTAATATATTTACTAAAATGGCGTCTCACTCTACATTTATCGGTTTTCCAAGCGAGTAGTTTCCCCTTGCTTCCTTCCTACTTACTCAGAATTACAGCTCATGTGGCATTAGAAAATTTAGTTGTCAGCGCGTAGACGCTCTCGAAGCCGACGACGCTGCCCCTGATCCTGCATGCCGAGTTCTTTCCGCTGATGGGAGCGCCAGCTCTTGTAGTGGTGGGCTTCGCTCCATATACAGCATCGCTGTAAAAGGGCTCGGGGGGGTGGGGGTGGGGAGCTTCTTGAAACGAAAGAGGGCGAAGAGTGCGGTTAAGTGACGCAGTACCTATTACTTAGACGAGTAGACGTCAACCGCGACACTTGGGGCAGAAGAGGGTATATCAGTACGCTGAAGGGATAGGAAAGGGCTGCCGCTGTCTTTTTCTGGTGATGGCAAGACTCCCAGGAAGGCACCTAACGATGTACCGACTTTTAGAGTTAGGGACAAAAAAAAGAGTTGTCAGACACGGTAGTACGTTCTGGAGGCACCAGGATGACCCACTATACAGCTTCTGGAGCATACGACACACCGGAATTAAAAGTTCGAACCCCAGTAAGTAGTTCCTGCCCCATGGGCGCATCTTCCGATGGTATAAGATACCATCTCTAATAAAGGCCAACTCTTAAATAACGTTCTTTGTTGTCACTACAGAACAAAAGCTCAAGGTCTTGACCGTGGCTTGTCCACTGTCTATTGCAATTCTCGAGAGCCGGGTCTGACTGTCTCGCCGTGTTGCAAGACAGTTTCCATTCATTTGACTTCGTGCGCCAATTGTGAATTCAAGTATGGCCGGCACGTTTAACCTGGCGGAATTCTTTTTTTTCAGGAACTGTTTCGTAGTGGCGCCCAATGTCTTCCGAGTGGGGACTAATGAAACGTTCGCGGTGATGGCAGACGGTGGTCCTAAGACAGTGACTGTAACACTCCATACTTCCCGGAGTAGTCCAACGAGTTTCTTTCACAGGTCATCTACCGTCAGCAAAGGTAAGTGAACATAAGCTACCCTTGAAGACGATTGCTTACTCAGGCAAAAATTTACGCAGTGAATGTACGCAAACGCACACCGTGTTCCCCCCTTTCTTCGATTTCTATTTATTTCAGGCCTTGTCTGAGGAGTCTTGAGGCCACACTCTCTCAAGGCTACTTTGAACTTAAGGCTACACTTTAAGAAGTAAAGAAGAAAAGTGACATCAAGGTTGCTCTTTTAGGGGAGCTGTCACAGCCATCCCTCCCGTTTGACGGTAATTGTGAAGGGTCGAGTGGTTACACCACCCCCTCCCCCATCGCGGTTACAGTTGAACTTTCCCGATACTACTCAAAGGAGCCGCAGTCACTTTTTACGCAAGAAAAAGTTCTTGGTTTAGTTAACCAGCAATATAAGGTCTACACAGGCATGTACAATTGATGTACAGGCATCATGTTCAGAAATGAACTTCAGAAAATTTACAGGAACCGCACGAAGTTCAAATCCACGACCATGGAGTCAGCATGCGCGTGCATTAACTACTACGACACCAAGCCAGTCATGCTGCGGCACCGTCTGGAAGGGAACTGTGCTATGTAGGCACCGATAGGTTATTTGTACACGGTGCGTGCATTTCTGCAGTTAATCTGAAAAGGGCGCTTCCTACTCACAAGGGAGGAAATCGCCTTTGTTGTCGTCTCATGTGCAAACGTTTGCACACAGTTCGTCCCTTGTAGGAGCAATGCGGCCTTTTAAGGTTACCTGTCCATTTACTCCCGAAAACATTTTAGAGTATACAGTTGCCTCCCGGGGGCCTTTGGCCGCCCAGTTCACAACAGATGCAATACAAAGTGTAAATGACAATATTAATAGTGAACTATACAAAATGTTAGGCTATACAGTAACGGCATTCAGCTACACACGTATATTTAGCTATATACACAAACAAAAAATGATGCGAAACTAATAGGGTGATCGCAGTGATACAAAATTATGTGCATTGCATTACATAAAACAAGTTACTTCAATATAATTGCTTGTTTCATAAGCAACAAAGAAGATAAATAATACAGTCAGTATCGAAGAAAAGCAAGAAGAAACACTGAGAGAGAACTTGACTTAAAAAGAACAAATCCTACTCCGGGTGCCTTCCTCAATCAAATTCAAGAGGCAGGGGTTATTGTAAGCTCAACCGGTTCACAGTTCTTACAAAATAAAAGCATAACTGAACCCGGCGCTTATTTACGCATCTTCTAAATTGGCGTTAACAGATAGCTAATTAAAAAGCGACTTCAGCAGTTATGAGGCACACACACCAAACATATGCTATAATTATTTTACTGGGTGAGGCCAGCCGGCCGTCTCATTACTCAGGAAAGTCGTAATTTGATAACGCGATGCAGTTTTCCACAATTCGTTCGGAGTCTACGGAGGCGACGTTGAACTTTATTGTATTTATACATGTCACTTTCGATGTAGTGTATTCTTTAAGACTTTAGACACTTCGGAAAAATTGGTTGTTTTTGGGTAGCCCAGGAAGCATTTGTTTTCTGCCCCAAATATTTTCATATTAAAGTTTCTGGTTTTACGTCCCAAAACCATGAGATATTCATGAGAGACGGCGTAATTGATGGTTCTGGAAATTTAGACCATCTGGTGTTCCTTAATGTCCCCTGACATCACACACAAAAAAGAGTCCCGTCTTTCCAGCTGTATTAATTTCAAACAACAGATTCACTTTTAATATTATCAAAAAGAAAGTATCAAAATATTGATAATGAAAAAAACAATTAGCTCATAAGACCACCAGTGATACTTTGCACAAGGTAGAGAGAGAGAGAGAGAGAGAGAGAGAGAGAAAACTGTATTTGCGCGTAACGCGGAGCATTCCAAATGGGCTCCGCTGGCCCTAGCCATCATCTCTACTCGTTGATCCAGCCAGCGCTGATCAACAGTGGCCGAGCTGGACAGCAGCGCCTCCCATTGTTCCTCTGTGTTGTTCATGTTGTGGTGTTCTTCATTGTAATGCGTACACTCCCACTTGATGTGAGACAGAGTTGGTGTGGCCCCACACCACGGACATATATCTTTGTATGCTGTGGGGTAGAATACATGCAGCCTGTGTAAGTTCGTGTATGTGTTTGTTTGGATTCTACGTAATGCCACCGATTCCATTGCTGTGAGTTTCTTATGCGGTGCTGGATACACTTTTCTATGGCCCCCTTAATGCTGAAGAATTGTACCAAAGTTAGGGTCTAGGGGCGTTGAATCCTCTATTGCAATGTGCAAGGTAGCTCGGTAATTTGTGAAGCCTCGAGCCGCCTCATCCGCAAACTGGTTCCCGGTGACGCCCTCGTGCCCTGGCGCCCAGATAATGGTTTGGGTGTATTCAATTGGGAAGTCCTTATAAGCTTTGGTTAGAATTTGGAAGGCCTTCATACATATTCTACCTTTTTCGTAATTTCTACATGCAGCCTTCGAATCTGTGATTATTGTCATTGGGGCTTTTCGCTCCCTGCCTTTCTTGATTGGCAGCGCAATCGCTATCTCCTCCGCTTCTGTGATAGAGGCTTGGGCTATGGAGGCACAACTTGCGACGTTTCCTTTTCGGTCTGTGACCACGGCCACCATGTTCTTTGCATTTGCCTGATATGATGCAGCGTCAGTAAATCTCGCCGTATTCAAATATTTTGTCTTTTTATCTATGTAAGCGGCTCTTGCTTTACGTCTTCCAGCATGTAGGACTGGGTCCATGATCTTCGGTAGGGGGCATATTTTGTACCAGGCTCTGACTGAGCACGACAATTCCTTAGCTCTTCCATGTGCCTGTACTTGTTCACCGAGGCCGATTCTCTAAAGAAGTTTTCTGCCGGTTGGCGTATGTAGCAGGCGGTTAATCTGGGTGGCTACTTGTGCCTCAGCCAACTCATCAAATGTATTGTGAAGTCCGAGCGCTCATAGCTTCGCAGTTGAAGTGCTTTGTGGTAGTCGCAGAGCCGCTTTATACGCCATCCTTATTACTTTGTCTGCTTTTTCTTTTCATGTTGTGGTAGGGTAGCGAGTATGTTAGTCTGCTGATGATTAAGCTCTTTACCAAACGAAGCACGTCTTGTTCTTTCGGTCCAGCACGATTGTACGTCATTCTAACTATAATACGAACAATTTGTTGAGCTGTTTGTTTAAGCATATTCAGTGTGTGGAGACATCGCTGATTGGACTGTAACCACATCCCTAAGATTCGAACGGCTGTTTTCTCTGGAATAATATTGCCGTCTAGCTTGACCTCAAGGTGGAGGCTTGGGTCTGTCCTTTGTTTTTTACTCTTGGAGAACCGAATGAGTTCCGATTTGTCTGCTGAGCACTGAAGTCCCCTTTCTTTAGTGTAATCTTCGATGGTTTTAGCTGCCAGTTGAAGCCACTCTTCTTTTTTTGCCAAGCTACCTTTGGTTGTTCATATAGTGATGTCATCCGCATAGAAGGAGTGTCGGATGTTGGGAATACCTTCCAGTTTTTTTTTTGGCTAGACCAATCATGGCTATGTTGAAAAGCGTAGGCGAGATCACAGCGCCTTGTGGTGTGCCTTTGCTCGGTGGGTGGAAGACATTGGATTCGTCTTCTCGTAATCTGATAACAGCGGTTCTTTTAGTAAGGAAGTTCTGTACATATTTGTACGTCCTTTGACCGCAGTTTGTCGCTGCTAGCCCATATAATATGGCCTTATGGCTTACGTTGTCGAAAGCGCCTTTTATGTCGATGGCCATGACAATGTTTTCTCCTGCTTTTGTAACATTTGTTAGTACTTCCTCCTTTAAAAGCAGAAGGATGTCCTGTGTCGAAAGGTTCGAGCGGAAACCAAACATGGTGTTTGGCAACAAGTTATTTTGTTCAAGGTGCCGTTGAAGTCTTCTATTTATTAATCTCTCAAACACTTTGCCTAAGCACAAGGTAAGAGAGATTGGCCTGAGGTTTTCTGTTGCCAATTTCTTTCCTGGTTTGGGTATCATAATTATTACAGCATGCTTCCATTGCTGAGGTATAGTGCCATTCACCCAGTGTTTGTTAATGAAGTTTAGAAGCGCTGTTATGGCTTCGTCATTCATGTTGCGAATCATGGCATTAGTGATTTGATCCGCCCCAGGCGCTGTGTTGCGTTTCATGCTGACGATTACCGCTCTGACCTCGGCATCCGTGAAAGGTGCATCCAGTTCTGAGTTTGGGAGCCCAGTGTATTTAGCCTAGTAAGGGGCTGTGATGGCTCGGGTTCCGAAATACTTAATATAGATGTCTTGAAGGAGGTCACCTCGTGTGCCTGGATGTGTGTGCAATCGTTCTAGAGATTTCTGTCCTTCGCGTTTAGTTTTCAGAGGGTCAATCATGGCTCTTAGGATATTTCATGTCTTTGCTGTTCCTAGGGTTGCATTTAGTGAATCGGAAAATTGTTCCCAGTTGGCTGTCGCGAGTTGATCAGCGTACTGTTCGGCTTGCTGCGTTATTTCTTCAATTTTCGCTTTGAGCTTCTTATTTCGCTTTTGCCTTTTCCATCTTTTAGTGAGGTTTCTTCTTGCTTCCCACAGGTGGAGAACGTGAGCGTCTACTTCAAGGGTATCATCTGTTCTGGCGACGGTTTAGGTGTGCATTTGCTTTTCATTTCGAAATACTTTGCACCACTCGTCCAAGTAGTCTATGGCGGTCACGTGCGCTTTTAGCGCTTTTCTATATGCATGCCAGTCTGTAATTTTGGCTGTGCCGATGTGTTTGCGGATTCTACCGGTGCGGATTGTGGTGCTTAGTATGTAATGATCACTGCCCAGGTTTTCAAGGGTGTTGTACCAATCCACGCTGTGGCAGTTTTGTACTATCGTCAAATCTGGACTTGTGTCCATGTATACGCTGTTGCCTATCCTCGTTGGTATTGCAGGGTCAGTTAACAGAGTCATTTCCAGTTTCTCTATTTGTCTTGCGATATTCTTGTTTTTGGTGTCTTGCATCTTATATCCCCAGTTGCATGCCTGGCATTAAAGTCCCCAACTATGATTAATAGATTCCCTTTCGCCAGTTTTGCGGTCTCTTGAAAGAGCTTGTCGAACGTTGCTCTCTGTTGTCTTGGAGGACTATAGATAATAAGTATGAAGGCGCTCTTTCCATGGCTCCCTTTGTAGGTTATTTCTGTTATGATATGCGGGATATCCGCCTCTTCATTGGGCTGATGACGTATTGCTGTAATTGAGTTATCGACTAATGTAGCAACTTTCTATTCTGCGTCCCCGGTACTAAAAGTTTCGTAGCCCCGTAATTTTGGTTGTGTTCCGGCTTCCTAGACTGCTATGACAGCAGGTGGATTTTGTTGCGACGCCACCAGCTGCAACAGTTGCCCTCTTTTCCGCCGGAAACCACGGCAGTTCCACAGCCATATTTCGCACTTTTCTGACCGCTGCGTTTGATGATTAGCCATTATGCGTCTCCTGGTTCATGACCAACAATCCGGGCCTGTTGTAAATTTTCTCAGCTTTTTCTCTGATGTTGATGCCAGTGGCATGCTTTCGCAAGGCTTTCGTGAATTCGACGTGTTGTGCCGGGATTTTCTTGTCCAGAATCTCGAGCTTTCTATCTACATTTATCATTACTTGCTCTATAACTGTCGGTATAACTTCCTTTAATGTTTCTTTCAGCATCAACGACGTAAACCTTGAGTCGCCTCCTGCATTCGGTTGCGTCTGCAATTTCTGGCCACTCTGGGCGGGTATTGAGTTTTGTTGTGAGTGCTGCGCTTGTTGCTTTTTTAGTGCCCTATTTTCGCGTTCTAGGTCGCCTATTCTCATCCGCATTATCTCTAACTCACGTTCTAAGCGCGTGAGTTGTGGTGTTTGGTGTGAGTGTAGGGAGAATTTTGCTGCCCAGCTCACCTGGTTCTTTGCTTCCTTTTTCTGCGCCTTCTTGCCCTTGTGCTGTCGTTGCTTTGCTTGGGCCTGCTTGTGGCCACCATTCCTGGAGTTGGAGCAGTCTCGAGAGCCGGACCTGGATTGGGATGTAGATCGAGACCTGGATTGGGAACTTGAACGGGCCCCGCCTGGCGGTGCAGAGTCCTCGCGGTCCGTGCTGAACCAGCGTCTCTTGAGTATTCCAGCGGTTTGTGGTGTGCTGTGTTGGTGCGACAGCAGCGACCGACCCTTTTGAGGGACGCGTTTGAGTTTTTTGGTGCACTCCGATGCCGCCGTGGGATGGCGTCCGCCGCACAGGGCACATTCCGGATCGCAAGTGTGGTCCTCAGGTGGGTCTCTTAGGCGACAGTTGCTGCACGCCTTTGTCATTGGTGTGGGACAAACATCCGTCCTATGTCCCTGTCTCTCTCAGAGTTTACAGTACTTCCGTGTGGGTTGATAAGGCACGCACGGCATTTTGCCACCGTAATAATACACGAAGCGTGGCAGTATTGGTCCATCGAACGTGATCACTGCAGTTTGCGACTGTCCGAGCATGCGGGCTTGAACAATTGTCACTCCTTGAGTGCGCACTCGGAGATGGCTCAGGAGTTCAGCTTCTGGCGTTTCGTGTTCTAATCCGTGTACCACTCCTTTCAAGTATCCAGCAGGAGTGGATATGTAGGTGTTTACGGGATAGTTGGTGCCATTGAGCTCCAGTGTCTTTATCTTCAAGATCTTTTCTGCTAAATCCTCGTACGGAGTGCTTGCAATAATTATGTTTGATCGGTTGCGAAGGCGAAGCAGAAATGTGTGGCTGTTACAGGCCTCCGGGTCACCGCTCGCATGTTCTATCGCTCGCGCAACCTGGTATGCTTTCAGTTCTTTCACAACTAACCCTGGTCTGGGCCGCATGATAATCTTCATATCGTTTTTGGGTGGCGGCGCTGCGCGCGTTCTTCTTCCGCCCCTTTCAGATGCTCTTCCGCGTCGCTCTTCTGCAAGCGTTCTAGCGCCGGAGCTGTTGCTCTCAGTTACGCCTCGAGCAATGCTGTCATCACTCACTGCGCGTTCTTGTTTCCTGATGCGTTTTCGCTGTCGCAATGACATTGCTACCTGCCACTGACCATTCTTAGCTTCGTCGTCGCGTTCCTCCGCAGAGTCTTTTTCCATGTTTTCGGCGTCGCTAGTAGATTCCTCTTGTAGCACCTCGTCAGGTGAAAGGAAATCTTCGTTGGCGTCCACCGCAGAGCTCACTTGGGTTTCGATGTCTTGGTCATCCATATTCATAAGTGCCTGGGCTAGTTCCGAGTCGTTGTCCGTTGGGGTTCGGGCAGGTACAGCGCGACGCGTGGGCCGAGAGCTGGCTGCCAGGACTCCGCGTTCCGCTTCGCCTCGAGGCTTAGCGTGGCAGGTTGGCATGCTCTGCCGAAGGTCTTCACTTCCCAGGGGAAACCGGGATCGCTTGTCCAAAAAGGTTGTGTGAGCGTGTACCTGACGTCTTCCTGCACAATTCCAGTAGTTTCACTGGTAGTCACATGATTTTAACCGCTGCTAGGTACGATGATTGACGGAGCCGATGTGAACGCGTGTGCACTCCTCGGCGCCACCTGGCGGTCTCCCTGCACAAGGTAAACTTTTAAAAATCAAAATAGAAGTTTTGAACACAAAGGCCATGTAGAATAGTACTACAAATTTATTCTCAAGTACAAAAGCTATTTACATATATACAAATATATAAGCACTAGTGTCTATCATGCCACTGCGCGAAGAAGTTTCTCGACGTGGTGTATCGAAAGCTCGCTTACTGTGCATTGGCTTTTCTAAAATATGCATCTACATATACTTATTTCTGCGGTTGCATGCATGCCTCTTTTTTTGAAGACTTCTGTATTGAACACGCTGGTGCATGGGCGTAGCCAGGAGGGGTTCTCTTTCAATTGCGCTTGCGTATGCACACACGCACACACACAAAACTTACGCGTAAAATATGGTAGAACCATATTCGCACCCCCCTTCGAAAAATATTTTTCGCTACGCTCCGCGATAAATCGGCCGATTTACTAGTAGATACCATCTGATGTTCAGGAATGGTTTGACGCACTTGTGCCATCTGTACTGAAGTCTGACAAATTGAAGTCATCCATCTTCCATGCCTGTGCTGCTACCATTAACCAGAGATTGAGTTCATGTTCATTGCAATCCCTAAAAGTTTGCCGTTCTCGTTGAGCACCCATAAGACACGTCGTCGCCCCAACGGAAACTACTAGCACACAACTCCCCGAGTGCGAAAAAGCTTTATCCCCCCCCCTCTTCGGTGAAAAAAAAAGAAACTCAAAAGCGAAACAGATAAAATACTGCCTCTTTTACCCTTTAAATACAGTTGGCTGTCCAGAAGGTCTCTGAGAGCGCCAAACTTTCAACTTGAAGGCATAGTTAGCATACTAACGAAGAAAACAGGCAGAGTGACGAAAGTGTTACTCGCATTTGGACTGCGTATACCTTGCATTAGCTTGAATAGGCATCGGTTTTTATTCTATTATGTTTAATAGCCTATCGTGAATAGACCAAGTGTTTGTCACCTTTACTACCAGTCCTAGAGGTGGTATCTCACCTTCGTCGCTTATTTCTTAATTGTAAGTGTGCAATGTCAGCGCTAAGTGTTCATTCCGCATTTCGATGAAGGCGAAATGGTAGATGCCCGCGAACTGTGCGATGTAGGGGCATGGTAAAGAGTACCAGATAAACGAAAATTCTGAAGTCCCTAATAATCATATCGTGGTTTCGGGACATCAAACCCCGCAAAACAAATAAAAAAGCGTTCATTTTCAACAATCAGCGAAGAGTGAACAAAGGACAAGAAAGAAAACAGAGACCTTGTCAGTTCTGCGCTGATTGTTTAAGATGAATTACCAACTAGCCCAATATCAAACTTCGATAAGTGTTGCGCATATCAAGATCTAGCGATTGTCGTCTACACTGTTATCTCTACTGGCGCAATCGAAAACATACAAAATAAAGTGAAATCGCTTGATTGCGCTCAATACTCATGCGAGAAAAAGAGGAATGGTTGGACGGCTTCCAGGCAAAGCAGTGCAGGAGACTATTCACATATGATATTTCGCTCATATGAACCAACCGAGAGTGTGCAGGCATGACGGGAATCACAGTTTCTACATTGCGAAGTGCGCCAGAAACACGAGAAACGCCAGGAGAGAATAATGCACTCGAATATTTTGTATTTTGAAAGGCTGGTTAGGGGCCCTTTAACGCAGGATAATAACGTTCCAGCCCCGCCGCGGTGGTCTAGTGGCTAAGGTACTCGGCTGCTGACCCGCAGGTCGCGGGATCAAATCCCGGCTGCGGCGACTGTGTTTCCGATGGAGGCGGAAACGTTGTAGGCCCGTGTGCTCAGATTTGGGCGCACGTTTAAGAACCCCAGGTGGTCAAAATTTCCGGAGCCCTCCACTACGGCGTCCCTCATAATCATATGGTAGTTTTGGGACGTTAAACCCCACATATTAATCAATCAATAATAACGTTCCGTGCACGGCTTATTTAATTACTGCAGTTTCATGCTCGAGCTATACTTAAGAGGGATACATACTGATATACTGTAACCAAAGCTGAATTTACATTTCGCAGGTTCTCCCCAAATTGCTGACATCATTGTGCGTCAGACTGACGTGACCAATTTGCAGCACGAACGGAACAGTGTCATGCTGAAAGTTAAGTGCGGCAGTTTGTGGACAAAGAGTACGCCAATTCTGATCAGCCGTGCGTCGGGCGAGCATTTTTTTCTTCAGACCGAGAAACCCATCTATCGTCCGGGAGAAAGTGGTAAGTATCGTGTACGCATTATCAATACAGAGAGTGCATCTTATTGCCACGGATTAATTGTGAAAAAAGTTAAGGCGTGCTTACCCGGGAAGGAAACAAGACAACGCAAATGGCGTTTGTGCTGCCTTGTTCTCCTATCTCGAGTGTGTGTTTGCAGGTGTTGTCCGGATTTGCCTTAGCTTCTTTTATGATAAATCATATACGCATGCTGTGAACTACCTCACAGAGACAAGAATCGAGATTATGCAACTGCTTTTAACGAAAAACTTTAGGCCGGAGCAAGACCCGACGGAATGAAAAAACTTTATTCTATTTTAAGTGCAATTAAGCGCAGAACCCTTTTATTTTTTTTGGCCGTTATGAAGTTGTGGGACAACATGTGCCCGCAGCGGTACTGACACAATCACTAAACTGATATGAACAAAGGGTTTGAGAAGCAAATTTTTATTTTGGTCAATGCACAAGGCGTAACTTTGATTCAGTGTCCGAAACTCTCTCTTATGAAGACAGTTCCGAATACTAGTGCAGTAAAAAAAGGTATTGCGTTGAGAAATTTGCAGAGCTAAATAGTGTCGAACATACATACTTTTTAGGTACTATATAAGATAATCTTTGGTTGTTTTAAAACTGTATAATGAAGCTCGCGGCTAGTGCGGTATCAACCTCGCTATTTTCAAAGGATGCTACAAAATAGCATAATTCAAAAATGTAGCTTTGGCGCCTAATGCTTCTTTTTTCGCCAATTGGGATGATTGAATTTTAATGCAGAACATCACACATTTGTACTAATTTTTTTCTGATAAATATAGACGACTGACTAGGACAGGTGCTTTAGTTCAATAGTAACAATAGTTATAAAATTTGTATCATATATGTCAAGCGAAGGTGAAGTAACTGTTCTGCTAAATACAAGCAAATGCACATCTGGAAGCTTTACGTTATAAAAGCTTATAACAACAAAGTATGCTGCATTTCAACTCTATATAGAGACAATGGTGTTCATCAGTAAAAGGTAACACAATATTTTGCAAGTGCATATTGAGTTTTTCACCAGGAGAGGCGCCAAAAGTAATTTTGAGTGAAGAAATATTAATTTGGCAGCTCCCAAGTACCTTGGGAATTGATGTTGTGCGAAGCATGTAGACGGATGGTGACTGGGTTGTAATTTTTTTATTGTGTAAGAAGCTACGATGTGTGGCTAAAGATATGTACAAATGCACAAATGTTGGAGTTCAATTTCTGCGGGGTCTCTGATTCTTTTCATTTGTTGGGTCGACGCTATCAATGTCAAATTTTTTTAACGCTAACACGTTAAAAATGCCCATGTCTATTCTCGCTGTTCCTGGGTAGATATAAACTGCACATAACCTGCGGCCCGTGCCCGTATACCTGTAGCGCATACCAGCCTACGGGTATGTGCAACTGTCTGGCGGAAAGTGTTTGAGGACGTACGCAATGAGATTGTGAAGTGTTTGACGACGTACGCAATGAGATTGTGACATTATTCATCTATGACCAGAGAGTCGTATTCGTCAAACCATCTTACCCTCTCAAACTCACTTGCACAGTTTGTAAAGTTCTCGAACACGTAATTTCGAAACACCTAAATGATTTTCTTGACAACAATAATCTTCTTACTAACGTACAGCACGGTTTTCGAAGAGGTTTTTCAACTGCAACTCAATTAGTAGTTACCGTCCATGAGATGGCACAGGTACTTGACGAGGGCGGACAGATTGACGCAGTTCTAATAGACTTCTCGAAAGCGTTCGATAGAGTTCCACACTCAAAACTAATAACAAAAATGAAAAACTTAGGCATTCCATCACAAGTCGTCAATTGGGTCATTTCATACCTAACTGGCCGCAAACAGTATGTTGAAATTGACGGTGCCTGTTCTCGTTTTTCTTGATGTTTTCTCTGGCGTCCCACAGGGTTCGGTCTTGGCACCGGTTCTATTTAACATTTATATTAATGATCTTGGCCAAATTGTAAAGCCCCCTCTACGCCTTAAGCTGTTTGCAGACGATTGCATCATATTTAGCCACATAGTGTCTGCCACTGACCAGCACGTTCTTAACCATGCTTTGCATGCAATAACGGAATGGTGCAATGAATGGGATATGCTTATAAATCTCGACAAGACAGTTCACATGTGCATCTCCAATAAGAATAAATCTCACTTCATGTATAGTCTTGGCAATTATCAGACTAAACAAGTGGAGGAACATAAGTACCTGGGGTTAACCTTGACGTCCAGACTTAACTGGTCAACACATATAAATAACATATGTTCCTCCGCGAGAAAGAAGTTAGGATTTCTGAAGCATAAATTAGGTGATGCCCCCTCGTCGCTTAGACTCATTGCATACAAATCCATTGTAAGACCCACCCTGGAATACGGAAGCATTGTATGGGACCCCCATACTATCACTAATAAAGAAAAGCTTGAAAAAATTCAGAGATTGGCAGCTTGCTTTATTTATAAACGTTTTAGACATCGCGACTCTCCTTCAGCTATGTTGGAGCTCGCACACCTAGAGCCATTGGCCAACCGACGTAAATGTGCCTGTCTAAACTTTCTACACCAGCTATATTTTAATAAATTGGGAATCCAGTTACATGATTACATAGCTAATAACCCTAGTCGAGCGTCTCGTCACAAACATAGCCGAAGTATTACACCGTTCTTTGCCCGTACAGACCAATACAAATATTCATTTTTTCCCAGAACTGTTTCCGATTGGAAAGTTTTGCCAGAGTGTTCACCCTTGCTGTCATCCAATGTATAATGATTGTATACTTACCTGTTGATTATGTACCTCACATTCATGTGTCGATCTTGCATCCGTACGCATGTCTTCTGGATGTGTACATCCCTCTCCTGCTTGGACCTCTCAAGGTTTTGCAGTATTGTACAAATAAATAAATAAAATAAATAAAATAAACTAGTTCCCAATGCTCCAAGTTAAGGGTGTGATAGCGAGAGCACGCAAATGTAGACAGACAGACAGACAGACAGACAGACAGACAGACAGGACAGACAGACAGATAGATAGATAGATAGATAGATAGATAGATAGATAGATAGATAGATAGATAGATAGATAGATAGATAGATAGATAGATAGATAGATAGATAGATAGATAGATAGATAGATAGATAGATAGATAGATAGATAGATAGATAGATAGATAGATAGATAGATAGATAGATAGATAGATAGATAGATAGATAGATAGATAGATAGATAGATAGATAGATAGATAGATAGATAGATAGATAGATAGATAGATAGATAAAGTGCCTGCAGTGCCTGATGAATATTTATCTTATTCAGCAGAGCCTGAAGCACTGTTTTTGACACCTGTAGTATGTTATCTATATTGTGCAACACAATTACCCTTTTCTATTGCTGTTGTGCCGTCACAATATGAGTGATCTACGAGTCGCCTGCTTTCGCCTTCTCCTCACCTGATAGAACCTTGAGCTGCATCATGTTTATAAAAAGCTCATAATGATTGCTTTTTTAAGATTATGAATTATTACTTTTTTCAACGTTGAGTGCCGACAAACGCATTAAGGAGAACGTGCTTGGTTCGCTTTCATCAGATTTTTCATCGCACTTCTACGTTTTGTTTCTAAAATATTTGTTTTTCTTTTCGCGACAATGTTATCGTAAGATCTTTTAATGCTCTGCGTAAACAAATCTTCATTAATATGGTTGTAACTGGTGTGCAGACATATGAGAAATTTTTTAACACGTAACACACCTACAATTCTTATAAGCATATTCGGAACACACCTGTTTTGGTAAATACGGCATTTCTTTTCTTCAGTGAACGTAAGGTTCGTAGCCGTCGATGGCAGGCTTAAACCATCAAAGAGCATCTTCAGGCTGGAAGTCCGGGTAGGTACATTTTGCATTATTAGTAGCCAGAAGTCCATTGCGGCTTTAAAATGCACAAATAAAAACTCTTTCTTTCATTACTACAAAGACATCGTGACAAGTATGATGAGGTTCAATATGACTTGCCAAGCCAACTCATATCTTTTTTTTTATTCGACTAAAGCGTTTCTTAGTTTTCGTTCATTTCTTTTCATCATAAAGCATGATGACCTAAAAAAACAGTGCAGTTGCACTCAACTTTAAGAAAGAGACAATCACTCAAAACACGAATTGAGATAACCCCCCTAATGGAAACACTTTCTTAAACGGAACCTGCCTTTCTCGCTAAACGCATACCTAAATTTATATTTCTTAACGCAAGAGCAATTTTAGCGCCCCACACGGCAAAAAAGGGAGTGCACGATGGAGACCAAGTGGCCTTTTAATGGTGTGTGTGTATATAAGGTTGAAATACAACAATATTTATTATCATCTTTTCTTAACTAAAATGGGCAGAAAACGTACAGTGGCGCCACCTTGGCTTGACGTATGGCCCGATGCTCATTAAGCGCTGCAGGAACATCGTCAGCTGAGGGTCTAGCGACACCTGCCGACGAGTTGGAGAAACCCAAGGAGCACCTCGCGGCTTCCGTGATTAGTTCCAGAAGAGCGAAACGGTGCATTGCCATTGCGCATTGACGTCATAATGTCACGCCATCATGTGATGTGACGCTATGACATCCCAAATTTTGGAAGTGTGTGATGTGGTCACGAAATAAGGTGACGCCGCCATGTGATCATTTTCGGCATCGCTCTACGCTGCCGACGCGGGACGCCGATGGCCAACTTTCTCATTTTATGGGGAATCTAATGCTTTAACCTAAAACTATTTAAGTTTGTTACAGCGTGGTTAATAGCAATAATCAGCCAAAGTGATCAAAAGAATGGAGGTAAAAAGCACTCTTTCTCTTTTTCCTGGACATTTTCACCAAATTTTCCTTCAATTTGCCGAAGTTGTGCTGTGAGTTGACACTCACAGCACAGCTCGGAAAACAGAACAGCGAAGCACGTAGCCCAACCAATAGGAACTGTACAATGCGCGCCCTCCGGTCACCACCACTGACAGGGCATTATAACCCGATTAGGCAGCACTGCACGATCGAAAGTATGAATATCGCTCACGAGCGGCAAACCACAAGAACGTATCTCTGATCAAAAGGGCGTGAACTTTACCACGCGCCCCACTGCTGGCGTTTCAGTTGAAGCCGATTGTACGTGAAACAAGTGTTGATGTACATTCAACTCACCCAATCTACGCTAACGGTCCGCAAATGACCCGCTGGTCGATGAAGCTATCAAGTTTATTTTGTCGGCAAACGTTTTGTGTACTTGACTATTATTGAGAGTGGAGTGTGAATGTTCGTCCGAGGGAAGTCTGTTGACACAACAAAAACTTTCAGGGCCTATGCCGTAACATTGCTTGCGCTTCGCTTCCGAAGCTGCGTAGACTTCAACTTTCTTGGCGGAAAGTTGGCGCTTTCAACTAAGCTATGACAACGCCATCCAGCACAGTGAGTGGTGCTACTAACTCCGGGGCACGATCCTGACTACAGTGGCTGTGGGAATATATATATAGAACATACGGTAAATGTGGGCATATAAGCTAAATGTGGGCATGTAGAACATACGCTATGTTTTTTCTTCTGTTGCAGCATATTAAAGTCAATCATTTACATACTCAAAGCAATACTCTCACTAATGATACAAACCATTTTTCGAAACAAAGCCTGCGGGTCCCTAAGACGTGTACTTTGGCAAACAAAAATTAACTTATTAGCTGACTGTGGCTAAGAATAAGATGTCTACAAATGTTAATTTTTATGTCTCAATCAAATATTTAATCAGGAAACAAAGAAATATTTACTCAACTCTGGTCTCTGTTACGTATAACAATTTCACTGCTATATGCTTAAGAACAGTTTTATTTTGTTGTACTTGCAAGTGTAGCTGATTTATCTATTTATTATGCTTATAAGTAGTTATATTGTTTTGTTAACTGTCGTCAGGACTGTACAATGGAGCCTAGGTCTTTGTAAGGCACCCCAGCCTCTAGCCCCGGCTTTCTCCTTTGTATGAAAGGAAAATAAACTTGACTTCACTTCAAAAAAATAAATTTCCAAATAATATATATTGTTGACAGCCATGTGAAGGAGTGCCACTTGAAGAAAATGCAGCTAGCATACTCGTGGAACGCAATTTGACGCGGCGAACCGTAACGGAAGTGCTCTAGTTAGCGCCTAGAAGATGACAAAAGCCGAATATCCACCGCTGCATCAGCGAACGGTTCGCAGCACTGCCCACCGGTGAAGAACGAGGCGAATGCACTATACACTACATGACTATGCTAAAAGAGCTCTGGGGTAGGAGCCAGTTGGTTGAGGTACATAGTTAAAATTTTACTTTTCAGCTAGCTGCTAAGAAACGTCATGATTTGTCATGATTTCGTAGAATAAACAGTGCTAGATTGCGCTTATTTTATGCCTTGAAGTTCTATCTAAGTTGCCTTTCACTTCCTAGCAGTGCCACTAAAATTTTCACTGTGGCTCTGCTATGCTTAGTTTTGCCTGCTTCACACCGTGCTTGGCTATGCTATGTCTCACTCTCACTCCTCATCATTTCTTTCTTCAAACCCTCACATATCTCATTCTCACCTTCACTTCCTTTCCCGCCCCTGGCTCTACCATATTATCAATGGTTGCCTGTGTGATGCTAAGTAATGAAATGACACGACAGCAGATAATACTACAGCCTGGGCCCCTTAAGTGATCTGTACTTAGAGCTCCATGGCGGCGACATTGTTTACGTAAAAGTGTGTTTTGAAGAGCATTTCGACACGAGAACATTTTTCTAATAATTTTTCTTTGCTTCAGCTTCTAGTCCTCAACCATGAGATCTGTAAGCTTTCTTTTCGGAAAGAAATAATTATTGGCAAATAGTGACGCTAGTTTGAACATTGTCAACGCAGAGTCGCATGGAATGTACACGCAAATACGTAGGTACAGTTTTATGTAAGTGCAGGACAATGGGTGAAAAGGGGGGGGGGGAGAAGAGTGTCAGTTGTGGCAGTATTGGGCAACATACAATAAATTTTGAAACTTTGAAATTGGACACTTCATGCCAAAACATTAACGTCATAAATGGCGAGTGGAGCACCTACCATTATCATGACAAGAAAGAAGGCTTGAGTAAACAAGATGAGACTTTTTTTTACACCTCCCAAACAAGCTCTCGAATTCGTACAGAAGGTCGTGACATGACTCATGACGTTTACATTTTGCAGATGTCACAGCGCTGAGCACCATGCAGCCACTCCATTTTGAAAACACACACACACACACACACACGCGCGCACACACACACACACACACACACACACACCACCTGGGAACCCTGATTGTCATGCAGCAGAACAGCAGGGCTGATGCGGGGTTATCGTAAACGTGTTCGTTGGTGCACCTCGGTGATGAGTGGTTCATGGTCAGGGTGTAGTGGTTATTGGTGGTGAGCCTACGTCCCTTCAGAAGCGAGTTGGGGCGTTTCTGTCGAGATTCAGCTTCCATTAAATAAAGTTCAGGGTCAGCTTGGCGCCACTGCCGTTTTGCGGCAGCGGCTCGAGCGCGCCGAGTAGCAGGTGCGGATGACTCAGTCTGCTGTTTACCGCTCATATATACCAATGCGCTCTCATTGATTGTCACTCAAAGAATGCGCAGCGTAACCTGGGTTTTTAGATGCGGAAGCATCTTATACTCGCGCCTTGTAGTGCGCCGTCCGCGCCGTTCGCCACCGCTTCTCGAACATTCGACAGCTGACGCGCGCGCATGCGCCGTCGCGCCGTCGCCCAACCATCTGTGCCGCGCGCGCTTCTCCTCGAGAACATTCGACAGCTGACAGCGCATGCGCCCGTCGCGCCGTCGCCACCTGTGCCGCGCGCGCGCTTCTCCTTCGAGAACATTCGGACAGCTGACAGCGCATGCGCCGTCGCGCTGTATATATACTCAGGTCGGCGCTCGCTCGCTCAGTTGCCGCTCGTCGGTTGGTTTGTACGGCGCGTCGACGTCCAAGTTCGCGGTGAAATGAATTCCAACGAATCCCACAAAACACAATGATCGACGTCCCTTCGACCAGCGCCGCCCTTTTCGCATACGTGTGTACGTGTTCACTCATTTAACACCCCCTCCTACAACCACGTTAACCAATTTAGCCATCGACCAAGTAAGTCGCAATTTAACACCCCCATTTCACAACCACGTTAACCAATTTAGCCATCGACCCAAGTAAGTCGCACTTTAACACCCCGTTAACCAATTATATGCTCCGCATCCTCCTCAGTGTTCCCCCGAGGGAAGATGCGGGCATTTTTTTTTAATTTAAACTCATTGACAGTCACGCATGAAACACACCTCACCCACCACTCGGACTCACACTCACCAATTTATTCGTCTAGAAATGTTCAAGCGGGCTCACTCAAACTCACCAAACATTACCCACGTGGCACCCACTCAGACTCAAACTCACTGCCTTATCCGTGTCTTAGTGAACCTGTATGAGCGGACTCATGCGTACATGTACTATTAGAAGTTCGTCCAAGGTGTCAATGCTTTTTAACACAGACATCTCGCGTAATCGGGGCTCTACTTGGCGCTTTTGATCTCGTATCTTTAAATCTGAGTTATATATCATCGCGATTCATTAAGGACATTTTAATCGAAAGTGATGACCTTAGAGGAGATGTTTTCAAAAGACCTTCCTTTGAAAAAGAATGAGCAAGGGTAAAGCCAGCTCCCCCTTTTTTAACTCACGCTTCTCTTCAAGTTATTATTGAGCTGGCGTATTAACACTACTGCGTTGGTGTGTGAGTAAATACAATTAGTATAAACGGGACCCAAAATAAGGCTGATAATAATGTTGAAGCTGAGTAGATGAGACAAGAGGTCAGCAAAAACAATGTGGAGCTCACTCAGACTCACTCGTGTAACATACCTCGGCTATGGTGGCTAGAAAGAGAGGTGTCAGCATCGTCCCGGCCGCGCCTTGAAAGGAGGCGTGCTGGTATTTTATCTCGCCGTGGAGAGGCGCGCAAGTCGCCACCGTGATCGGTCGAGAGCGCTTGCCAGCCGCTAGCGCGGCACTTTTAGTCGCTTGCTCGTGTGCCTCGCAAATCAGAACGTCTGCGCTTTTCCCTATTTGGACTTGTTCGGGATCAATACGTGCAATGTAACCATGCAACAGTGATGAGTAAACAGCAAAGACACTGCTGTGCACCTGGATGCAATGCGGGGGTTATGCTTCGGCCCACAAACAGGGAAGAAAGCGTTCTCTTCTCTGCTCCCGCCGACAATGAACAGAGCAAGACCTCGGAGCGTACGATTCCTCGCGCTGACAAACCACTGGAAAAGAACTGCGTTGTGAGCGAAGCTCTTTTCGACGAAAGATTCATCGTCCGTTAACTACAAGCATGTTATCAACGGGTTCTTAGCAACTTGGGAAAAAGCTGTACCTAAGGAGGGTGGGTTCCTGAGTGAATCAACATGCCGAAGGACTACGCGTCACTCTAATCAGCACCCTTTTCATCTGGCACTATGTCACGAAACATTGGGCTATAAATACTTGATGACGTCTCGCCTCTGCCAAGACGCACTTGAAATCTTTTTGGAATCTGAAGCAAATGCCTAGCTCGATTGATCACCCTTCACAGACACAACTTTTGATCTCTGTGACTTGCATCAGTTTTTACAGTTTGGCACAGTCACCCCCATTGGAAGTTCCGAGCAGCCTTCTATGTCCGGACATTCCACAATAATTCAATAAAATTGCAAAATAAGCTGGATGAGCTGCTAGATGTGGGGCGCTTCAATAAAGTTCATGAAATTATTGTTGCTTGCGAAGCCCTCCCTGACTACACTGATCTCAATGGACGCAAAAGTGACTCCCGGATCACTTATTACGTCAGTGCCTATGTGGCCCGGAAGAAAAAGACGAAGTGCAACGAATGTAGCAGGTTGCTGCTTCACTCAGAATTCCAGCTTGCTTCCGACAGAATCATGCTTTCTGTACCCGTCCGAGTCCTTAACAGACCTGGGAGATGCACTCACCTATTGCTTAACCTTTTACTTGCCAATGTTCCAAAATTGGAACATACGAACCTAATTTTTTATTTTCTCTCCAATATATCGCATATTAAAATTTTATGTTACGCATACTCATTGATGCTTGTGAAAAAACGTAGCAGTTTTAATTTCTATTATGAACCTATGAAGAATCATTAGATAAATTTTTAAAAACAGGCATATTTTGTGCTCCTTGACCACCAGATGTTTGTTGCATTATTCCGCAGGAAAAAGTAATGTTGCAGTGAGCAAAGCCGAACTAAAATATCGGCAAATAGTTCGGGATTACGCGGCCAATACAATAAAAAAATAACAAAGACAATCTAGTTTTCAGCTTGAGAGTTTGTGCGGATGTTCCTTTTTTGGAACATTGGCGTTTCACAGTGTCGAACGCAGGTAGACGCGCACGACGGCGTTGTTGCCTCGTTCTTTTTCTTTTTTGCCTTGTCGATGGCGCCCGCTGTACGGCGCTTGGCAGAAACGTGAACATAAGCTTTCCTGGGCGTCATTTTGAGTTTGCCAGACACGTGGAAAGAGCCGCATTGAACTACAGTGCCTAGCTGCATCAATCCCTGTGAATGTAAGTAGAAAGCTACCTTGCGGCTGGTTTTTATTTTTGTAGTACTGTGCTTTACACCGCAATAACTTTCGTTGTGGGTCATGGCACAACGCTTCCTCACTTTAGAGACAGCAATTGACCTTTTGTTCAGCCTTCCTGATGACGAAACTCGAAGGTGCGTCTGTATGCCAATTGCCGCCTGTTGGAGATGGCAATATAACTGACGAGGAGCACGTGAACGAAACGACTTTTCTGAAGTTGTGTTCCCGATGATGTTTGTGGGCACGTTGAAGTTATGCAGTGCAGCGATGAAGACGTTGATTCGCCTTCTGCATGTTCGAGTCCTGAGCAACGACGAAGAAACCCAGCGGGGCGGCAATTCGCTGCTGGAAAAAGGACGCAAAGCTTCAATGAACGCTCGGAAAACAAATGCTCCGAAGCGTTCCCATACACCAGTATGGGGTGAACATGCCACGTTTGACAAAACACTTCCAGCGAGAGTCCTCCGTTGTTGCTAGAGGCATTTCCTGATCTTGCAAACATGAGCCCATTTATGCTGTTCAGCAAGTTTATTTCTCCAGGGTATCTTGGTTCACTGGCTGAACTAACTGCAAGATACGCACTCCAAAAGGGGAGGAGGTGGACGTCACAGAAGCGGACATAGGTCAGTTTTTCGGCCTCTTACTTTTCAGCGGTACCACTCCGTTCCGTGTGAGGACTCGTATTGGAGCACTGCAGAAGATCTTTGTGTGCCTATAGTTGCGACAGTGATGGCCCGCAATAGGTTCTGGCATCTGAAAAGGTTCTTTCATGTTGTTGACAACACTCAGTTGAAAGCAGGCGAAAAAATGGGCATACTTCAGCCGTTCTACGACGAAATCTCCAAATGTTTCCGCCAGTTGGAGTGTTCAATGAAAGCCTCAGCATCGACGAGTCAATGGTGCCCTATTATGACCACCACTCGTGCAAAATGTTTATTTGCGGTAAACCAATTTGATTTGGGTACAAAATATGGATGATGTGCTCTTCGAATGGGTACCCCTATGCGATGAAAAATATTTTGGGAGGAACGAGAAGGACGACAACACACCTCTCGGGATCAGGGTTGTTTGCAATATGGTGTCGGTCCTGGAAGCGCCTGATTATCACGAAGTCTACTTTGACAACTTTTTCACTTCGCACGGCCTCTTGACGAAACTGGCTGACCAGGGGATTTGAGCGACAGGGACTGTGCGAGATACAACAACCAAGGGTTGTGCACTGAAGAGCTTGAAAAACATCGAAGAGGAAGAAAGAGGATCTTCCCACTAGAAGTGTGACGGGGCAGTCTGCGCATGCAGGTGGAATGACAATGCAGTCGTCACAGTTTCTTCTAACCACCTCAGCCACGAGCCTGTTGGAAGTGCGAAACACTCCTCACGATGCTCAAACAAAACGATGGACATTCGTCAACCATAATTGATCAGAAAATACAATGAGGGCAGGGGCGGAGTAGATGTGATGGACCGCCTCCTCGGAAGCTATCGACCGAGACTGAGGAGCAAGAAATGTTGGGGGAAACCTTTCCAGAATGGTTTGAACATGGCTGTCGTCGCAGGATGGCTCCTCCACTGCGAGCTTCACAAGAGTAGTGATGCCGCCGTGACGCACATCGCCTTTCGGCGGGACGTCACCATGTCCTTGCTGCAGCTCAAGCAGAAACTCACTGTAAGACCTGGACGCGGGTTCATCTGAGACATGAGGACAGAAAAACTGATGGCCACTACATCATCTCAACAACTCAGGGAAGGTGCGCGGAATGCAAGAAGAATATAACGAATCAGTGCCAGCAGTGCAAAAAGCGGCTGCACAAGAAAGGCTTTGCGCTTACCACGGTTTGTGATTGCTCACTGTAGTACAGCCACTAGTATGAAAAAGAAATTTTCATAAAGTGTTGTTATAAATATTTATGCTTTTCAGAGACATCGTATGACGCTAAATATTCTTCAGTATCCTGAATAAGGAAACCCGGCTGAAAAGTCAATAAAAGTGTTACAGAGAAAATGTGTGTTTTGCATATGGGAAATGCCAATGTTCCAAAAATGGAACATGCGAAAAACCATGCTTAGTCATTGTGAATGTGGCTGTATTTTCATCATAGATAATTAGAAGGCCAATGCAAATTATCAACATAAATTTTAGTTTTTTCCTATTGCTTCATAGTGCGC
>WOVY01011237.1:82500-103248 GCA_013436015.1 Rhipicephalus annulatus | reverse complement strand
ATTATCCTTCAGCATGATAATCTTCTTCTTATCCTTCATCATCCTAATCATCATCATACTTATTCTTCTTCATAATCATCATCTTCTTATACCTCTTCTTCATCATCTTCTTATTCTCCATCACCATTTTCTCTCTTGTTCCTATTTCATCGTCATCATCACTACTACTACTATTACTACTACTACTACAATTTCTTCTTCATAATCATCATATGCTTATCCTTCATCATCATCATCATCATTTCCTTATCCTTCTTCGATATAAACATGTTCTTCTTAGTGTTCTTCTTATCTAGATGCCCAGTTTCGGTTCCCTGTGGTATGTAGGCAAGGGTGTTCTAACGCCACAAAAGCCGTCGGCC
The DNA here is from genome assembly GCA_013436015.1 of Rhipicephalus annulatus. Classification (NCBI taxonomy): domain Eukaryota; kingdom Metazoa; phylum Arthropoda; class Arachnida; order Ixodida; family Ixodidae; genus Rhipicephalus; species Rhipicephalus annulatus. The sequence goes on along the minus strand of WOVY01011237.1, from coordinate 102,886 downwards.
ATTCGTTGTCCTAACTGTTGTCTTGTTCATTTTTAGTGGAAGAGTGGCGAGTAGCGGGATTCTTCCATGTTTTGTTGCGCTTGCCCATTTTTTTTTTATAGTGGATGTTGACCATATGACACATCACGACGACATCAGACGCCGTCGAGCTGAGACTCCAAGGTGCCTCAAACCTGAAAAAAATAAAACAAAAATTCCGCAGATCCCACGTACCTAGGTATCGACGTTATGCAAAGCATGCGGAAGGAAGGTGACTGTGTTGTAAATTTTTTTAACGTGACACATCATGAAATGACGCTAAATATACGTACAAATGTTGCACGCTCAGACATACGTTGAAGAGTTACAGACGTTTGTTTATATAACAGGTTGTTTGCGCTTGCGCAATGATGCCAACTGGAACATGCGTATTAGCAACATCAGAAGCTGATATGAAGCGCTGGTGCTCGTGTGAATGCTTGCACTGAACACTGATACATAAATCAACTTCAGCGCATGGCAACTAACCACAATTGACGTTAACTCGACGTGACGGCTATATCAAAGGAGTACACAATTATTGCTTATAAATTTGGGTAGGCAGCACTGCAAACCAATATTGATGTTTCACGAAGATTAGCGTCTATTTGAAAAGTAGTTCTGAGACCTGGCGTAATTCTGTGTTGAAATACCTCATTGATACGCAGAATGCTTGGGTTTCATTCCAGATGGGACCCTGACATTTATTCTTTGCATTCGTTGGGCCGACGCTACCGATGTCAGGTATTTCTTAACGTTCACTCGTTAAAATTGCCCATGTGTGTTCTCGTCGTTCCTGGGTAGATACTAAGTGTTAGTCACGTGTGACACATACCGGCATACCAGTGTCACATATATACCCGCCCGTAGATATATATGTGCCACTGTCTGGCGGGAAGTGTTTGACGATGTACGCGACGGAATTGTGACATTACTTATGTCTTTCCAGCGCGTCATATTTCTCAAAACATGTTACCCTCCCATGCTAATTTTGGTTCATGCCAAGTTGAAGGGGTTGACCACAAGAGCACCCTAACGTAAGCGGCTAGATAGAAAACGCCAGGACTGCTCGTAAGGTGCTGCACATTCACAGCGAAAACTATAGAAGAGCGGACTTTGAGAGCCCTTTCTGAACACTCATTGGGTACCTACTGCAACCACACTTGCTTGATACCCACTACGACATTATTAATTAAATTTTTGGGGTAGTAGGTCGGCATTCGCTATGCTATTTTTTGTCATTCAGAAGTGTGGTATCTGCTAAACACTTCCAAGGAATTTTGTGTGTTCATGCAATGGCTGATGACGAGGAGGCATTATGCCTGAAGTGGGTATGTGCCACAGTTAATAGGTGAACAAGAACAAGCTTTTGTAATGCTTTGGAGCATTGCACGACCCACTCGTTACGCTATTCGCAATGTACGACCACTGGTTGTTCTTTCACTGTTTTAAAACGCTTTGTAAATTGTATTAACGCGATTGCCTTCCCGACATCAAGGCTGCTTAAGGCGACTTTGCCAGCAGGTCCCAAGCACTGGCGTGGCTCATTGTTCTCTATAGCTAAAAAAAGGCCTATATTATGCTGTGTTGGATGTGCTCTTTCCGGCCCCACTTTACCGCTCACTGTATATTGAACTTTCTGGTCATGACGTGCTATTACTTGTAACAAAATGCCTATTTCACCAATAACCAAAACGTTTTTTTTTTCACTTGGAAGGGAGGAATGAAAATAGGAGGAAAAAACGGCAGGGAGGTTAACCAGCCTATATGAAGCCGGTTTTCTACCCTGCGCATGGGAGGGGGATGGGAGAGATGAAAGACGGAGAGCAGAGAGGGAAGAGAGATAAACACAGCACATTCGGCAACACACGCGCGCACACTCAGTCATAGTCCAGTCTTGTCTTTCGCGGTGTGTGACATTGCTGTTACAGCCACTTGTTCAAGTCCGTGTCGCGTAGAAATTTCAACAGAGCTTTTGTCGCCTTCTGTTGCAATGCCTTCTCTCGGGCACTTGACAGAATAGTGTCCACAGGCATTTGGCTGTTGTCGATGCGGGCAAGAACGAACGCCAGTGACTGTCTCTGGATGTCATACAGCGGACAGTCACACAGGATGTGGTATAGCGTCTCTCCGCAATGACAGGCATCGCATAGAGCGTTGTCAGCCATTCCTATTACAAAGTAATACGATCTTGTAAATGCCATTTCTAGCCATAAGCGATGAAGAAGGGTAGCTTCTCTTCGGTCGAGCCCATTGGACATGCGGAGAGTTTTTTTTTTTTACAAAGTGCATACAGAAGCGATTCCTGTAAAACCTCGTCAAACACCAAAAGCACACTTGTATCCTAAATTAACTGCCGCCTCTGTGAAGTTCCAGAAACAATCCAGCATTGCTTTATTAGTTGTAAGGACGTCATGCTTTTCTGAAACGTCCTGCAGAAGACTTAAAAAAAAACGCCTGTATTTAAATTCTCATAGCATCTGTTATCTTGTACCGGCCAAATGCAATGCCATGCAAGTTGACATGCTGTTGTTGATGGGCATGCGTAGTTTATGAAAAAACTCGCATGTTGGATAGTCATGTGGAACCAGGGACGTCTTCACGATGCCACTTTGTGCAAATGGCTGTGCGACTGAGGGACTTTTATGACCAACTTCAATTTCAGCCGGTCTGGTATGCTGAGTTCATGAAGTGTGCTACTCAAATTCCTCTTCAGAGGTTGTGCATGTTGTATGAAATTTACTTTTTAACGTTCATTGTGTATTTGTCGACTTGACCCTATGTATGTTGTACGCTGTGTATACATGGAAGCCGCTTTTGCATTAAATACCATGTAAGAAAAAAAAACTGGCACGGCTCAGTGGCAGAATACTGGGCTGGCACCCAGCGGCCCCGGGCTTGAGCCCCACTGTATTATAAGCGCTAAGTTTTTTTTTTCAAATTTTGTGCGATGTGGTTACGGACACCGGTGGCGGCAGACTACTACGGTGGCGCATGACCCGAATCGTGATCTCATAACAGCTTTCGCTGTAATAGATAGATAGATAGATAGATAGATAGATAGATAGATAGATAGATAGATAGATAGATAGATAGATAGATAGATAGATAGATAGATAGATAGATAGATAGATAGATAGATAGATAGATAGATAGATAGATAGATAGATAGATAGATAGATAGATAGATAGATAGATAGATAGATAGATAGATAGATACGCTCAAAATCACCGAGGTTTCCTAAGAAATGATTCGCGTTTAAAACAAAAGAACAAAAATGTACGGTGAGGTTAACAGCTCATTATGGTGGCACTGAGCCTACCTACATTTACGTAAAATATCATACAGAAAAAACGAACAGCTTGCACAGCCCCCTTTCTTTTTGCGCCACTATCAACTCGTTTTCCGATTTTCAGTTTGAAGGGTATGTTCTTTAGGCAAACCGAGAAGCTGCTCCTGTAGCACCAGATTACTTCCCTTAGAATGTCTCGCTTTAAAGTGATGACATAGCAAATCCATCACGTAAGTGAACATATATGGCGACGAATTCTCAAATTCAAATGAAATAACTTGATTCTGTCCTTCCTTCTTTCTTTTTTAATTCTCTTTTCTTCTCCTAACCATTTCCTTTTTTTTCCCTTCCGTTATTCTTTCCTTTCTCTCTCATCTTTCATACTTTTTTCCCTTTTTCCCAACTCATTTGCGCTTCGTCATTTATAACGGTCGAACGACACGACTGGAACAAATATGTCGCCTCAAGCAAGATCTTATACGACAGAACTACGAAGACGCCGTTACGAGAACTTCTTACGTCACCATTTTCTTTCTATATACCCCCCCCCCCCCCCAAAAAAAAAAACAGACTTCCGGAGAAACGCCGTCGAACAGACCTCCCACAAAATCAATCAGGCACAGGTAAAACCAAACACATACAAACGCACATACACACACAAAAAAAAAAACTTCAATGAAAAGACAGCAGCTTGTGCTTAAGTAGAGCGCTCATACATGGACCACTTTGCTAACGGTTCTTGGTGTCGTTACCGCAGATGGAATACGAAAACCGATTGCCTGAGGGCAGAGTAAAAACAAAATGGTGGACCCCAAGTCTTAGCGAATATAATAGGTTCTCGTACGGAGGAAGTACATGAACAACGAATACCACAAGATAAGAGAGAGAGAGAGAGCGAGAGACAAATGCAGACGACGTTTCTGGGTTCATCTGCGCATGCGCGAGACGGAGACGTGCGTGCGCTAAACTGCACGCATGTGTAGACAGTAAAAAGAGAAGTGTAGACCAAATGGGACTATTGGGGTTTCGTTTCAAAAAGTTAGAGATTGGGAGGGAATCAGAACGGTATAGATGAGATGAGAGAGGGATTTGTTCAGTGGGGAATGAAAAGCACCAGACGTGTATTCAGGAGGAACATGAAGGTTCGTTTTATACAAAAACGGGCAAAACTAGACGCAAAGGTGGAATAAAAAGTGCACTTTTTATATTTGACGACGAGATAGCGATCAACTGGAGCAGACGCGTGTGTGGCTGGCTCAGCAGGCCGATCGCCAAGCGTACATAGGCGCTGTGGAACCTGGGTAATAAAAGACAGACGACCTCTTGCTTGCGTTGCGCGCTAAGAGGAAACGATTTGACAGACGACACCGAAACTGCGGCAGCCTGCCAATCAGGTCGCGCACGATTGGCTCCGTCACGAAATCGTTGTCGTCTGCCCGAGCTGTGTGTCGTCTGCTATGGGATGCGCGTGAGCCCACCCCTGGTCTCAGAAAGAAAGAAAGAGAGAAAAAAAGAAAGAAAGAAAGAAAGAAAGAAAGAAAGAAAGAGAGAAAGAAAGAAAGCTCGGGTACAAACGGGCAGGAAAAAAAAAAGAACACCAAAGACAAAAGAAGGGCGCCTAATTTGTCCCGGCCAAGGACGAGGCAATCTGTCGGAGGGGAGAAGAGTGAAGGAAGCTTTACTGTGCCGGATTCGCGGCGTGGCCCGCTGAACTCGACAGCGTGTATAATAAATCGGTGCGCAACGGCGGCTTCTTCTGATCACGTGAGGAGGCATCGGAGAAAAAGAACGTCGTCAGAAAAAAAAAATTTGGCCGGTAGCAGACGACACCGGTTGGCAGTGGCAGACGATAAAAAAAGAAATGGCGCACGTCCGTGGCAGTTAGTTTCGTACGAGCGCTGCCCCTTTCAGCTTCGACATGGTGCTAAGAGGCCAGGGCTATTAAGGTTCACGCGCTAAAAGTGCCAAGTCGAGCTGATAGGGTCATAAGTCTCGATCTAGCGAAGGATCTATAGCCACACGCGGTGTCGGGTGATAAATAATAATTGTGCTTTTGCCCGAGACAAATGGCGCCGTGATACTTCTGTCTATTAAGGCCGACATCGCTTAGGCTGGCCGTAGACCGAGATGATTCGGCAGATGAGAGAGACAGACACGGCTACAACAAAAAATAAGAAAAATAAACAAGGCCACGGTGATAAATAATAGAACGAACTTAAGTTTAAAGCGTGTTCAAAATTTCTGTAGTGGTTGCGATAAGAGATTGGATAACGGGTCGAAAGGCCGTCGTAGTTTCACCCTTCGTAATTTCGTACTCTATAAATATGGCGTAGTTTCCGCTGAAAGCGATATGCGGGAGCAAGGTTGCCATTGGGTGGGCTTGAAAAGGTGCCAAAGCCGAAAAAGAAAAAAAAGCCATGTTATTTAATATTATTGCCATATTTGTCTATAAATAGAGTGGTATTATGACAGAGTCATTACTAATGATGAATAAATAAAACCATTTTTCAATAAATGATACCTGAAGTTTAAAAGTAGCAATAGCCATGGCGCCAACTGGAAATTTTCATCGCCAAACGGGCTGAAGAGTAGCCAATTTGGCGCAAACGACCATTCTGCAGTGTGCTGGAGGCAAGCTCGTAGTCGCGGATCTTTTTAGCGAAGGGGGGGGGGGGGGGGGCTGGCAAAAAAAACTAAATTTCTGATTTTTCCGGTGAAAAATCCCCTTACATCAGAAATACGGAAGGAGAAAGAGGGGGGGAGGGGGCTAGAGCACAACTTTGGCTAAGGTGGCCAGGGTGGAGGTCAAGGTTGCCGGCTGCCTATACATCGACTTCTATTTGAAGTGACCCACTATAATAGTTTTTCTGAGAACCAAGTTTGGTTCATTCTGGGGCTTCAGCGTCCCGAAACCAAGACGTAATCATGAGGCGCGACATAGTGGGGGTGATTCTAGATTAGGTTTCGATAACACGGGCTTCTCTGACGTGCGCGAAATCTCGGCATACAGCCGTTTTTTTTTTTTTTGCCAATATGCCCGATCGGATGTGGCCTTCGTAACTGAGAATCGAACCCACGTCCTTGAGCTCAGCAGCGCTGCCATCACTTGTGCTATCAGAAGACTTGTTCCACCAAGAAAGTCGCTGCAGCACAGGGTTGAAGTAATGAATGCGATAGCACATCGAGCTCTTATACGAAGCGAGGCTAGGGTATTCAGGAACCATACGAAATTTAGGGAACATGGTCCATTGGGCTTGAATTCACAGTAATGGAGCAACCACAATATCTAAACAGGCGTCGTTGCGAATAGTTGACTATACGTGACGCCCGACAGGAAGTGAAGACCAAGCTTAGCATAACATAAGGCACGGCCGCCCATCTTACTAAACTACATGGGCTGCAAAGTCTGCTTTGCTCGTGGATGAGGGAGGAGGGCACCTTCTTATTCGTTTAAGAAGGGGGGTGCCAATTTTGCCCCAAACAAACATTTCGCGTGATTTTCAATGTGCGTAGTTATGGCCGCATATGCCTTCCAAAAGGCAGTGGCAGCCTATGACCTTTGCTATCGCATTCAAACAAGCGTTCAATTCTCACATTCACTCCGTAAATCCAGGGATGAATATAGCAGGCCGTTATGAGTGGCACGTCATGAGTTCATTTTAATTACTGTGCGTCTATTGCGAAGCTTGTTTTCGTTCGGTTTGTCTAGTGGTGGTATGTCAGCGAGGGGGGAGTGAGGGAGAAGAGTTGTTGTGTATTTAATAAAAAACTCTGCGCACGTGTATGCATGTGTACACAGGGTGCAGCCGATGCCACCGAGTTCGAAAGATGGGCAAAACACCAGTCGAGGGTGTCCACACAGTGTAGTACATGGCGCAAAACCTAACACAGAGTATACCACCTTTCAAATGCACACCGTCTCTCAATAGGCCGTAAAAGCCTCCATGGCTAGTTACACAAACCTTCTGCTTCGGTGAAATTTTCTTGCTGACAAAACAAGGTGGGGGTGGGCTTCGATTGATCTGAGAAGTACTTTGTGTCTCCCTCATACTTTCACTTCGCCGGACCTGTCTCTTCATATCTAAGGCCACGCAGTGTTTTCGTCGACAACAGCGTAATTGCACCAGAAGACTCCTGGTGTTCTGTTTAAAAAAAAAAAACTTGTGTACAAATAGCACAGCTAATGCCATTGGCTAACCCCTTTCTCCAACTCGCCAGATTTGCAAAGCCCCAGTCAAGGGTGTCCACACGCTGCATTAAATGGCGAAAAAAGTCAAGTGCGAGAGTTGCCACATTTAAAATGCGCAGTGCGCAGCTGCCTCTAACGAGGTCGTAAAGTCCACGAGGGTCGTTTACGTAGATCGTCTGCTTCAGTGAGGTTTGCCTTCGGTTTCGTCATGCATCAGCAGCACTTAACTAACTATTTTACTAGTCATCTGGTTCTTATCACTTTCTTACTCCGACGAGACAAGTTGGCGACAGAAGAAAAAAAGTTTTCCTCGTCTGGTTTTTTTTTACAACTGTTTGCTCACGGTTTTTAGGAACAGCACTGGATATGTCCCTCGCATGTAGAAAGTTTCATCGTCTGCTATGGCCAATGACAACTTTCTCTTACATGTTGAAGTTTGCATTTGTTGTACATTTTCGAGCAAACCTTGTTACGGCTCACAGATTTTGGTGGCCGTTTAGTACGCGTAGAACTACACCCGCAACTAAACAAAGCTCAACAAATCACTTGGCGGCGGCTTCAAACGAACTCATTCCCTTTTCCGTACATATACAGACACATATACCAAGCCTCATTCACATCTACGTGCACCCTTTGCAAGACACAGGCCGCAACCTTGGACCACATCATCTGGGGACGCAGCAAGGACCTTCCCCCAACCAAACCTCTTAGGACAGTCACCTTCAAGTGAGGCCTGGGAGAGGATACTCACGACTACAAGCCCGGACACCCAGCTCCAGGCCATCAAACGCGCAGACGAGGTGGCGACCAGGGATGGCCGGACAGCTCTCGCCACTTAGGAAACCGTCAGCTGCCTTAATAAAGTTGTTTACTACCGCTACCCTTGAGAGTCCACAGAAATGCGCTCCTCGGAGGCGTGTGTACGTCACAGGCGCATTCGTGGGCGCCAAATTCACATAATTTAAGCTCTTAATCAAGGGCCTACCAGCGATCAGCCGTTTCTGGTACGGTCATCTGAAATTTTTATCGACGTGACATGCCATTCCACGTTACCATGTTTCGTTGTTGCCTCGATACGAACGCATTTTCACCGCTGTTGCCTGAAGCAACCGCGATGTTGCGCTGCTGTACACCTACTATACTGTACTGTTTAAGTGCTCTACACAGTACAGAACCTACTCATTGGGAGAGGAGTCGCATTAGGGGAGAAGGATAAGCGAGCGTCAATAAGCGGCCACGAAGCGAAGTATATACGGTTGATAACGGCGAGGGAAACAGTGTTGTCACTGTGGGCGTTTTCGACGGGAATGGTAGATGTGAACACTAGTTTGGCGCGTTGGTTTCGACTTCACCTGCTAATTAGGCCATATTTCATCGCTCCGCGGCGATTACCCGTCACCTTGAAAAATGACTGGTGACAGATTGGGCTCGATCGGGCTCGCAGATTTGGCTCGATCGGCTAGTTGTACTAATTAAAAAGTTAACTGATTTAATTTCTATACTTACTCCCGTAATTATAGTTCGTGCACATCTGAAGATGCCTTCTTTCAGAGTTGAGAGAACGCCGCAGGTAGCGCACAGATGCCTTCTTTCTGTAATTTTAAAACAATATTGGACACATTTCTTGAAACACACTGTATAGCAACATGCCGTGAAGCATGTTGATCCACCGCGTGGTTTTACATAATGACAATGTACTGGCAAGTTAATATTTTTGCCAATATTGCTTCTGCAGGTTGCAGATATCGCTGCAATATTGCTGTGCTGATTGCAATATTGCTGCTCTCAGATTTGGGTGCACGTTAAAGAACCCCAGGTGGTCAAATTTCCGTAGCCCTACACTACGGCGTCTCTCATAATCATATGGTGGTTTTGGGACGTTAACCCTCACATATCAATCAGTGCAATATTGCTGCTGGTTCTCGACGGAGAGAAGGCTTATGTACGGACGAAATTCCCAGACTCAGCATGCAAACGAACAGGCTGTACAGCGACTCTGTCAAGTGTAAAATAACTCGTGCTCGCCTGGTCACGATCGCTGATATTATGCACATAATTTCATAGAAATTTTTACTTTTTGATAAGCAGTAGTCTGGTTAGAGTAAGAAAAAAATTCTGCTCTGTTAACGTGAAACCTGGGGAAGCGCGAGTCACCGCTGTTTCCCCAGGGACACGTCAGCACCAGGGAGAGGACAGCGCCCTCTCTCAGAGCTACAGGCAGCGTCCAGTGTCCATTGCGGACAGTGTCCATCGCAGACACAGAGCTTTTCCGGAGACAACACGCCGTCTAACGTGCTACCAAGGAGGTTTAAAAAAAATGCTGGAGTGGAAATTATTGGCCACGAGTGAAAACGTGCCAACCGTATGATGGTGGCTGCGGCAGCCATCTTACTAGGGGCATGATAAGCTTTTGGCGTTTGGTGATTGAGAAGGAGCGTTTTCCTCGCACGCCCAATGAGTTTAACGTGGCAACCTTTTCGGGTCACATAGGGCTCAAAGTGCATCCTTGTGTTACTTGTTTTCTTTAGTAAGGCTGGAATTAAAGGCAAATTTTATTGGAGAATAATTCACCGATACTAGTCACTGCGGATTTTTTCTTCGGAACGTTGGAGCTCTCATCTTATCACCCGATCACATTGGCCAGTTGTGTAGGCAAAGCAATGGATAGGATGATCTTGAGACGCCTGGAGTGGTACTTGGATTGCAACAACATCTACCCAGATGCCATGGCAGGATTTCGGCGTGGTCGATCATCGATTGACAACGTAGTCGACCTGGTCACTTACGTCCAACACGAGAAAGGCCACAAAAATTTGGGTGCACGTTAAAGAACCCCAGGTGGTCGAAATTTCCGGAGCCCTCCACTACGGCGTCTCTGATAATCATATGGTGATTTTGGCACGTTAAACCCCACATATCAATCAATCGAGAAAGGCCGCAAGCGTCTTTGCGCATCTTTGTTCCTAGACGTCAAAGGGACGTATGACAACGTTACGCATGAAGCAGTTCTCACCGCTCTCTAAGATGTGGGAGTAGGTATTTTTTAATTGTGGCTGGCTTGCTGCTTTCTCTGCTGCTGTTGATCCACAAAAGACGGTCTAAATCTCGCTACCACATCGACGCACCGGGACGACACAACAAACTTATGTCTCCGTATACGAGTCGCAGAGGCCACTACCGCTGTGAGGTCGTACATAAATGTAGAGCTGTACAGCTCCCATGGTCCCATCCTCGAAACACCGTAAACTGCCCTAGCATGACCTTCGTGCCCTAACGTCTTATTTTTGAACAAACTTTCTTTACTAATATCGAGCCAGAAGCAAAGCAGAAGTCGAGACAGCACGTCGTACGAAGAAAGAAAGAGTCGAGAGAGAAATGCACGCCACAAGTGCACCGACACAGCATGCACCCACATATCGCGTCCGTAAGTCGTCGTGGGCGAATTTTTCTGGGCCGCGATCGTCTTTTGTCCCCCGCGCCGTATACAACGTTTTCCTCGGGGCGGTCAGGTTCAATACGCGCTCAATATTTCTCGCGGAGAGTGTGAAGATATGTTTCTTTCCGAAATGGATCTCACGCTCCGTGTATTTGTCTTCCCGGTGTAGCCAAAACTAGGCAAAAACGAAAAGTGGCGTCGTCTGCATGTAACGCCCAGATATGCTATCGAATACGCCCAATGCGTCGTCTGCTATACGTCGTCGCTGAGTAACACCCAGATAAGCGACCGTATATATGTTCTACCTTTCATATAGCCCCGAAGCACGTATGGGTTTCGCCTCGTAACCTCTGCAGTACGCGCCAGTGCCGCCAGGGATTGCGGTCTTTGACCGTTCGTCAGCTACCGTAACCACCAAGATAAATGGGTAAACCGTGCTGTGCGTATATAGGAACTGCGGTGACCCACGCAAAATGTTGCACACTTGCTAGTCTCTTTTTTTTTTTTTGCACGAACCATTTGTCTGGCGTAGTAGGCGTGGCGTCGCGAAAGCTCACGTTCACCTAAGCTCTGTTCATATCATTAAGAATCTGGTGTTGTTAAATAAGCAAGAGAATGTTAAGTTGGCTGAGGAGAGAGGGGGGGGGGGGGGTCAGACGTTTTCAGGCCACGCTCCTGCAACACAGTGATATCTGTGTTTTGGAGGACCAAATAAAAGTTTATCCAATCCTATGTGAACGGACGGGATAGTGGCCTGAGAACTTTTGATCCCCATGTCACTTTCAGGCTGTCTCAAATCTTTTTCTTCTTCGTTGTTAAATGTCAATAAAGATATGTTTGTGCCAACGCGTGGTGCCACCTACTCCACTCCTCTTTCATGATGATAGCCGTCGTAAAGTAGTGGAAAAGGCACAAAACTGTACAAATGGGCACATAGACGAACCCTAAGGATGTTTTTAAAAATGCTGGTGTGGAAATTCTTTCCCGCGTGTGAATCTGTGCCAGCCGCAAGATGGCGGCTGCGGCAGCCATCTTGCTAGGGGCATGATGAGCTGTTGGCGTTTGGCGATCGAGAAGGAGCGTTTTCTTCGCACGCGAGTTTAACGTGGCCATATTTTCAGGTCATTTAGTGCTCAAAGCGTTCTCTGGGGTCGCTCAGTGGTTAAATCCTCTCTTTAACGATAGTGCTCAAAGCACGTCTTCGTGTTACTAGTTTTCTTTAGTAAGCATCGAATTTAAGGCAAATTTCATGGGAGATTAGATCACAGATACACGTGTCTACATGTGCATTTTTCTTGGTTCTCTACCGAAACGTTTTTTATGCTACTTCAATAGTTTCTGGTGTCAGCGTCAGATTCTTACGTAAATATGCAGGCGGTATATGAAAAATATGCGGAAAACACATGGATATCGTATAGAAACATGGAAATATTGGTACGGCATACGGAACGTTGTCAGTAGGCCTGTAATCGCTGTTAATTACGTCATATTAAGTTTTGTACGCCTATACCAACCTGGTTTTGTGCATTTCCAGCCACTTGTTAGGCCTGTATAGAGATTGAATGTGAGCTTGACCGTGCCACAGGAGATCTATATAGATGGGTGATGACTGGGACCACTGAATTGCTTCGTGCTTTAAAAAAACAAAAAGAACAAGTTTGAGGAAAGTAGGCACGTAAAATCTCTATTTCTATTTTATTTATTTCATTTTCACCTAGACAGATACAATGTCAAAAAATCAGAAGACGACAAAAAAGCTGCAGTTGTTGCATCTCTCTACCGGAGAGATCTACCGGAGAGATCTACTGCAAATCTGTACCGGAAGCTGCAAAGGAAGGCTATTTTTCGCGCGGTTCTTTTCTGTATGAAATATCATGCCGTGGGAGGCTTCTTCTTCTCTCTCTTTTTTCCTTTTGGTTGAGAGGTGGGTGAAATGTCTAAAAAACGCCTATTTTTTATCTTTTTCCCAGCTCCAGATTTAAAAAAAGTGACAAAAGACATCGCTAGGCGCCTGTAGCAAGCGTGCGGAGAACGAAAAAAAAAATAGCCTTCTAAACGGATCACAGCGGACGGCCAGTATAGAAGGCGTCCGCGGAATACAACAGAAACGAGAACAGATCTGATAACACCGCCTCCGCAACCGCGGCCACCAAGAAATACGCTCGACGAACGTCGCAGAACAAACCATTATACAGTTCAGCGAGCTTTTTCGGAACCCACACCACTTCCCGATTTAGAAAAGGCGACAGCTCGTGTTTCACACAAGGCACACTCGTTCGTTCTTTGTATCAGTATTACTTTAGTTTGTTTGCACCTTTGTTGATTCAGCCGTCGATTTTACTTTTCACTTCCTGACGTCTATCGTCTTTAAAGATACCTTTCAGAGCTTCTTTCGAAAGCCACTGCTGTCAGCGAGCGGTAATATTTACCGTATAAACGTGGTGAGCGATTGGTTCGTAAACCACTCCGAACAGTATCTCCCTCTCTCTCTCTCATGACTATAGTTTCTCTATAGACTGGCGTGTGTGTGTGTGTGTGCGTGTGTCTGTCTGTCTGTCTGTCTGTCTGTCTGTCTTTCTGTCTGTGTCTGTGTGCGTGTGTGCATGTGTGTGTGTGCGTGTGTTTGTGTGTGCGTACGTGTGTGTGCGTGCGCGTGCGTGTGTGTGTGCGTGCGTGTGTGTGTGTGTGTGTGTGCGTGTGTGTGTGTGAGTGCGTGCGTGCGTACGCTGTAGCGTGTGAAGTGCGTGTCTCCCGTTTCTGTAAAAAACACCCCTCTTACACCCTGCAAAACCAAAACGGGGGGAGAGGGTTTAAACACCAGCCCCCCCCCCCCCTTGGCTAGGCAACTGGACTCCATTTATATTCGAAACGACGAGGTCCTATCAAACGTCCGAATCAGTCTCAATTGGTGTAAAGATTACAAACAAGACGAATAAAATTGCAAATTAGTATTGCGAATTCCCACAAGGTTTATGAAAGGTTATGGAAGGTTATGAAAGGAAGGGTTATGAAAGGGATGATCGATAACCACCCGTGCTACTGCGATAACCATATATATGTGGCAGAAAGCCGCAAGAAAATCCATACGGATTTCTCAAAAAAAAAACGATGGGTTCTGTATGAAGAAAAATTCGTCCTTGTCACGGGTTCAAACCCGTGGGAGGTTGCCAATTATCCCCAAGAACGAATAAGCCCGTACCACACGTGCCTTTCGCATGGCACAGCCGGACCACTCGCGTTGCCAGTTTTTTCCTTAGTAAGTTTTCGGAGGAAACTCTGTGGTGGGCCAACCAACCAACTGCAGACATGCCCCAGAACAAGAACAACAAAACGAGATAAACAAAGCCCGTCCCGACGCCGGCGGCAAAAACGGCCAACGTGCGCGGTTGCGCTTCGAATTATGTACGCGTCCGTGCAATCAGGGAAGGAAACTGCAGCGCCCTCTGGAGGGCTCTCGGGTCTATCTCTCTCCAGAGGGCGCGGGAATCGCTGTGTGTGCGTGTGTGTGTGCGCGCGCGTGTGTATGTTTATGCGGGTGCGTTCGTGCAGTGCGTGTTTGCCGTGTGCGTGCACACTCGCATGTGCAGAGTTCGTTCCTCTTCCCCGAGGCAATCGTTCATTTTTTTGTTCATTTTCTCGGCGCTCGGTATTTAACTCGTACGTGTGTCTTTAGAGCGCTGTTTCGCGGCACGGTAGTCTCACGGGCGACGCGTCGTCCACTTGCGCGGTCAATTGTGTAGGGTCATAAGAATGCACGTGCGTCTGTGCGTCTGTGTGTGCGCGTGCGTACATGTCTGTGCGTGTGCGTGCTTGTGTGTGTACGTGTGTGCATAAACGGCGACCAGGCGATGCCCGTGGCATCGCACGGATGAGAATGCGGAGGGTGGAACGTTAACTTCAGACGCCTAATCTGTGTAACCACAGCGCGACGGCACCAGTGCTTTTTTGTTTTGTTTTGTTTTCCATTCCTTTTGATACGGAAAATTCGCACACTTTCATGCCCTTTTCGTGGCCCTTGTACGTCTTGCGTGTGTTTGTACCACGAAGCGAGTGATGCTACAAAGAGTAATATATGTAAGAAAAAAACGATAATACGAAATTTCCATCGCTCACGTTAGCCGGGGTTTCGTTGGGTTTGTGTGAAAGCCATTAAATACAGAACGGCGACAGGACATTCCTTACTGGCACTCGGTGTGGATTGCTACGATGAATTAGGGTGCTCGCGAGGTGCACAACTACACACCGATAAGCGAGTCGCGATAGGCCAGGCAAGCCTGACGCGGTCGGCTGCAACCGCAAGTACGCGTGATAGTAACATTCCTTTGGAATCGGGACGATGACTGGCGCCACCGAGCTTTTTATCAGCCCTCGCTTGCTCTGTACGCAGTTTGAGCTAACGTGCCAGTTCTGACCTCCGTCCACCCATCTGCAGTCACAGTTTTTTACTTTTATTCTGAACTCTTTTTAATCCGTGTACTCTATTCGCCCTCACTCTTCTATCCTTCTCTTACTACCCTCTGTGAAGTACCGCCAAGGGGCAGAGGGCCCGAATAAGACGGACGACTTGGCCACAGCAACCGCTTTCGAAACACGGTAAAAACAATAGGGAGTTTTCGAACAGCGTACCGCAAAGTTAGCGTAGCTTTTACGTATGGGCGCCATCTCTCAATAGAATTTGGCCCCGCGAACGCTAACCCAATCTCACAGCGCTCTCGCTCACCACCAAAAGGTTTTGCGGGCCGCTAGCTATTTCGAATTTTCTGTGAATGAACAGCAAAGGCGAGTGGTGGTTCGCGTCATGACGCGGCCGCAGCGGCAGCCACCGCAACGCAAAGCTTCGTGGTACGCTATTCGAAGTATCCCGAATGAATACATTTTCTACCGTGGTGCCCATATTGCACGCCGTTCGGCGTGTACGACAATCTGGCGCTGTGCCCACAACAAACACAAAAAGCCAGCGTACGAGAGGGGACCGTGGGTGAGCCGAAAGATAAACTCTTGATGCGTAACGTCGCCCTGCCCTGCGTATACATTAAAGAGCAGGTGGCAAGCGCAACGAATTAGGCCGAGAGCACTACCGACAGCACCGACATCTTGCGCACGGAGGTGCTAGCTGCCGTCGCGTGTCGGCGGTAGCTTCGACACTATCTCTCGACTTTCGTTTCTGGTCCCCACCCATCTAAACGATAAGAACGTAACAAAGATAGCTATCAAGCTGATTAATCCTCATTCTGACCACGCCCACTGTAGGGCGAATGCACCTCCCGTGTTTCGCCAATTAACCCGGTTTGGTGCTTGCCGCAAACTTAATAGTCTGAATCATGCAGTGGGAATGGGCAGGGCACGTAACGAGAAGGCAAGATGAGCGTTGCTCATTAATAAGCGTAACAGACTGCATTGCGAGGGAGAGGCAAGCGTGAGGGAGGGGGGGGGCGAAAGTTAGACGATCTCATTACTACGAATGTCCGTATCGACAGCGCATACTTTTCGCGCGTTTTCACTATTTGGGGCCGCGTAGACGATACGGAGATCACCCATCGCCAGGCCCATACGGCGGGCCAGGTGGTAAGGCAGGTGGCTTTCGCTAGTCAGCATGACGGTCACAGTAGAGTGTTACGTCATCTCAACCACTCAAGCGTGCCCCTGCGCGCACGACCGTAGAGACGTACTAACGGCCTTAACCGCCTGCGAGACCGACTGAGTATATACGTTTTATTTCATGTTGTTCCCGATTCTCTTCACTGGCAAATTTAGAGGAAACGTAAACGCCTTTCAAACGGGTTACAGGCGGAGGGGGGGGGGGAGACATCGTTGCACGCCTCGCGCATACTACCATACGTTCATTTCTTATTTAACCGAAATACTACCATGCCTTATGAATCGAAAAATACGACGTCTGGCATCGACAACCCGGAATGATACCGCAAATTCTGTCACGTATAGCGTCATAAGTGACGTCGGGTAATACGTCACCACATGACGTAGATTCACTACGCTTTTCAACGGGGATGTGATAGATAGGACAATGCGGTTGACGAAAATGTTTGTGTGATTCAGTGAGCGTCTCGTAAGAACACGGGCTTTCATATGTGTTCTCTTTAGCGTCGCCTTTTGAGGGACACTGAGTTACAGGCACCACGTAGCATTAAAGACGTTAACTATAATGAGCGCCATTTGCTGAAGTTGGTCGACTTTGCACTATAGCCAGGGCTACCGTCCTCGCAAGTAAGAGCACCGTACAAATCAGCATAGTGCTTCTGGTGTTAGCAATACCCATGTACCTGTTGACATCGCTGTGCACTGTAAACGACTCGATATATAAAACACGTGCGACTGTTCAACACAAGTCTGTGCGTAGTGCCACTGCGTACGACGTTTGAACATGTCTTTAGCGTAATTTCGTAACGTTTTGCGAAATAAAATAATTACAACATAGTGACGTTCCTTCCGCCTGCTTCACATAACATCGATTCCCACGGTACGCGGGATATGTCACATTTCTCGCTTATTCGGGCAGTAAACTTCCTACTGAGGATTCCTAAAGTGAGGGCGAAGCTCATAATAAATAAACATATACACCAGGAGGCTGAGTTGTCCTTTAAATGCGTGCACTCCTCCGGATCCTCGTTTGTGATGTTATTTTCATGACTTGTTATACACGCTTGAAGCATTGATTGATTGATGTGTAGGGTTTAACATCCCAAAACCACCATATATGATTGTGAGAGACGCCGTAGTGGAGGACTCCCGAAATTTCGACCACCTGGGGTTTTTTAACGTGCACCCAAATCTGAGCACACGGGCCTGCAACATTTCCGCCTTCATCGGAAATGCAGCCGCCACAGACGCGATTCGATCCCACGACCTGCGGGTCAGCAGCCGAGTACCTTAGTCAATAGACCACCACGATGGGGTACACTTAAAACATGGAACATAGGACATATACGTCTATAGCTGGTTCAATGTGGCAAAGATCACATACATGATGTTTTGCGAGGTAATGCTATAGGTTAATGCCCTGTTCTGACCAATGACAGCTAGGGAGAGGTGTGAGCGAGAATTGGAGGTGGTCGTATCAACCTGGTTACATAGAGGCCTGAAAGCAGTCCCTGTATGGCACGAAAGCGTTAAGAATACTGGAACGATTAAGGCGTGCTGCGCACGCGTAGTCGTTACGCACGGTGGACGATTGAATGACACGCTCAAGAGTGTTGTGGCAAGAAGAATCAGCGCCTCACCACAAACCTGTGGCCCAAAGCATGTGTAGTAAAAATTGCATCGCAGCAACACCTTGTCAAAACTCTTACAGAGAGTCTATACGTGCTTCGAATTTCTGGAGCTGATAAAACACTTTACGGTAATTTGGTTGAGAAGTGCTAGAACTGATTACCCGATAAAAAAAAGTCGCGCAGTCTCTTATGTATCAAAGACACCTCGATGACAAATTCCAGCTTCTTTTCTTTCTTTACTTTTCATTACACTGTGTTGGCACGCTCTCGCAAAGCTTTCTGCATCAAAAGTGGTTACGCATTGCCTCCGAAATCGGCCCGCGATTGAACAAACTACGATGCCTTGTGATGAGGGCATCATGTTACGTCACGGTACCTGAATGACTTCCCACATTTTTCTCGGCCTCTGGCGTCCGGTAGGGTGAGATTATCACATGGCGATGATTCTTTTTTTTTTGCATTACTCGTGTTGATACCATACCGACGCCAACGGTAGCTTTTCGCGTTTGTTGAGGCATCTAAGGGTTCAGCCTTAACAACAAAGAAAAGGCAATTTCGCCACCATGTTACTCTCTGTAACACTTTCAGGGGAAAGCCTACTGCATTAGAAAGGCGCTGAAACGGTCACCCTATACACAATTGCGGTTTTCGGAGACAACTAGACTCGTGGGGTCGTATTACGCCTATGCAAATATGAAAAGTAGGCCGTAAAAGAACAATTCAGTCTAAAACAGGCCCTAGAAAACGCCGGCTGTAAATCGCGACCCCAGCCGGCGACCACTATTTTGCCATGGAGCCTGTGACGTCACGTGAAGCCAGCAACGATGACGTCATCTCCTACCACAGTTTCAGCCGCTGCATACCGCTGCTAGGGTTCCCATCACTGCCAAGCATTGCCAGCCGCTACCAAGTGCAAGAAAGCTCAAATATCGTGATTTCACGTGCTGATGGCCATGGAAAAATTTCTTTCGCCGGAATGCAGACGCTCGTTACGTCATAGCCCCGTTACGTCATAGCGAGTGCCCGTTACGTCATAGTGAGTGCCCGTTACGTCATAGCAAGTGCTCCAGTGTTGCCTGACTCTCAGGCCGCTCGCGTGTTTGTAAAAATATTCGATTGCGAATTAAGTGCTGCACCAAGTGCGCTAGAATTTCACCAGCTTATTTGTAAATGACCAAGGATGAGCTCCCATTTAACAGAGCTTATGATTGAAAATCGGGTGTCATGGCCCCTAATCTGTGTAATCGGAAATCAGACTTCTTGCACGACCACATTACATTCCAACTGCTCTTCCGCTGCTTACTGATTGGCCTCAGTGATGGTCTACCCACATTACGCTTCTTTACAAACCTTCGCAGGGTATACGATTGGTGCGCGCCAACAAGGAGCGAATGAAACGGAACGTATCGAATATCGGCTCTCCGGCAGCAAGAAACATGAACGAAAACCAGGCTTTCTTTCTGGCCACATTCCGAATACATATATATAGATTCTGAAATAAAGAACGCGTGATGGAGATATTGGCGCGCCACTATTGGTCACGCAATGCTATTTGGTTAAGAGACTTCAGCTGACAACTTTATTCAGCCTACATAATAGTAAATTTTCCTGTATGGGTGTGAAAAAACGTAATATTTTTCAGCTCCTCACAAGCGCAACGTGGGCGTTTGCGTGTGTTCTCTCGCATATTAATGTCCAAGCGCAATAACGTTGCTGTTCGCAATAAGCAAATGCTCATCGTCCCTGTCCTGGTTACTGTATGCTCTCCCATGTGTAGTACCAAGTACTGTAAATCTTAACCACTTTTTTTAAACACACAAAGTAGAGTGCTAAGTACTCAGAATCCTTAAACACTTTTTTTAAACACACACATTTTGTTTTAATGAAGACGGCTCACTACTCTTTCATAGTTGAGTACAAATTAATGAGAATCGCCAATCACTTTTTCTAACCACAAAACGTCGTCCTTTCGGAGATCTTGGACGTACGGTTTGATGCTCTCTCGTACTCTACATCGTTAAAAATTTTTTCTCAACACACAACGTTTTATTCTGGATGAGCGCCAGGGCACCAAACGTCGACCCTGTCATAAAGCCCTCTCTCACTCTCCTCAAATGTAGCGATGCGATAATTTGAGTAACAAAGCGTCATGGCATTCGTGCCGACTGCAAGAACATAACCTATGCCCATACATTTACGCCCTTACATACCACGACACGAT
>WOVY01011237.1:0-80000 GCA_013436015.1 Rhipicephalus annulatus | reverse complement strand
TGGCATTTTATGTCCACGTTCCACTGTGTATGTACATGAGAGTTCACTATATCGGCGTCCACAGTATCCGAGTTCGATTTATTTGTACACTGTCGTTCTTTATGAAAGGGAACACGCGAGCGCGTGGCCTGCGCTCGGCGGTGGCTGCCTACAGCACCATATAACGACAAGTAAAAAAAGTGCGTTCGCTTTTCACGTCATCTATGGCCAAGCAAGATAACGAGTTATGGCCGGTAGACAAGCGCCGCTAGATTACGTCCTGATCGCTAGCGAGGTGAGCGATATCGGGCGATTACTTCAGCATGCGCCGTGGTCGCGAACAACGTTTGATAGGTTGGCAGTGGACTAAGCACCGCAGGCGTGATCAGAGATAGAGAGAGAGAGAGAGAGAGAGAGAGAGAGCAATCTAGCAGCGCTTGCCTACCGGCCATAAATTGTTATTATTTTTTTTCAGCAAACGATCACGCTGAAAGCGAACACGTTTCTTTTTGCTGTCGTTTGATGGTGCTGTAGGCCACCGCCGCAGAGCGCAGGGCACGCGTTGACGTGTTCCTTTTCATAAATGATGACATTGTACATACAGTGCACGTGGATGTGCGGGTTTTAAATGGATGTTCTTCGGGCGCCACATCGTCCCACGTGAGCTCCACTCGTGAAGTGACAAGAAGGGTAAAGTTTGCCCCACCCGGTATCGGTGTGTGTGCAGTTTTAACTGCGCGTGGACTTTCACAATATCGGGGTTCCATTTTATCCGAGTGCAACGTATGTGTGCCCACCTGAATTGGTTTTCGCCGGGCGCCACGTTGTCCTATACGTGAACATAACTAGCGAATGGACAAGAAAAGCCAAGTTTATATTGTCACGATGAGTCACAAGTACTGGGGGATTTAATAAAGCACCAGGTAGCTAGCACTAGGACGATGCGTCAGTCGTGGCTGGCTCTCGAGCAAAGAAGAAGAACGCGATCTTCTTTTTCCTCCAGATTTAGAGCCGCTCTTGCTGTCAACCCACTACGTGCTGGCGGCATTATCCCCCCTTCCGAAAAGAAAAAAAACAAGTACCAAAAAGAGGAAAGGGAAGTACATAGGAGCACCGCGATGCTACTACATAGGCACGTGAAAAAAAAATGGAAATTCGGATGAAGTGAAAGTAAAAATTGAAGAGCGTGCCAACATAGGAAACGTCAATGAACGAGAAAGTAAGTTCACAAAATAACCAAAAAACACAAAGAACGCTGTACGGTAAAGGAAAAGTTACGAACAACGCGCAATAAATGGCTTCATGCGCAACACATGAACGACGTCCGGCCTCAGCCGTGTCCTGCTCCGTGCATGGGGTGTTGAGTCCGGAACCACTTCGTAGTTCACGTCACTGACGCGGCGTAACACTTTATATGGGCCAAAGTACCAGCTCAGCAACTTTTCACTAAGGCCACGGCGGCGGACGGGCGTCCACACCCAAACTTGATCTCCGGGGTTGTAAAACACTTCTCTGTGGCGGGTATTATAGCGTCGTGCGTCTGCCTGCTGTTGCTGGCCGATGTGCAGTCGCGCGAGCTGCCGGGCTTCCTCGGCACGCTCTGCGAATTCTTCGGCGTCTGTTGCCAACTCGTCTTCGTCCTGACACGGTAGCATTGAGTCTAGCATGGTCTGCACTTCGCGGCCGTAGAGAAGCCGAAATGGCGTGAATCGCGTGGTCTCTTGCACGGCGGTATTATACGCGAAGGTCACGTAAGGCAAGATCCGGTCCCATGTTTTGTGCTGTACGTCGATGTACATTGAGATCATGTCTGCGAGGGTCTTGTTCAGTCGTTCAGTAAGTCCGTTGGTTTGCGGGTGGTACGCAGTTGTCCTTCGGTGTCTGGTGTTGCTCAGTTTGAAAACTTCGTCCGTAAGCTGCGCCGTGAATGCCGTCCCTCTGTCCGTTATTACACTGGAAGGAGCACCGTGTCGTAACACGATGTGGCGCATGAAAAATTGTGCTACCTCAGAAGCCGTGGCTCGTGGGATCGCCTGGGTTTCAGCGTAGCGTGTCAAATAGTCGGTCGCGACGATCACCCATTTGTTGCTGTCCGCAGACATAGGAAATGGCCCGAGAATGTCCATGCCGACTTGGTCGAACGGCGTGCAGGGTGCTTCAATGGGCTGAAGCAAACCAGCTGGCTTAACAGATGGTTGCTTTCGGCGCTGACATTCCCGACAGCTCTTTACGTACTTTTTTACGCTTGCTGAAAGTCCTGGCCAATAGTACCTCTCGCTCACTCTGGCAAGTGTCCTTGAGTAGCCCAGATGACCGGATGTGGGTTCGTCATGGCAAGCGAAGAGGACGTCGTCTCGCATGTCTCGAGGAACCACCAGGAGGTAAGCACGATTGTTCGAACGAGCGTTCTTCTTGTACAGCACACCGTCTCGTAGGCAGAACGACGTCAACGAGCGGGATAAGTGACGTGGTATAATTGCGCCCTGGCCCTCTAAATGATCAATGATTGGACGAATCTCTGCATCATCTCGCTGTCGTTTGCTCAAGTCTGATGCACTAACAGCGCCCAGAAAGCCTTCGTCTTCCTCTGCTTCCTGACTGACGACATGAAGGGGTGCGCGTGACAGTGTGTCAGCGTCCTCATGCTTACGGCCGGACTTATGGACGATGGTGACATCAAATTCCTGCAGCCGCAAACTCCACCGTGCTAGCCGACCTGAAGGGTCACGCAGGCTTGCCAACCAACAGAGCGCGTGATGGTCCGTCACTATCTTGAAGGGACGACCATAAAGGTACGGGCGGAACTTGGTGATTGCCCACACGACTGCGAGGCACTCTTTCTCCGTAGTGGAATAATTCGCCTCGGCACGGGATAGAGAGCGGCTGGCGTAGGCTATCACTCTTTCGATGTCCTCTTGACGCTGAACGAGCACTGCACCGAGCCCAATGTTACTAGCGTCGGTATGGACCTCCGTGTCAGCATCATCGTCGAAATGAGTGAGAACGGGCGCTGATTGCATGCGCTGTCGCAGCTCATCAAAAGCTGCTTGTTGCTCGTTTTCCCAGACAAACGGCGTGTCGTCCCTTGTGAGACGAATCAGAGGTTCTGCTATCTGTGAAAATCCATGAATGAATCGGCGATAGTAGGCGCACAAACCAAGGAAGCGCCGGACGGCTTTCTTATCGACAGGAGCTGGTAATTCGGCAACAGCGGCAAGCTTGTCCGGATCGGGGCGGATTCCTTCGGCGCTAACTACATGTCCAAGAAATTTTAGTTCTTTATAGCCGAAGTGGCATTTCTGTGGCTTTAGTGTGAGGTCCGCCGATCGGATAGCCTCCAGCACGCTGCGCAGGCGGTGAAGGTGCTGCTCAAACGTGGTAGAGAAGACCACCACATCATCAAGGTAGACAAGACAAGTCTGCCACTTGAGCCCTGTGAGGACAGTGTCCATCATTCGCTGGAAAGTTGCCGGTGCTGAACACAAGCCAAAAGGGAGCACTCGAAATTGGTATAGGCCGTCTGGAGTCACAAAGGCTGTTTTCTCACGGTCTCGCTGATCTACTTCGATTTGCCAATACCCGCTTTTGAGATCGAGAGAAGTGAAATAATGGGCACGACGAAGTCTATCCAGCGAATCGTCGATACGTGGCAGCGGATACACATCCTTTTTCGTCACGTTGTTAAGCTTTCGGTAGTCGACGCAGAAGCGTAGCGACCCGTCCTTCTTTTTGACAAGTACGACTGGAGATGACCACGGGCTGTTCGATGGTTCAATAACGCCATCGTCAAGCATCTCGGTGACTTGCGTACGTATTGCTTCACGTTCTTTGGCCGACACGCGGTAGGGGTTCTGGTGTATCGGACGTGCGTCTTCGTACGTGATGATCCTGTGTTGAGTGATGGACGTCTGGCGGATCTTTGAGCAAGTTGCGAAGCAAGACCTGAACTCGAACAAAAGCGCTCGTAGTGCAGTCTGGTTAACGGTGGGCAGATCAGGATTGATGTCAATATTACTCATTGACGTGTCGGCGGTATCCACTATTTCGGACGTGAAACAGTTGGTGACGTTTGCTACTTCGTGGGCAAACGCTATCGAAGTGCCACGGAAAAGATGTCGATGCTCGTTGCTAAAGTTGGTTACGAGCAATTCAGATCGACCATCACGAAGGTGTACTACACTTCTAGCTACACAAATGCCTTGCTGCAGGAGGTGTTCTAAATTTGTCTCAGCCACCACATCGCCATCGCCCAAACCACAGCATGTTACGTCGACTAGAACACTTGTTCGTGGAGGAAGCGTCACACTCTGTTCAGAAATATGGAGTACGTCGACACGCCTTCCACCATCTTGCACGTTGATTGCTCGCTGGGCTGAGAACGTGACGCGGCGCTCTTGCAGATCAATGATAGCTCCATTTTCTTGTAGAAAGTCAATTCCCAGAATGACGTCACGGGAACATTCGCGTAGAACAAGGCAGCTTGCTACGAATGTGTACCCTTGAATCTGTACTCTAGTTGTGCAGGCACCCAGTGGAGTAACGACGTGGCCACCAGCTGTCCGAATCTGCGAGTTATGCCACGGCGTGATGACTTTCTTCAGCTGCGTTGTCAGTTTCCCGCTCAGTATGGAATAGTCTGCGCCGGTGTCCAATAACGCATTAACTGCACAACCATCAATTGTCACTGCTATGTCGAGTGAAAGTCGGCCATCCTTTGCAGCAGTATGTGATGTCGGACCGGTTTCTGTACAGTTCTGCGTCAATGGGAGGTCTTCAGCGCTTTGACGTTCAGCGACCCCGCCCCCAGAGGTCGCTTTGTCTAGTTTTCCCGACGGGGGCTGGGAGACCGTGTGGTAGAATACCGCTGGGGCGTTGATGAAAATCGCCTCGGTGATGGCGAGCGCGACTGGCGCCCGGTAGATGGTGGTGCATGCTGCTGGGAGAGGTAGTTTTCGATGTCGCGCGGTCTCTGGCCGTAACGGGGTGGCGGTGAGTACGCAGAGAAGCCGCGAAGCCCAAGACGGCGATATGGGCACTGGCGGTACAAGTGATCAGCTTCTCCACAGTGAAAGCACAGAGGCCGGCGATCAGGTGTGCGCCAAACATCAGACTTTCGAGGAGACGTGCGCCGATCGTCGATGTACTGAATTGGTTGCACTGAACGATGGGCGACAGAAGCACCAGGGACAAAGGCCAACGGTGGTGGCGTGTACGTGCCTTCGTAGTACGGCATGTGCTGCGCTGACTGTAGTGAAACAGCAGGAACAGGATGGACGAATAATGGCGGCGATGCAGCAGGGCGTTTCAAAGCTTCTGCGGAGGTTGTCTCACGGCGGTATTCAGCAGGAGCTGGCACAGCTGTATCATGAGGCAAGGTGTCCCGGAGGGCCTGGTGCAGCTCATCCTTGATCACAGTTGTAATAGAGTTTACTGTAGGATGAGGTGTTACACCAGCCTTTTGTAACTCTTCACGTATTATACCACGGATGAGTTCACGTAGATAGTCGTTGTTGGTTCTAGTGGCGGTGAAAATGTCGGCAGTAGACATGCCATTGACTTGCCTGTTGTATTGGTTGGATCGCTGCTGCAGCATTTTTTCCATTGTCACGGCCTCGGACAAGAACTCCGCGACCGTCTTCGGAGGGCTGCGCACGAGGCCGGCAAAAAGCTGGTCCTTGACACCGCGCATCAAGTGACGCAACTTCTTGTCCTCCGTCATTCTTGAATCGGCCCGTCGGAAGAGGCGCGTCATGTCTTCGACGAACGTGGTCACAGTTTCGTTTGGCAGCTGGACGCGGGCCAGAATAGCTCGTTCAGCTCGTTCTTGGCGATCAGCACTGGCATACGTCTGCAGAAGTCTACGAGAGAATTCGGGCCACGTCGTCAGCTGTTCCTCTCGGTTTTGATACCACGTGCGTGCCCCGTCTTCGAGATAGAAGTAGACACGACCCAGTTTCGCCGCGTCGTCCCACTGATTCAAGGCGGCTACGCGCTCGAAATCCGCCAACCAGTCCTCAACGTCTTCGTGCTCCGAGCCATGGAACGTCGCCGGTGCGCGTGGGCTTTCCAACGTGTAGCGGTTCGACGTCGTGCTTCCCGTGCCGGTCGCTGAGGTTTGCACCGAAGCGCTGGTCATGTTTGTCGACGTGGTGGGAGCAGTATCGTCGGCTTCCGGAGGCAATCCCCTGATTCGGCGGCTGGTCCGATGCACGGGAGTATTGACTGGCACTGGACTCGTATCGCGGCTTCCTGGGGGGGGTCTGTAGCATCACTGAGACTACCCAGCACTTCCACCAGTTGTCACGATGAGTCACAAGTACTGGGGGATTTAATAAAACACCAGGTAGCTAGCACTAGGACGATGCGTCAGTCGTGGCTGGCTCTCGAGCAAAGAAGAAGAACGCGATCTTCTTTTTTCCTCCAGATTTAGAGCCGCTCTTGCTGTCAACCCACTACGTGCTGGCGGCAATATTATCCGGGATTATTATGCCCATGTTCAATTGTGTACGCACATAAGAGTTTACAATATCCGGGTTCATTTTATCTGAGTTCGGCATAGGTGTACTTCCGAATCGCTTCTCGCCGGGCGCCACGTTGTGCGTTATGATCTTGACTCGCGAAGGGGCACGAAAAAGACGCGGGGTTGCAAATTGTGTATGGTCGTACGAAACGACGGTCTGCCTTTTTGATGTCTTTGTGGTTTATTTCTGTCCCGCTGAGGGGCGTGCGCGACCTACACCGTGCGGCTAGCGAGGAACTCTGTTATCGCAGCAAAGAGAGGCTTCACCGTGACGTCGTGACGATGCGGGAGCGCGAATGTGGGGAGGCCAAGAAAATCGTGACGTCAAAATGCGTGCAGAAGGAAAAAAGGAACGTGCACACGTCTCCAAACACGGTGGTCGTTTGGATACGTAGGCCCATATATACGCACCCCTTGTGCAGCATTATCTCTCAGGCTCTCGATCGGCGTTAGTATATGTGCGAGTACAAATATATTCGCGTAATGTATGCATATTTGATTGTAATTTCATGTGCGCTGGTTTGTGAAAGGGACGGAGTGTGTGTATGCGTGTATTTTCTAACGCCGCGTGTTTGCATGCGAGCACTTGCATGCATTCTGCGTTTGTGCTGCGTTTGTGTACATATAGACCCCTTTCTTTGTTTGTGTGTTTGGAAAAAGTGGGTAACGATTTAGAATATTACAGGTACTCTACTATAGGAGAGCTTAAAGCCGTCCCGTTCTACGACGCTGATGATGAAAAATACCGAATTACGAAGGCAGGGGGGGGGGGTTAGAAAAAGTGGGTAACGATTTAGAGTACCAGGTACTCTACTATGGGAACAATGCTGAGTTACCTAAGGTAGTGTGTTTGGAAAAAGGGGTTAACGAATTAGAGTACTTAGAACTCTACTATGGGAGAGCTGAAAGCCGTCCCGTGGATGGCGGATGCCAACAAACGAACGGTTATGACATGAAATTCGAACAAAACAAAGATTCCTAAGCCTAGTACCAATTTGTCAACACAGTTCCTGGATGACATCCAGTTTCGCTTACCAGCATGCTTCCAAAAACAGCTTTAAAAATAGCCCGCTGATTATCTACACTTTCTTTCCTTTATTTGGCAAACTATATTCAAATAAATTTTTGTTTGAGCTGCATAAAAATTACGAGAGATTTCCTTTAACTTTACACACGTTTCTTCTATCTCAAAAACTAAAAAGAGACATTTCTTTCATTTAAAAAGAACTTGAAAACTTGCTTTCAGTTTCGACGTTAGGAGCTGGTAAATGAGGTGACCCGAAATTTTCTTGGGTACTATACGCTTGTGACCTTCGTGAGGTTTGATTGCATACTCTGTAGGAACCAACTGCTATACACGGTTTCAAGGCTGGAAATACCCCAAAACACTTCCGGCCACCTCATTTACCAGCTCCGAACGTCGAAACTGAAAGAACGTTTTCAAGTTCTTTAAAAGGGTAAGGAAAGTATTTTTTTAAGTGTGAATACACTTTATAAGCGACCCCAAACCATCCACCGCCGTCGGCGGCGTCCGCAGTCTTCTCTCTATCTTTAAAAGAAAGAGGACTTGGCGGGCCGCAGCGCGACGCTCTACCGAATAAACCACGGACGCGACGCTGATAGTCCCCCTCCCCCTTCGCTCGCTCCTCCGCTCTCCTCGCTCGCTGCAGCTGCGCGCGCCCCTCTCTCTCGCGCGCCCGCCTTCTCTCTCAGTCTCCCGTCGATAGCGGGTCGTGAGGGGGAGTAAAGTTAAAATCCGTTGGCATTCGCCAGTGAGTTAACATAAACTCCCCCGTGTGATCAAATTGCGATTCCCAGGAACCATTACACCATAAAGGCACCATAGTGTGATTAATAAATATAATAATGCGAATTATTAAATACCCCTCATAGCATCACCCCATGTATTCGCACTTAACCATGTTCACCCTCGGGGAAATGCTTGGGAGTGTTTTTCTTTTTGAGATAAAAGAAATGTGCGTGAAGTACAAGGGAATGTTCTGTAATTTTTATGTAGCTCAAAAGAACATTTATTTGATTATATT
Source organism: Rhipicephalus annulatus (assembly GCA_013436015.1). NCBI lineage: Eukaryota > Metazoa > Arthropoda > Arachnida > Ixodida > Ixodidae > Rhipicephalus > Rhipicephalus annulatus. The sequence goes on along the minus strand of WOVY01011237.1, from coordinate 71,456 downwards.
TTGCCAAAGAAGGAAAGGAACCTGTATACAAGATCAGAGGGATATTGTCTAAACCTCTTGTTGTCCACCATCGGTGCACGAAACCGGATGTCATCAAAAGGCTGTGTTTGTAAACATTGAAAGGCCGTCTGTACTGTGTGAATCAGTGCACGTGCACGGTATTAGATATCAGTGCGCGATATCAGTGTAGATCAGTGCACGATAGCAGAACACCAGATGGACAAAAATTTCCGCGGCCGTCAAACTACAGTGTCCCTCATAGTTATATGCTGTTTTGAGACGCAGTACCATTACCAATACTATAAACGGCTCCCTGCTCTCTTCCGCACGCACGCGCAAAAAGTGCTTGTTCGTCCTATATAGAGGAGCTCAATTTGAAGAGACCGTATATCGAATAAGGGACAGAACAGCGCGCGATTGTTCCCCAATGCTGCGGAAGTGTGATTTCCGAACTCGTCTTAATCGACCAGCGACAGAGGGCAACAAGCGCTGCGTGACGCAGGAAAGACATGCGATAGATTCAAATTGTGGTCGAACGCGTCATCTTTGCAGGAAACGGCGCAGAAGGCGGAACTGCGAGCGCAAAACGCATGTGCAAAAAGCGTTCGTCGACCGCAGATATGACCCGCTCGCTCGCCACGTGCTGCTTATCGTGGTTGTCTCTGCGAGGATGCATGATGATGATGATATGTGGGGTTTAACGTCCCAAAACCACCATATGATTGATTACGAGAGACGCCGTAGTGCAGGGCTCCGGAAATTTAGACCACCTGGGCTTCTTTAACGTGCACCCAAATCTGCGCACACAGGCCTACAGCATTTCCGCCTCCATCGGATATGCAGCCACCGCAGCCGGGATTGGAGCCCGCGACCTGTGTGTCAGCAGCTGAGCACCTTACCCACTTGACCACCACGGCGGGGCAATCTTGAGTTGAATACAAATATCAGTAACGCGTGTGGAAAATTGTGCAGTGGTAGTAAACAACTCTATTAAGTCAACTCCTAAGTGTCGAGGGCTGTCAGGCCGTGCCTGGTCACCACCTCCTCAGCGCGTTTGATGGCCCGGTGTTAGGTGTCCGGGCTTATAGTCATGAAGATTCTCTTCGAGGCCTCACTTGAAGGTGACTGTCCTAGGAGGTTTTATGAAGGAGGGTCCTTGCTGGAATGAACTGAATTAACGTTGAGTAAAATGGACGAGTTTGTATACATGTCGAAGCGCATAAACTAAGTGACGTGAGATGCGAGCTGGCTATACGATGCGTGTTTCCAGTGTGTCCCGTTTTCCTCGTGCTATATACGCTTCGACTTGAGTACAGAAGTGAGACGCGAATTTTACAAGCTCGCCTTTTCGTTATTCTTTTCCTTCTGTGTAATGGAAACAGCGGCGTCGCAAGAAGATTTACGTGAGTGCCATTTTCGATCCCGCTCTGGCATGAACATTCGGAACGGAAGCGCATCGTATCGCATCACTATCGACTCCCGGGTAAGATGCAAGCAGAAACGCTGTTAAAAACAACAACAACAAAAAGTGTCGCGCCCCTTATGCCTTTCAGGAGCAACGTTTCCATCTCGAGGGCGACGTTCCGAGAAGCGTGAAATTGCATGAGCGATATGAGAATGCTTCTTCGCACAGTCTTTTGTGGTGAGAAACAATGGCGCATTCGATAGAACATCAACAGATGGCAGGGCGATATTTTCAAGTGAATATTAGTTAGTTTTCGTGGCGAACCTTTTTCTTTCTCTACATTTTTATAACATTAACTTTAAACTGCGACATAGTTTAAATATTTATTTCAGAGTCAACAAAAACAATGTTCCCAGCTCCCCTCGCAAAAAGCTGGCTTTTGCCTGAGCGTCATATTAAGTTAGGTGCCGCTCACCTAGATGACGAAGAGGAGGACTAGGTGGTGCCTGCTCTCGCCATCTTGCTTGCTTTTGCCATTACTACTGCGGACTGTAAATCATCATCATCATCATCAGCCTGACTACGTCCACTGCAGGACAAAGGCCTCTCCCATGTTCCGCCAATTAAACCGGTCCTGTGCTTGCAGCTGCCAATTTATACCCGCAAACTTCTTAACCTCATCTGCCCACCTAACTTTCTGTCTCTCCCTAACCCGCTTGCCTTCTCTGGGAATCCAGTTAGTTGCCCTTACTGACCAGCGGTTATCCTGTCTGCGCGCTACATGCCCGGTCCATGTCTATTTATTCTTCTTGATTTCAGCTATGATATCCCTACCCCCGTTTGTTCCCTAATCCACTCTGCTCTCTTCTTGTCTCTTAAGGTTACATCTACCATTTTTTAAGGTTACACCTACCAAAAAAATGGATTGTAAATATTACGCCCTTTTCTGTCATACTTCCCGTAACAATGTGATGCCCGTGTGCTCAGATTTGGGTGCATGTTAAAGAACCCCAGGTGGTCTATATTTCCGGAGCCCTCCACTAAGGCGTCTCTCATAACCATATGGTAATTTTGCGACATTAAACCCCACACATTATGACGATGATCATATATACGAGGTTGCATTATACCTGTTGCATTTCGTCTGCGTAGTTTTCACAATTCTGTTTTTTTTGTCTGGGATGGCTATTGCATTCTTGTCCTAAATGAGTCTGAACAAAGACAATAGTTCCCAATAGGCATGTATACCCGTTGAGGACAGCATAGTATAGACCTTTTTAAAAAACGCCTCCCTGGGCGCTGCCATATTCCACTTTGGGCTGCGCAAATTGGCGTGACCCGTCAAAAATTCTCTGATAAGGCTGTGCCCTTAGCCTTTGTACTTCTGCGCACAGCCCATCATGGCGGTGTTTTTTTCCCTCCCGTGAAAAGGTCCATACTATTCCTTGCTTTAAACAGTGGTAGGCGCCGTCGACATGCTTAACCGCCGGTAGTGACGTTGTGGTGTGTAGGCTCCGCCCAGCCCGAAACTCACCACCGCCCTCTATGATCACGTGACAACTGGCCCAGCAGCTGCAAAGCTGCCTCCGAGCACAGCGCCTCTGTGAGCGTCGGCTCCTCGACGCGCTTCTGGGGCTGTATGCACCGCGACGTCGATATAAGCGTCTCAGTATGTCGACGGTACCTACCATTGTTTACAGACACTAAAGTGGTCTATATTTTGGTGTTCGAGTCGTTCGAGCAATGGAAACCATCTGGATAACGTCAGCATAGCGTGCCGAATCTCGGCGTCGACACGAGAAAGTTGGCTATTCCGTAAGACTGTTGTGATCTGAAATTCATTCGGGTTCAAACCTTTGAAAACGTCAACGTATGAGTCGCACAAAACGCGTAATGAATCATGACCGTTCCGTTAAAACCACTTGGTTAAAAGACGTGCGCTGAGTACGACGAGGCATAGGCTTTTGCCAGAAAGCTTTAGCTTATTTGCGAAATTATCGCTTATCTGAAAAGTGCTCCACGTGTGCAGTTTGTGACTGATGGAGGGGATGTTTGGTGAAACATCGATTGTCGAATAACATCACAATTGGCTCTACGTATAAGTTGCAGTGTTTCATTCACTGGATGGCTTTTCGCTCTCCCATAGTAGAGTGTCAATTACTGTAAATCGTTAACCACTTTTTCTAAACAGACACAAAAAACTCTTGCTTCTTATCGCACATAATATGTTAATCTGGTGTGCTATTCAGGATACTAATTCCGCCATATTGTCAAGTTTCGTAATGGTGGCATTTTAAGGCAATCAGAGAGGTCGTAGTGGCTCACATGGGCTAATGCGCAAGTTCTGTAGAATGTCACGCCACTTTGCGGCCGCCAGCGTAATTTTTGCAAAGAGTATCGGAGTAGCGGCGCTCATAGCATGTGCATGTACGTCTTGTATGGCGTTGGGCCTTCACTGGAACGTTTATGCTGTTACCGGGCGCACAAAGGTCATTGCAATCGTTGCGCAGTCACCGTTTGCGAAAAGGGTGACTTTTTTTTCAAAAGTGCATCAAAAATATCGGCATTGCTATAACTTAGCGAAATCTTACATCGGTAAGTATCCGCTCAAAACTGAGAATGCTATAACACCATTTGGAGTTTGCGTGACAAACCACTTATTGATCGTGAGGCATGCCTTTAGTGGAGGGCAACGTGCAAAGACATCACACGCTATAGAACAAGTGGTGTGTTTGACATTCAGGACTTTTTTGCCTTCAATGAGGCATCGTATCTGAGTTTCTGAAGCGTCCAGGTGGCGCATAATATGCGACTGCGAAAAGGGTAGAGCCATCGCGAAGAAAAAAAAAAAAACACTGCAGTGCAGACAGCACATGTGCTCAGCGACTTCGATACTCTCTTCGGCCGCCATATTTAAGCACACTGTGCGCCCCCTATAGGCGACGAAACTTGCGAATTAGCATCGATCAAAGGTGGAATCTGGCAACATGGCGGAATTCGACTCCATAATAGCACCTCTGTTCAGACTTTTGAGTGCTTTTTGCGTTTCCTTTTCTCTTTGTTTCCTTGAGTGATTACTGATCTGCGAGAATGTTGAAGTTCTGTGTGTTACATAATGTCTACGTTCTCTTGTTTGTACGCGCCACTGAAGTGATTTTGTTACACCAGGCAGTTGTACTCACCTGAAGTGCTGTTAGTTTGCAATAAACTTCCGTGTCTTATTCGCAATGCATAGGGATTTATCCCAGGGTCTGGGCGTAATATTTCTTGACAGGACTTCATGAAATGTGAGGCCCGTGGGATGGCTTTTTGCTCTCCCATAGTAGAGTACTAAGTACTCTAGATCGTCAACTTTTTTTCTAAACACAAGGCCAGCTGATGGCTTTCCCAAAGTACAGTACGTATATATGTAATGCTCCAAAGCGTTGACAATTTATCCTTAACGCAAGCTGACACATAATCTAAACGTGTCTTGACCACGTCTTGAGTTGTCGTTTTAACCTTGCGTATACGACCGTCGTCTTGTCAGGACCGCAATGCAGCTTGCATCGTGATTGCCTCCGATGCGATCTTCTCGAAGCCGTCTATGCTGCCAATTACGTGAAAATTGCAACTGTCCGCTGACCACTCAGACGTCTACATAACCGTTTGCGGTGCGTTTTGGGAAACACCAATATATGCATACATTTTTCTAAGAATAGCCGATATGAGCCAGCAGTTTGCCAGCATTACGTCACACCGGCCACGTGAGACAATCATTTAGAAATCCGTGGTCCAGAGGAGCGGCCATTTAGTCAAAAGAAACTGAGAATTTTTTCCAGCCGCGTTTATGATAAATACGTACGAGATGCGATCTCCGAAGCAGTGCTGCAAGCGTGCGAGTAATTACCGTAGTTGAATACGGTCAGAAATAACCACCATTGATTGATTGATTTGTGGGGTTTAACGTCCCAAAACCACCATTTGATTATGAGAGACGCCGTAGTGGAGGGCTCCGGAAATTTTGACCACCTGGGGTTCTTTAAGTGCACCCAAATCTGAGTACACGGGCCTACAACATTTCCGCCTCCATCGGAAATGCAGCCGCCGCAGCCGGGAATCGAACCCGCGACCTGCGGGTCAGCAGGCGAGTGCCTTAGCCACTAGACCACCGCGGCGGGGCAAATAACCATCATACCCTGTTGCAGAATGAGCGTAGGAGAGACATAAGGAATCACTGTCGTCAAAAGCCAGCACAGAATAGACCGCGTTTCGTGAAGCTCGTATCAGCTCCCGAGTACGTATATAGCCTTTCGTAGAGGCCTCAAAGAGTCACTGCAGCTTTGCTCTAAAGGGTCTTCACTTTCGTCTGCCACAACAACTGTCGCGTCGTCTGTCACTGCGTTGTGCCGTAATACGCGCATACGTCTGTTGTGTATAACGTCCGTCATGCAAGCGTCTGCAGCGAGGTTCCGGAGCAGACGAAAAAAGACGAGACGACGCGCGACCGACCTCGGAAGTTCGTATACGGCCCTTTTGTTTTCGTCGCCCCGTTGTTTTTGTTTTTCTCTCGTAGCGTGTGCATGAGGAGGGGTCGCGTGACATTCCGACTGCAGCGCGCGGTGCGGTCGCCTGTCACACGTTCACGGCGTGACGCCGCGACCCGCGCGCCTCCTGACGTTTCCGGCCGGCAGGTGAAGTCCTCGCTGCCAGTGGTACGGGGGAAAAGGGGGGGGGGGGGGTTCTTTTCAAAAGCACGATCCAGGAAACGCCACGCAAGGAGCGCGGCGAACAAAGATGGCTCGCCTAACCTCGCGTCATTCTCGTCTCGACTAACGCGCCGGCTGCGTCTCGGTATATGAAGTTTCACGCTTATGGCACTGCAGCGGGACGCATGCTCAAAGGTAAACCGTTTATTCACGCAATGAGGAAATGACATTCGAGCGCAAGTCGCCCCGGGTTATTACTATAACGGTCCGAGTAGGCTTGGGGAGAGTGCCGTCTGTTTGCCGTTTGCGTCCAGTGGAGAATCGTCTGCTCGCTGTTTTTTTTTTTCACCTGTCACCAAGTTGGCAGAAGAGCGTCGTTTGGGCGCTTTGTGTACGCGTCTGACTTCAACGTGCTGACGAAAGTACTGCAACGGGAATGTACCTTTGAAAGTTCCAGCAGGACCCTGCCGCAATGGAAGTGCCGGAAGAAACGTGTTTAAAAAACAAAAAAGTGGTAACACTTGTGAACGACACCGCTATGTGCATAACACATAACGAGGAGTTGTGAAAGCGAAATAACGCAGTGAGAGTACCACGATAACGCACAGCAATGAAGGCATCGCGTTAAATGCATACCTACCCGAAAACATCCGAGCCTAAAAGCACAATTGCTAAATTACTGTCATGAAAAAGCTCAAGAAACGGTAATAGTCAATGCGCACGCCTCTAAGGTATCTAAAATGTTAATGCCGCCGGAAGAAATGCAGATAAGAAGGCACTGGAATAGTATCACTGCACCATGGTCGCCATGAAAGTACCAGAGTAAAGATACGACCACTGAACATCGTACACCCATGTTCCGGACATCACTCGCTGCAAAAGGGCACATATGAACCAGACTTAGCCTTATTTCTCTTTGAAATCTTGAAGCAGGCATGCACCGAATACGGCTTAGTGATGCACGCGATAAAGTGCTATCTCACTGCTGAAGTTGTGGAATTCATAAACAAACTGCATCAAAGCATGCCATCTCTGTTGCTGACATTCAGGGGAAAACACCATCTTTTGTCTAAAATGGTGACGAAATTCATGCTACACCGGAGCTACATCAATCTACTACACTGCTGATTACACTGCAATAACGAATAGCAGCAAAATATTTGAATTTTATTGTTATGCGCATTGAAAAATATGAACAAGATGGGGTAGACAGTACAGCACTTAGAGAGGACAGGCTGTATCTGTAGACGTACTTGCCCCCCGCCCTCCCCAAGACAAAATCCTGCCGACGCCCACGATACACGCGGAACAAGTCAGCGGAGGTTAGCTGTCGGGCGTGGCACAACCTCAAGTGGCTTGCCTGTACAAACAGAAGCCCTGCTATAGAGCACAGCTTACGTCGCGGGCAAATCTTGTATTTGCAGATAACCCTTCAGAGACCTATAGAGCTCGGTCGGCCAACCGCTCCCTGTTACCATCCATCAACCTTCACACGCAGACGCGTCGAAGTACGGGAAAAACCCCCACCACTACGCCGTTTTCGTGCACTTTGAGCTGTAAACGAAAGTCGGCAAATACATGCCGGAACGGAGAGGGTTACAAGAATGTCGTTGATCCTAGCTCTCGAGTCGATGTCCGGTGATTCCAGCGGGATTTCCGGAGCTTACAGAAGAAAAAAAAACGGGGATGAGGGGTGGGGTGGATACCAATAATTGGCCAGACAAAAGAATGACAACCTACACAACATACTATAACTTGCTACATACAGAGTTCGCAAAGATTGATGGAGTTTCGAGCAGGACACGTCCTAATGCGATCCGATCAAATTGTGTAGCCGACAGTGGGCGCTACGTGAATATTCCCTCCTTGGCAGACCGTTGGGCGTGCGACTGACTGAGACACTCTCAAATAAAAAACACACGCAACCTACAAAGACAGCCGCACAAGAAGAATCACATTGAAAAAGTATTCTATACACCGACCTGGAAATGTGAACAAAACAAATGTGCGAGGTCCGATGCTGTTCAGTTTGGCGCACCACCGTAGAAACATCCTTGGCAGAACTGCACAAGGACAGATGACAGGGACAGGAGACTTGAAGAAATAATAAACATAATAGGCTGGTATACCGGTAGGGTGAAGGCGACACGAAATGGAAGATTGATGAGGCATAGGAGACGCGCGGAAATGAAGTAGGAGCTAGTGCAGAGCTATAAGGATGCAATCCTACACACGCCCGACAACCGTGCGTCCTTGATAGACCTTGACACCTGCATATAGCTGTGATCATTGACCTTATTGTTATGTGGTACCGTGCAAACCTTCATAAGGAGAGGAAGTGAAGGATGCTTCTTCTTCGTTGTGCACTGCGTTCCATTCAAGGAGGTTTAGTTCCATTACTCATTGTATAGACAGCTACAAAGGCAGCTAAGCGGGTGGCGGAAGTCCATACAGTTACTCACAATAATACCTAGGGAGAAATCTGACGCCACCATTTATGGGAATATCCCAAGGGGTGCTGTGCCACGAGAGGTATGATGGTATATGTGCCTGAGGATTGCGTAGGCTTGCGTTGGGCGGGGCTGGCGGGGCTTCGGCTGAAAAGCGGATACAATTGCGCAAATGAAGTTTCTTTAAAGCGACAGCTTTATTAGTTAATTTTATTCACGTGTATTATATTCTAGAATAAAATCCACTCACCTGTATGGCATAACCAAAGAGCAAAAAAAAAAAGTGACGACAAACTCAGTCGAAAAGTGAACGCTAGCATTCCCGTCTGCTTTCCAAGCTTAGTGACCGTTCGTTACTTTTTACGTTTCGCGAAATTGAGCCTCGACGCTTAAGTTTGCAAAGTTACATAAAACTTATCTCTGTGCAATGATCGGGTAGAAATTGCCTATTGCGTGCACCTTCAGTACGAAGTCAACCATTTTGACGCAAAGAATGCACTGAAGCCAGACGCATCTTCAAGGTGTCCTCTCTTTGTCGTGAACGATGCTAATCGGAATCAAGTCTGAATCTGACATATCCCGGCATTCCCATGCGCACAACAGGTGGCAGCACTTTTACCTATAGGCAAAAGTAAGAAACTCTATGCTAAATTTCCGTTCCATTTCTCAGTTAGCTTGCGAAATAAACGACTTCGAGAAGATGGCATCGTAGACAAATACTTTACGGGCTACTTTGTTGCCCGAACGAGTTGGCGGCTCAGTGAAATGCCCAGACAGCTCGGATCTCACCGGTATGGTCGTCTGCACACAAACAGACGATTTTAACGCGCTCATTGCAAGTTGCTTTGAATTTTTGTGTAGATTTGAACGAGAGATAAGTTATAGAAACAACATTTGCGCTTACTTTTCTTAGCTTTGTCTTATCGATGAGAGCTGGCGTCATGTGGAGGCGTCACTGTATTCGTACGACCATAGTTAGGTGCTGTCTTCTACGCTGTCAGCGTGGACTTTCTACGATGCTGTCCACAATCTGAATACAGCCGAAGTAGGTTTTGCGCATTTTTTTTGCCCTGAAAGTATGACGCCCACAAACAACAGCAGGTTTCTACATGGAAGTAGCCGGAACACATTGTGTTTCCAGAAGGTGCGTGTATTATGTGCAAAGAGTTGTGTGGTATTTGTTTTTACGTTTTCCGCGAGATACCGGTTGAAATGATACGTGGTGAGTCATAAACTGCGTGAAAAAGGTCTGTCAGCTGAAACGATTGCCGGCCAGTTCTGCCAAGCTAACCCCTCCTTTGGAAGCACCACCACCATCATCAGCGAAACGCGTTACAGGTTACATGCTTAAAAAAGTACAGTGCTGTAGCTGTCTCTATCAATGGAGGTCACCTCAACAGCGCTGCACAGTAATGAGGAGTGGGAGGGAAATGAATGTAGGAAAGAAGGGAAAGAGATATATAAAAAAGTTAGCCGCAGATATGCTTGTCTCACTGCAAATGTTGTCTAAACACGATAGTGCTCTGCCGGCCATACCGCATGAATCCTGGTCTCATCCACGAGAGATATTGCGAAGTGTGAGATATGAACGCTATCTGGCGGTGGCGTCGGAAATCACGAGTTTGTGCAGAACCCGGGTCTACTGCAAGGTGGCAGCACCATATAGTCGGCAGATGGATTTTTTGTGCATAAAGTCGCATTTCGACCGCAGCCTAAGTAACACCGTGGTTCTTGAAATTACGTATTGACCCGAGCATACAGTGGATCTTTGCATGTTGTGCAAGGGAGTTTGCTATTTGTGCGTGGCAGAGCTTGTTTGGCGGCTAGTAGAAGAAAAAAAAGAGAATGTGACTTTTTTTTCAGAAACTCACTGCTTGGCGCATTTCATCAAAATGGTGGCCTTCAAACTTCTCCGCGCGATATATCGTGGGCAGACGCACAAGATATGTTCAGTTGCCGCAGCGGTGCCACAGGCCTGCCAATAGGGGCTGTCTGCACGGCTTGCACAAGGTCTATGGTTGTTTGGCAGCTATAGCACCGTTTAACGGGGATGCACCCACGTGAATTTTCGGTGGCACATCTCTATACAGATAACTAACAAACATGGTGAAAAAAGGGAAGAAAATTAAAGAGAAGGAAAGGTAGGGAGGGCCACCAGTCCAGGATTACCGGTTTGCTACCCTACATCTGGGAAAAGAATGAGGAATTTTAAAAGGAGGAGAGGAAAAAGACAGAAGGATCGCACATCACATAGCACGCGCTAAAGCACGCGGTCACTAAGAGTCCCATAATCTGGCGTGAAATGTGACATCACACTCACAGCCGCTCGACAAGGTCCGTCTTCTTCAGAAACATCAACAGTTCCTTGGTCACCTTCAGCTGCAATGTCCTTTGTCGACGAAATGCTAGAAGAGATTCAACAGATATTTGTCTGCTGTCAAGGCGCGCTATGATGGACGCGAGCGATTGTCTCTGAACATTGTAGGCCGGACAGTTACACAATATGTGGCGTAGCGTCTCCTCACAATTACAGGCACCGCAGAGATCATTGTCGGTCATTCATATGCGGAAAGAATAGCATTTCGTAAATGCCACACCTAACCATAAACGACAAAGTAGTGTAGTCTGTCTTCAGTGGCGTCTACTTGGGGTAGAGATACATCTAATAGCGCAGGCGGTGTTGAACATACATGATGAATGATTAAACAAACATTTGTGTTAGTGGTAGACGTTAACGATGGGAGCGTAATCAGAGAACGTGGGGGGCAACCAGAGGAGCGTCGTCGGTTGGACAAAGACTTTGGAGCAAGGAGAATATTTTTTTGTCCCCTTGGATTCCTTCACTTCCACGTTATATTTGGTTTGATATAGCTGAAAATAAGAATTAACTTCCTCAATGTTCTCCCTGGTCTGACTGCCTGTTGTATTCACTAGGTTTGGCCTAGCATATATACGATTTCCCCAGGAAAAAAAATTCAATTCTTTGGTTTAGACCATGGTGTGTTAAGAATTACTGTAGCCCCTGCTTCGTTCGCTCTTCCCTGCAGATAAACTCTGATTTTACTTTTTTTTTTCCGTTTTTTTTATTTTCACCACCATGAAAAGTATCACTGGCAAGTATTACGTTGAACGATACGGACCACGAAATGTGATTTTTCTGCGAAAGTAGGGTAACAGTGCGATAAGAATAAGCGTCTTTATTGTTTCATTTAACGCTCGAGGAAAATGCATCTCCGTACTGCTTGGGACGCGCCGCTGCGAATTTGTCTATTCCCGGACCTTTTTTTTCGCCGTGCATACGTGATCTCTCGCCTAACTATCCCTGCCGATCGATACGGCAGGTTGCCCTCAACGTCTCAAGGTCATGAACTAGTTTTAGCACTTTACTGTCTACGGGTTACTCGTTCGCTGTGACATTATTATTATTATTTTCTTTCTTGTGGTCGAGTACTGCTTGCGACAGGTTACGACACCCATATCAACCTCGCTGCACGTCGGTAGGAAAAAAAAAAAAACCCCGAGGACCTCGATACTGTGCTTTACCATAGAGAAACCAGATCAAATCGTACGTGTATCCTAGAAAGTCACTAGGTCTCTTGGGCATTATCCTAAGGCGACTCAAAGCTGAAAGCATTCTTCCTTCAACAGCAAACCTGTTTAAGCGGTCGGTAACTTGTGCTGTGTTATATAAAAAAAGAAAACTAACATCCTCGTGAACAAGCCCGTTCTTTATTCTCTTTACAGTGAAAGGTTTCTGCCACGTGGTCGCGCAAGATATCATGACGTTGTTAAGGCCCTTCCGCACCGTAGCTCTGCTGGTGATGCGAAAGTGACCATTTCGGAAGTTTTGGTACAGGTCATTACAACTAACCAGACTGCTGCGCGAAGTCACCCCAATTAGTACTGTAGCCCGATGTCAAGCTAGTGTCGGTGTCAGTGGGTATACGCCTTGGCAAAATTGACTTTCATATCGAGGTAAAGTGTCTTGTCAGCATTTGCTGAACTTCACACCTTGCTGTAAACCGTCTTCGTATACACAGGAGATTCGTATGCCAGAGCAAGGCCACCTTCGAAAAAAAATGGTGTCAGTACCTGTAACCCGTGATTCGTTGTGCAAAACTCCTCAGGTGAGTGTGCAACACAGGAATGGGACAAATCCCGCTGTTCATGCTGTGTGCAGCAGGTGAAAGTGTCAGAGAAAATAAGAACACGCGAAAAAAGAGGGAGAGAGAGAAAGAAATGTGGAGGAAATAAATATAAAGAAAATAAGGATATAGAAAGATACAAAGGCAGAAAAAACATAGACAAAGAAAGAAAGAGGTACAGAAAAATACTGAGAAAGAAAGGGAATAACGATAAAAATAAACAAACAACGGAAAAACATCGAGAGACAGAGAAAAAGTCAGAAGAAAACAGAGGAAGAGCGAAAGAAGCAAATAGAATGCAATGAATAGAAAGAACGCGAATGAAACGTAGAAACGGCGATAAAATTCAAAACTAACATAGAGTGCAACAGACACAGAAGAAAGATCAAAGAAACAAAGTGAAAAAGAAAGAAAAAAGGAAGAAGGAAAACAAAAACTTTAAAGACGCTTGAGGTTGGCCCTTACAAGTAGCACGCCACAGCTTAAAGGCCTGACCCCACATATCCGTCGCAGCGCGTCGGCGCGTGTCTATGTGACGCGGCGTCAAGCGATCTTCAATATGAAGAGAAAGAGAGAGAGAGAGAGAGAGAGAGCAGCTTCGCGTAGCCCGGTGCCTACTCTCCCTATAGTGAGAGGGCGTGGCGCCGCGTCAAAAGGCCTTGCGCTGACGCGCTTTTTACCTCAACCGTGCCACAAGGAAACTAACGACTGTGCGCTTGAAGTATCATGAAATGCCTACTGCAAGTACAGATGTGACATGCCCGCGCATAGGGCCTATTAGCGTACGTATCAATCGAATGAGTTGAAAAAAAAAAACACATTCGGTGTCGGACTCTCGCCGAATGTATACTTTCTACGCCAGAGACTTAAAACGTGACATTCTAGCATTCTCAATTCGAGCAGCATGGACGTACAGACGTTTATTAAGGCATGTGTCGTCTTAACAAGAGAACAGCCGTGTGAAAGGCTGTCGCAAACCATGTTTACTATCTGGTTGTTTTTACTTCGCGAGTGACCATGACGTCACAAACATTGCAGGCGTCGTTCTGCGAAGGTCAATGAGATTTCTGCTTTCTCGCGACCCATGCTTGCTGTTGTTTTCTTTCTATGCGACGCACCCGTTGTCCTATAACCCGTCTCGCTCCTGTCTACCGACGCTGGTTGTGGGCTCTTGTTCCCAATCGTTCGTAGAAAATAAACATATACTGATCGTTTTAAAACGAACACGCCGATCTGTTCACAGGCGGGCCAGAATGCGTGGCCAGCGCGTTAACCCCGTATAAGAGGCCGTTACCTTTTCTTTTAAGAAAAGTAGTTCACAAGCCGCCAGAGTACAAGGTTCACATGGGGAGGTGCAAGTCGTTTTGCCGCATCCATAACACCACCTCGCAGCGTCCGCATGCAAACATTGCGCCTGGAAGTATGAGTAGTTTTTCAGTTCAGAGAGAGAGGCGGCGAGATGCGAAGCACGTTTTCTTTGTCGCCTCCGAGGCTGGAGATAAACAGCATCTTGTTTCTCACTCGAAGTAGGAGAGCGTTTGCTCGCCTAGGCTACTCGCCTGCCTGCTTGAGGCGCTTGCAAAGGCGATGGGTATCGTCATACCACTTTCGTTGAAACTTTAGACGCCGTGATAGGCAAGGTCATACGGGGCAATATCGTCATACCACTTTCGTTTCAATTTCAACCAAACGTGACAAGCGCGAGGTCGTACGGGGCGATATTTCTACGCCGACACGCGCAGAAGTCCCCGCAGGAAATAGGGTCGGCGCGAAACTCGAGCTTTACAGAATTGATTGATTGATTTGTGGGGTTTAACGTCCCAAAACCACCATTTGATTATGAGAGACGCCGTAGTGGAGGGCTCCGGAAATTTATACCACCTGGGGTTCTTTAAGGTGCACCCAAATCAGAGTACACAGGCCTACAACATTTCCACCTCCATCGGAAATGCAGCCGCCGCAGCTGGGAATCGAACCCGCGACCTGCGGGTCAGCAGCCGAGTACCTTAGCCACTAGACCACCGCGGCGGGGCAGCTATACAGAATACGACAAAACTTATAGGTAGCTGTGGGCGGAAGAAAATGAAAACAAAGTTGTAATGTTTTGCTTGACTCGCTGGTATACACTAGATATGCCACTGAACAAGAGCAATATGCATCGTGACTACCTAGCTAAGTTGCTATGGCGTTAGATAGCTGTAATGTCCGTGCCTTCTCACTAGTGCAAATGTTGTAGATGAATACGTGTTACTTTAATGTTTTCCTTTCTGCGCGTCTTACCTGTTGGAGGTAGTTTATTAAAGTGCATAGGAACGTAGTGGTCTCTTATTCGTTTACCCTACCTTGTACGACGCTTGGGTACTAGAGATAGATCTTTGGGACGCAAATATCATGGGTGAAGATACTCTGCTCCAAAGCAGAGATAGATCTTTGGGGCGCAACTATGGTGGGCGAACGTACTCTGCTTTAAAGCAATCCCTTTATTCTTTTTTTTCTTTTCTGAGCCGAATCTTCAACTGGCAGGACCACCAGTGCTGCTTGAAACCGCTGTAGTATAATATAGTGAACCGCTTGCGGCGAAAGGGTTGTGGCACCTCGTCTTCCTACGCAATCGGCAGCAAAGAGGGCGCAGTCTTGTACGTATATACCCACGCGACGCAGACCGGCGAACTGTAGGAGGCATTGGCTTCTGCGAGCGAGCAAACAAGCGACCCTTCCCCGACCCCTTACCTTCCTTCTGTTCTTCTGGCCGACCCCGAACAAAACGCCACGGGGGCACCAGGGAGTGATAATGACCGCGGCACACAAGGCGAGAGTGAAGGCCCTTCAAAGGGTGGAGGAGAAAAAGCCAACGTACCCGCCGCCGCCTGTGCTGCTGCTGGTTCGGGCTCATCGAAACGCCTCGAAGCAGTGGCATGTATACACATAGCGCGTCAATGCCCCGCCACAGATGTCTAGTGGCTAAGGCACTCGGCTGCTGACCCGCAGGTCGCGGGATCGAATCCCGGCGGAGGCGGCTTCATTTTCGATGGAAGTGAAAATGTACTAGTCCCGTGTGCTCGGATTCGGGTGCACGTTAAGGAACCCCAGGTGGTCGAAGTTTCCGGGGCCCTCCAAAAACAGCGTCCCTCACATTCTGGTGTTTATGGGACGTCGAACCCCATATATCAATCAATATCACCTGTGGACACCTTAACAATACGCTATGTTGGGCCGGTCGTTGCATCGCTATTTGAAAGACGTGGCCCAAACTTAAAATCGAGAAGGACGAAGCGCTCTTCCTGTCTCTTCGTTCTTCCCTGTTTTAGGTTAGCGTCACGTCTTTGAAGAAGATAGTGGCGGTGTTGTTGCTTGTAGTATACAGCTGAAACATTCCTTCATCAGCAACGAGCAGATTTAAAGGGGGCCCCTACTCCACCCCTAGTTCAAAGGCGAGACCTTAGTTTCTTTCTCGCCTTCGCTACTCTTCATACAAGCAATATTTATTCCTCGCCACCTATTCCTTCATAAAACGCGTGGAATGTCAGCAACAAGCGCTTAGGCAGTCAGGATTCAGCCCTTTTCGCCTACACGCTGGCTATTCCCGCTTGCCCAGTCGCAAATGTAGAAGAAGAAGTGAAATGGTTTATCGCGCACGATAGTCTTAATTGCGAGACAACGAACGAACATGCGACTGCATGACAATGCAGAGTCATGACAATTTACAAATTATACAGCTCGTTCGGTCGGCGAATCGAGAGCCCATTTCATCTTGACGCCACGTGAGCCGTTTGCTGACGTCAGGAACGGTGCCTCAAAGAGTGGAAACGCCAAGAGACAATATCGCGCTTGTTTTTGGTAATTTTTAGAAGCTTTTCATGGGCCCTTTAATATCGAAACAGGATTCGTTGAGCGGGCCGCAAATAGCCTCTGGTTTTGGTTGACAAAGCGATCATGCAACTTACTCATTAAACGAGCGCGGTTTCAGCAAACTCGATAGTTGGTCGTCGGCGTCAAGACGAGAAATAAAAATGATAATCACGTGATGACATTCAATAGGACTTCATTCTGGTGTCGCGTAACATTAAAATTGTGACGTCGCTATGACGTCCTCACGCGACATCTTCGCTTGGTTGAAGGTGGGCTGATCCCGGCGGCAGTGCAGAACCATTCAGGTGAAGTGCAAAAAAGCTTGCAGTGAAAGCTTTCGTCATCTAACGTGGCTGTACATTGCCTCCGGTCTCGGAGGCAATGCATGACTACGTTGGATGATGAAAGCTTTCACAAAAAGTTTGGGGAGGATGAGTGCATTGGTTGAGAAGAAAGAAAAAGAGGATGGCTGTCATATTCATATCGTTTTAGGCGAGGGCATAAAGAAAGCTATGAGGTTATTTATTTATTTATTTATTTATTTATTTATTTATTTATTTATTTATTTGTTTATTTAGTCATTGATTGAGTGAAGGAGGGATGGACAAATTCTTGGACGGATCTGTCTTAAAGTATGCCTTTAGCATACTGATAGTAATCAAAAAAGGGCTCATCACTACTGCTGATACACGTACGTCCGCAAGCTCGCGTGCCGTTAATGAAAGGATTTCTTGTTGAAGACATATATATATATATATATATATATATATATATATATATATATATATATATATATATATATATATATATATATATATATATATATATATATATATATATATATATATATATATATTACAAGCATTTTAGGATCACTCGCTGCACCCGCGGGATTCCGTGCTGCTTCTGGTTTCCATGCATCCACGGCTCGCGGTGACCAATTCAGAGTGTATATTTATAACATCGGTCTGGCACGACACAGCGTATGGTAGCCACCAGGGGGCACGGAAGAGTGCAATTACGATTGACCTAAGCCCGAACAACCGACCGGGCACCGCTGCCGCCGAATAAATAACCGCCGACGATATAGCCTCGCGGAGAAAATTAAGCGCACACCGGTCTCTGTCCCGAACATAAACCACGGTGCCGATTATGTATATGAGCGGCTTGACGCGTTTATGTGGATTCGCGCTGTTTACGATGCTACGTTGGCGGGATCGTGCTCAACAAGTAGGTGAAGATTATTCTAGCCCCCCCCCCCACCTTCCCCTCTTCCATTTTTCCCATCACATCAGCCTTTTATCTTTCTACTCCCTCGATCGATTCGGGTTCAAAGATCGCGTATTCGAATCATACCGACAGATCAGGCGATTTTACGCCCAATTTCACTCGTTTTAACTTACGTCACTGTTGTGATATCGTCGACGCGTTTGAGACCCAGAAGATCCACGATATCATTTTGAGGGAAGCCGAAGTGGGATGCTGGGAAAATTTCGACTGTCTAGAATTCAGCCAGTGTGTATAGTGACGTCACACAGCACACGGCCTCGTGCGCCCCCTGCACTGAAATGCTACCGCCGCTGTTGGCACTGAACCCACGACCTCGGGGTGATGAGCCGAGCACCTACATGCATGCATGGCGGACGCTATTACTACAGCACAGTTGAAGACAACCATTACTATGTGCTTTATCTTGCCTAATTGTCCATTGGGTTCATTTGGTTATGTCGCTGCGTGTATTACTTCTATGCCATTTTTTTTGCCTTTATGAACACTTGTCCATGCTTTGCGAGCCTCCCAAAACTGATTCGCCTCAACCAGTGATAGTAAATGCAAAAATATGTTGTGTCCTGTATAACTTTCCGCCAAAATTAATCCATAATTTTCCGAATCAACACTGTTCTTTCTCTACTTAGTGTTTTTTTTCGTTTTTTTTTCTAGGAGATGAAGATCAAGTCGAGAAAGACAGCCAGGCTACCACAACATGGCACACCAAGAACGGTAAAAGCTACGCATGCAATACCATTTAGCCGCATTACGATCGTGATTAGTATAAGAACAACGTGATGGTGATGATGATGATGATGGTGATGATTATGATGATGATGGTGATGATGATGATGAGGAGAAGGAGGAGGAGGAGGAGGATCGCGATTACAAAGAACGCTGACTTTAGAAAGACACAGGACAAGAGCCCTTGTTCTTCTAAAGCCTCCGTTCAGTGTGGTGCTTCGCCATCATGAGCGCATGTCAGCAGTGCGAACTCGCTGTTATTCTCGAAGAACGTGGGCTTTCTGGGAACGTTCCGAAACGTGGCCGGACACTGCACGAACTTGTCTACGCTATTGTCCCTAGATTTTTTCCTGTTCTTTGGGGAAAAATCTAGGGACTTTTGTCTACGCTTTGGCACTCAAAAGGTTGCTCGACATACCCATTACGTCACTCGACAGCCGAAATGAAAATACAAACGAACAAGTCTTGTTCGACATTTTGGAGTGTTCATTGCAAGAAACGTTGCTATTTGGCTTCAGCTAATATAGCAATTATTGTAGCCCCTTATGAAACCGCGACGTGAAATCCCCTATCTTTATCTCTTCTCGGAAGTTAGGCTAGGCGACGTAGAAAGCGGCGAAGTTGAAGGCGTGCTACCCACAGTTGGCCACCAACGGAGCGAAGCATGTGAGAAAAAGGTCTTTGCACGCCGTGGGGCAACAATACACGTGGAACGGGAGAACGCTCCGGAGAGCGGTCGAGAGAGCCGAAACGTCTTCCGCCGTTCTCTCCGTCACGGAAGAGTTGCCTCCGATAACGCCGGAGAACACACAATGGACGTGAACGGAGAGAAAAAAAGGGAGCGAAATGGCCACGAAGTGGAGAGATAAAAGCTGAAACTCGCAGTTATTGTAAGGGGCATTCTCTCACATACATAGCGGGAACTTGTGCTTAAAGGGGTACTGAACAAAAAGTTTAAAAAAAGCTGACGAAACTTCGTAATTATACTCGGAAGATACGACTGTTCTGTTAAACAGAGCTGATTTCCCGTTATTTTGAACAGTTGGGTGCACGTTAAAGAACCCCAGGTGGTCGAAATATCCGGAGTCCTCCACTACAGCGTCTCTCATAATCATATGGTGGTTTTGGGACAATAAACCACACATATCAATCAATCATTGTTTTGAACATTTAGTTGCGTTTTCGATAGATTGCCAGCGCGCGGCGGACTCACGCGAGCCTTAGCCGTGACGTCAGATTGGCGGAGGTGCAGTCACGGTGCACGAATTTCGGTCCTCCTCTTCCTTTTCTTCACCTTTCCTTTCATTCCACTCTCCCCCTTCCACAAAAGCGCTGACGCTTTGCCTCAGCCGGGAGCATTGTACGCAACCGGTGCTGTTCATATCGATTCTGTGAACCAGAGAGAGAGAAAGAGATGAGTCAGTTGATTGATTGATTGATTGATTGATTGATCGACTGATTGATTGATATGTGGGGTTTAGCGTCGCAAAACCACCATATGATTACGAGAGGTGCCGTAGTGGAGGGCTCCAGAAATTTCGACCACCTGGGGTTCTTTAACGTGCACCCAAATCTGAGCCCACAGGCCTACAGCATTTTCGCCTCCATCGAAAATGCAGCCGCCGCAGCCGGGATTCGATTCCGCACCCCGCGGGTCCACAGCCGAGTACCTTTGTCACTAGACCACCGCGGCGGAGCAATATGAGCCAGTCAAGAGACGCAAGCGATGGCCGGCATTTTCGGCTTGCCCGTTTCGGGTGGGTTTGACGTCAGCAAATGTTACTTCCCGTAGTTCACGGAATGGCCCCCAGACGCGGCAGTTTCTGAGAAGCGCATTAAATCCATTATTTTTCTGCAGTTTCTGCCTGGAATGAAGGTTGTCTTCATCGATTTGAGGACCCAATCTTCCAATTTAGCTGAAAACCTTGGCGGAAAAAATTTTGTTCAGCATCCATTCAAGTTGGCACTAAATGAGAAATTGCACTTTTCACGTGTAGTTATAATTGCCCTCCCACAACACAGAAGAAAACATGACTCTTGCGTATTACGGCTTGGTAAGCCGGGACACAAATGGCGTATATCCAGGAAAAATACAAGGAAGTACATATCTATCGACGTGGTGGCAATTCTTTTTTTCAATATATGCTCTGTTTTGATTTTAATTAAATTATATCATACTTAAAAATAAAGTCTAAAAACAATATTGGATTCCAAGCTCTCGTATAAGTATCGTGCTATTGAGACTTCTTTTAAACGGAACGAACAGTGTAGAGGGTATCCAACAAGTAGATACACAATAGAAAATTAGAAAACGTTGAAAATTTTTGAATGCGCCACATTAAACTTTCAAGCGATTTAATTATGTTGTATGAAAACTAAAATCAGCGGTTGGACATTTGCATGGCATCCCCCAGGTCAGGGGGATCCGGTGATTCACAACACCCTTGCTTCCCCCTCACACACACCACGCATCCTGCCCCGGCGATTATCATGTTCAGATAGCTTAAGTAGCATATTCCACCTCCAAGTTCTCTCAATAAGTGACCGTGACGTCATATACTTTATAGCGTCTTAGCGGTTCTACATGATTTTGTAAAAATGAATCGCATTCTGCTTCAAAGGAGCTAGTGGGTGAACGCTACTGATTTCAGTCAATTTCACGGGTCAATGTATTCAACATACGAAAGACAAAGTTCTTTGAGGTATGTGACATTAAAATGACACACAAATGGTTATATAGTTGAGTGATATTGTAGATATAAACGTTGACCTTTATTTTTTTCTTCATACTGCATTTATGCTGTTGAAATTAACAAAAAAAGTTATATCCTGGGATTTCCATGCCAAGCCGGCGTTATTATTTTAACAGGCATGTAATGAGAGGCTGCGGTTTTTCATCAATTCATTTTATTTTTTCATAGGAGAGTATGCTTATAAGCTTACTAAAGCTTGTTCTTGGTCTAATTGGTACATTCTTACTGAAATACAGAAAATACAAGTTCATTCTTTGATAACACGCGTTTCTTCTTTTTCTGTATTTCATTAAATATGCCAAAAGGACGAGCTTACAAATAAAAATGAGAAAAAATCAATTCCTACATCTTACGCACCTAAAACCTATTTTTATTTCCCAATGAAAGCCCCTACTTTATCCACGAACTGCATGCCATCAGCAGCTTGAAAGAAACTGCACGTTCGCCCCCTTGCACCGAAAGTGCGAGTTGTCGCGAAAGAAAAGAATCAAGATGGCGTTGCATGGGCAACGAATGATGCAACGAATGATGGGACAATGCGCCAGCGAAGATTTAAAAATACGGAATATGAAATACAGCTTTCTCCGGGAACAAAGGCCCATGAAGAAGACGGGAGTATCGCATCATTCCGATTGTAACTCTCGCTTCGGAATAAACTTGAGCGTCAATACATCACTGAGTTTTAAGTTCAAATCTGTCTAGGCAACTGAGATTTTGGTGAATAAACACAGAATAATTGCGCGTTCAGTACGCAGAGTGTGTCAAAGTAACACCGAAGTGAATTGTTGAAATAATATGGCAGAAAACTCGCAGTGCCTGTTTCATGCCGCATAAAATCATAGTTTAAAAACTGTTTGTTGGTTAAATGGGTTAAGAAGTTACGTCGCAGTTGTTTGAATTTCTTGTGCTCTTCAGCTTGTACATAGCTTTACCAATCAATGCGGACTCGGCGGGCCTGTCCCGAATTTTTACACATCGTCCAGAGTTTTGCACCACCCTTGTCGGGACCCCGCTATATGGTTCAGGTCTTGTTCGGGGTTGTCCAGTTAGAACAGTTTATGCGATCCCACCAGATCCAACGCATGCCCAACAACGCGCGTCAAGCTAGTAACACGAATTATTGACGAATCGCGAAGCAGTGTTGTGGTGCCTAGCAGAGGCTGGGAGGGGCTTTAGACGCTTCAACTGTATGCTGCACTTTTTCTTGACTTCATGCGCTACAGCCTACCTGTACTTGGCAAGGCCCGCATAACAAACGTACGCGTCCTCCAGTCATTACAAGCTCAAGCACTGAGAATATGCCTCGGGCTTCCGAGATGCGCATCCTCAGCAGCGACTGTCGCAATCGCTCATGAACACCCTATCACAGCCTACATTCGCGTCGATGCTTTAAGAACGCACATGAGACATGCCACCTGGATTCAATCGCATCATCTCGCCTCCCTTCCAACTTCCAGGCCACGCTCTGCGTTCTGCTCCATTATTGCCCCACATCGCACGGTGATTCCCACGAACTTCACGCACGCAGCAAGACCGTCGTTACCATTGTGGCGTCTAATTCCGCTGGAAGCCCTGCTAACCATCCCCGGAATGCAAAAGAAGAAAAATTTGTCAAATTTGGCCCTAAAACTAACAACATTACTGTTTCTGCATGAGAAACACAGTGGCCGCATTCACATTTACACGTACGGGTTGATTACTTCAACAAGTTCAACAGGAGCAGTGGTAATTCCGGAGAAATCCATCACGATAAAGTTGAGGACCTCGCATCTGACATCATCCACGGTGGCAGAACTCGCCGCCATTCGTGCGGCTCTGGAGTTCCTAGTTGAAGAACCGCAGCAGACATGGTCAATCTTCTCCGACTCCGAAGCAGCCCTCCAGGGCATTGCCTCGCCATATCGTCATGGACCAAACGAACAGCTAATTGCTGAAATACGACTGCTTCATCACTAGGCTATAGAGAAACAACATGACATAGCGTATAAATGGATACAAGGCCACTGCAGCATTGATGGAAACAACCGGGCAGATGAAGCAGCCCGATCTGCTCGTGATGATGCCCCTTGTGCAGCTATACCATTATCAAGAACGGACGCCGCTGCAAGGCTTCGATCACTTGCACGAGAACTGACACTCGCTCAGCGGAATTCACCGGCATTCACCAACGTCCGCCTTCATAATTTGGACCCACACCTACAGCTCCGTCTTCCACCAGGAATAACCAGAGCAGAGGAGACACTTTCGTGCCGTTCGAGGATTGGGGTGGCCTTTACGAATGCTTATTCGTTTCGAATCGGAATGGCCAGCAGCCCAACATGTGACAACTGTGGCTAACAATAACTATAACTGTGGCTAATAACTGTGGCTAACAATAAAACAATAATTATGTCTGCAAGATAACGAGAAAAAACTTACTTTAGTGGCTCCCTATGTAAATGAACGCGTACCGCTTTCCCCATACCGACTCGCTTCGTATAACAGTTGGTAACCCTACCAGTGCATACTCGAATGTTCGAGCATTCGAGCTCCGACACAATATTTAACGGAACCCAAGCAACACTTTTTCGAGTAACCATTAAATGGCTTAATTGAGGGTGTTTATTGCCTCTTGAATCGACCACCAAAAAATATGTTAGAGTTTTTCAAGAACCGCTGCACTGTCGCAGCTTTTGCGATTTAATCATCCGGAGGAGTGCACTGAAAGCTAAGCAGAGAGGGATGGCACAGTTGGAAAAAAAAGTTCCGACATGCGCACTTCATTACCTTGAGCAATCTTCATGAAGACGATGGTCATTGCGCGCTTAGAAAATGTGGTTAACGATTTTGAGTACTTGGTACTCTACTATTGGAGAACATGAAGCCGTCCCTTGGGTTACACTCCAGAATCAGCAGGACTTGATTCTTGGGATGTTTTAACGCAGAAATGTCGACCCCTCTGCCCGTTCATCGGCATCTCCGTCAGTCTGTCACACGATTCATACACACTGTGAAAATGCAGCCGTTTTTATCTGGTTGGCTGCTTTCATACTTATGAACATTGTCGATCAAAAAGCAAATAATATGCATATCTGAGGCACCACATGAGTACGTAAATATTAGGTGGTGTGTGCCTTTACTAGAAAATACACAGATACATAATTCGAAAGACCATGGTGTTTCTTACTCAACACACAAAACGCAACTTTATGCACAAAAAAGACAGCCAGCAAAAGACCACTGCTTTTCGACGACATTTGCAGCGAAGCACGCACATACGTGGCCATTTTTTTTCCTTCAAACGCGTGGCTCACTTTCAGTGGGATCGTGAGCGTGAGCGGACACGAGGCGCCCTCTCGTGGCAGTCATGGTAACTAAGCAACTCGCGATGTTCAAATCAGCCAATGGCCGTGAACTTGGGTTTACGGCGTGGTCATTTGGGCTTAGGGCATAATTTATAGAAAGAATGGGGAACGATGTGTAGCTGACTTTGAGAATTACCTGCGAAAACAGGCGGCAGACTGCAATATAGTCTATTTTATATGTACTCAGGAGCCTTGACCACCGATTGACAGCATTTTCTGCCCATGCTTAACAAATCACTGCAGGGCCCCTTTAAGTCGTGGGTTCGAGCCGTTATTAACTGCATATAACTAAGTGCCTGTCATGTATTTGTCGAGCTTAATATGCATATTCCTATGTGAAAATTGTCCAACGGAGTAACCTTGGAAGGCTTGCCAATTAAAACGAAAATTGAGCAACAGTCGTGTGTTTAGAACACATTTAGAAGTCCCGCACCAAACTACGAAACCGGGCCGACTGCATTCGAGTAAATACGGTATAATCGAGCGATTGCCGAAGGTTTCGATCGGCTGGCCAACGCACCGAACTAGAGTAAGCGCGCGTTGTTGGCCGTTCACTTCGATGTGCATCCAACGTGCCATAGCGGAGGGTTCGTGGGAGATGCCGCAGCCGTCGAAAGGTCAGCGCAACAATCGCTGACCGCGGGTCAAAGGTCGGGCGAGCGCGACGGTCGAATGGGCGAAGGCGCAACGATCGCTCAGTTCGTACGGTAGCCTGTGTAAGAAAATACGCCATAGTATGCTAGTGAGCGAGGGTATCGCTAGCTCGCTTATGGTATACCTGGTCGAATAGCGATGTCCTGCAAAATGCGAATGATTTCAGAATGAACTGACGATAGTTATAGCGCGAAAACAGAACGACGACAAAGAGACAAGAAGGACACGAAGGACACGAGCGCTCGTGTCCTTGGTGTCCTTCTTGTCTCTTTGTCGTCGTTCTGTTCTCGCGCTATAACTATCGTCATGTCTTACCAACTAGCCCAAGCTGCCACAACAGTATTGAATAAAGTAATGTTTTAGACAAGTAGAAGCCATGCACCAAATGTTTGTCGCACGCTAACAGGCAGGCGCTTAGAGAAGATGAAGGCCGGAAAATATCAGCTAGAAATCCCCCCCCCCTTTGTTTTCGCGCGTCCTTAACGAGTATGTTAGTGTTTTGTCATTTTCGATATCAACCCGTCTGTGTGCTGTTTCGAAGGCAAGAATGAACCCTTTTGCACTGCGAGACTCGATTTGATATGGTAAGTCTAATGGATTAGGGTAGTGCAGCGCAACTGCTGAACATTGGCCGATTTTTGTTTAGTGACAAAGCAGCTTCAAGCGACGCGAAGCCAGAAGGCACGTATAAAGTACGAAGACTAGACAAATTCGTGTACTACCCATAATTCCCATGTTCGATGAAGCACCGTGCGTTGAACCTCCCATAGACACTAGCGCCAAAGTTCCCTCTACTATAGTGTATATGTCAGAAACTCTATGGGCTCACGTAGAAGATTCGAAAACGAAATCTGGAATACCTTAAAACCTTAAAAGCTGCCGCGTGCTCTGGCGTTATCGTCTATTGTGGGGCTGGCCCAGAAGGCTTCAGTCGTATCGGGAAATGCTCCCTTTATATATATATATATATATATATATATATATATATATATATATATATATATATATATATATATATATATATATATATATATATATATATATTGCCACCTGGTGTTCTGTGCCAGTGAACAGTGGGTCAGTTCTGTGCCGGTGAACAAAAAAGACGAAGACGAGCAACTCGTGCCAGCGGAGACGTCCTTCTTGGTCTCTGAGATTTTTGACAGTCGCGTCCCTTTATACGTTCTTTTGAGCTCTTAGCACGTGACAACTGGTGGAGGTGCTGGGTACCCTATGCACCGAACCCCTCCCAGTACAAGAAGCTCCAGCCCCATACCGGTGGTTACGCCTGTTCACCGTGCTAGCCGCAGGATCCGTGGACTGGACCCTGAGTTCGGACTTCTCTCTGAAGAGATGACGGCCCCAACTATTCCAGGCAGCGCCGTCCCAAGCGGCTCCAACCCAGCCGGTATGGAAGGCGCAACGCCATCGCAATATACGCTGTTCAAACCAAAAACGCCGAATGAAGGACGTCTCCGCTGGCACGAGTTGCTCGTCTTCGTCTTTTTTGTTCACCGGCACAGAACTGACCCACTGTTCACTGGCACAGAACACCAGGTGGCATTATATATATATTCTAACATTTCCTCCTTGCAAGCATCACTGAACTACAACACATGCTGTTGCGACACATTGCGTCCTTAGCAGCACAGTAAATAGTGACGACTTTCGTTATTTAAAAAGAAATCTCAACAGAATTAGATCGGTTTACATATTCGCGCGAAGGGTAACGAAACCTTTCATCTGCTAATGTCACCGCTATTTCTTCATGCGAGCATAATGAAAGGCTTTAACAGTAACTTTGACGTCGAGCACATTAGAGCTAGTTGTATTCGTAACTTGGTTTATATGATTACGTAGCCGTCCCTCAATACAGCTTAGGTCACTTTTACCCTTTGACAGTTCTTACTAGCTTTATGCTTACTATGTTGATCAAACAGCAAGAAAGGAAGAAAGTGGAGCATTTGACGCATGTATATATATGGTGGCTATTTTCACACATCCCCCTTAAAATGATTTTTTCAAGAAAAAAAAGTTGGAACATTTTTGTTTTGTCAATGGACCATTTTCATTATTCGCAAGCCCCGCCGCGGTGGTCTAGTGGCTAAGGTACTCGGCTGCTAACCCGCAGGGCGCGGGCTCGAATCCCGGCTGCGGCGGCTGCATTTCCGATGGAGGCGGAAATGTTGTAGGCCCGTGTGCTCAGATTTGGGCGCACGTTAAAGAACCCCAGGTGGTCTAAATTTCCGGAGCTCTCCACTACGGCGTCTCTCATAATCATATAGTGGTTTTGGGACGTTAAATCCCACATATCAATCAATCATTCATTATTCGCAAGGGCGCTTCTCTGCACCGCATATTTCAACAAGCAACAGCGGCACCTGTCGTGCTTCGAGCGGAGACGCTGTTTCCACGTGATTGTGTAAGCAAACCGCGCGCTTGAACAGGCTATATGCACTTAACGACAAGCCGCCATTAGTTGTTCAAACCGCATGACAGGAAAGCAAGCTTTACAATTTCAAAAACTCACCTTCAGCATCGACGCAGTATACTGCAGCTACAAACCGAGCATTCCGGCACTCGACTTCCCGGCACACTGTGGTCCAAGTATCGACGAAGCAGTGGACAATCCAACGCGCACTGCAACCGTCATACACACTGAGAGAGAAGTATCGGCAAAGCGGCGAAAAAAAAAAACGGCAGCACGAAATTGTCTGCACACTATTGCAGAAGCTTCAGGAATCTGCGTTATCCGTAGCGAAGCTTAGAAGACTACGGCGGACGTTATCCTCTAGCGGCGACAGGAGGCGCTCATGAAAGGCTTCGAATAGGGATGAGTAGGCTCCCTAGCTTCCAATGGTCACACCTGTTCACGTTTCGGCCAGCGCCACTGATCTCGGACAGGCTTTTCGCTTACGAGGCAAGCGGACGTAGCTCAGAGTCGTCGTGCAGCAAGTGCGGCGGGCGGTTGCAGCAACGCGCCCTACCTTGGGAGATGGGAGGAAAGAAGCAGGGAGAAAACGGACACGAGCACGGCGCGACATTTGGATTCCGTGCAGCACTGTCAAAGTACAGCGAGTGAGTCGAGCGCAAATGGTCGACGGCTGTTTCGATTCGCACGCAACACAGGGCTTTATATTGCACGCATACGATGCACAACATGCATTATGTTTCTACAGACACTCTATACAACAAAAATCGTGTTAGTGAATCATTCTTTACACGATACCGAAAACACCACTACGCTAAAAAATTGCCCGCAGCTTCCCTCGGGGGAACACTGAGGAGGATGCGGAACATATAATTGGTTAACGGGGTGTTAAAGTGCGACTTACTTGGGTCGATGGCTAAATTGGTTAACGTGGTTGTAAAATGGGGTGTTAAATTGCGACTTACTTGGGTCGATGGCTAAATTGGTTAACGTGGTTGTAGGAGGGTGTGTTAAATGAGTGAACACGTACACACGTATGCGAAAGGGCGGCGCTGGTCGAAGGGACGTCGATCATTGTGTTTGTGGATTCGTTGGAATTCATTTCACCGCGACCTTGGACGTCGACGCGCCGTACAAACCAACCGACGAGCGGCAACTGAGCGAGCGAGCGCCGACCTTGAGTATATATACAGCGCGACGCGCATGCACTGTCAGCTGTTGAATGTTCTCGAAGCGCGACGGCGCATGCGCGTCCACTGGAGAATCAGGAGAATTGTAGATGTCGAACGCGGTGTGTAGAGGAGGAAGGGTGCACAGATGGTGGAGGAGTGAAGCGCGCGCGGTGTGTAGAGGAGGAAGGGATGCACAGATGGTGGAAGAAGGAGGAGGAAGCTTGCGGACGGCGCCGCACTACAAGCCTCGAGTATTAGATGCTCCGCATCTAAAAAGCAGTTTGTAGCTTGGTTGGGAGCCGCAGTGCTGCTCCGTCACTGTAGGTGAGTTTCATTTTGTTATTATCTCCTTGATCGAACGAAATCAATCTGAGCATTCTTGCGAAAGAAAAGTTCCATGAGGTTCACGAAAAAGTCGTTTGATTCTCACATGCATGACATGCTCCTCTTCCCTTTCTTTCTTGTGGTTTGAGCAACGTAATAATGAAGGCAAACCAATAAGAGTTACCACGGTTAGTTTCAAGGAACACTTCAGGGAAAAAAAAAAAGTCTTTCCTCGTATTAGTGAACAACTCCTTCACAACACCGAAACGGTTGATGCGAAAGAAAGCTATAGGCTAGCCGGGAAACGTGCGAGCAGAAAATGCTAGTGACGACGCCATATTGAAGTTCCTGCACCAATCACCGTGACGTCACATATTTTGACCGCGTATATTAATTGATTGATTCATATGTGGGGTTTAACGTCCCAAAGCCACCATATGATTATGAGAGACGCCGTAGTGGAGGGCTCCGGAAATTTCGACCACCTGGGGTTCTTTAACGTGCATTCTAATCTGAGCACACGGGCCTACAAAATTTCCGCCTCCATCGGAAATGCAGCCGCCGCAGCCGGGATTCGAACCCGCGTCCTGCGGGTCAGCAGCCGAGTACCTTAGCCACTAGACCACCGCGGCGGGGCAACCGTGTATATTAAACCCACGCTAAAAAAATGTATTACATTATTGGCTTTTGAGGCAGCCAGATTGTTGGGAATGGCAAGTCTTAGGCAATTTTGTCGAACCTGTGCGACTGAACTGCGAAAAAAAAAAGAAAACGAAAAACAATGGAACTCATGGCGCCCCATCAGAGATTTGGGGAAACATTTAGAAGTGATACTTTTGCCCCGCCGTGGTGGTCTAGTGGCTAAGGTACTCGGCTGCTGACCCGCAGGTCGCGGGATCGAATCCCGGCTGCGGCGGCTGCATTTCCGATGGAGGCGGAAATTTTGTAGGCCCGTGTGCTCAGATTTGAGTGCACGTTAAAGAACCCCAGGTGGTCGAAATTTCCAGAGCCCTCCACTACGGCGTCTCTCATAATCATATGCTGGTTTTGGGACGTTAAAACCCACATATCAATCAATCATTAGAAGTGATACTCTTAACGCAGGTTCTCTCGTGTAATAGTAAACTTCAGGTGGTGAAATTAACGACACTATAGTTTTCAGAGTATAAGTCCTCAGTCAAAGCTAATTTATTGTTTCAATTTAGTGCCCCTCTAAGGCCGGCCAACTTGTCCAACAACACACTCATGCACAAAAAAAGAAAAAAAAGAAGGATGCGTACATGCTGAAGGCATCAGCATACTTAAAGGGCGGTGCTGCCAAATTCGTAGCTTGTGCGTACTTCGTGGCAAGCGTTTCTTATAGCTCCGGGGATCATGATACGCGCAACAATATTTATGTATGCTCGCTAAAGAATATATTGTAGCCTTATTTACGTAAACAGATTTCGGTTTCGGTTTCTGGGCGCGGAGTTGGGCAGTGACGTAGCAGGGTAGGTGGCTTGGTCACGTGACCACACCAGGTTGCGACGCCCGTGGTGCTGAGTGTCGTCTGCTCTCGATCAAACGCGTGACACGAGCAGCAGTTTTCAGACGGTAAAGCTTGGCGTTATTATTATTATTATTATTATTATTATTATTATTATTATTATTATTATTATTATTATTATTATTATTATTATTATTATTATTATTATTATTATTATTATTATTATTATTACATATGGCCTATTTCGCCGCAAAAAGAATATGCGTGGTTGAGGGAAATCAGTTATAACAGTAAGCTTTACAGTGAAATACCCCATCAAGCTATACGATGTTCACATAACTGATCCTCCATGGTTCTGGATATCTCTTCGCGCTTACTCTTCTTCGTTGCCTTTGAAAATGTCGCATTTGCGTCATTAGAAATTGCATCGTACACGGGAAATCAGCAGCAGCAACCAAAATTACCCAATCTTCCCTCGCATTGAATCCAAGCTGTGGCTGCGCGCAATAATGTACTCCGCATATTAGCAGTATATTTGACACAAAACTTATCGTTATATTTAGGTCAGCTTGAATTATTCAGGGCAAACAATGTGCTCTGGGAAATGAATGTACTTCTTACCATAACATCATATTTAGAGGAAATACGCATATTCAGTTATATATTTAGCAACGCACTCAATTAAGTTATATTTCGAGTACCTAGAAGATCTGTAAAGCTTGGTAGATTGACACTGAGTAGACAAATCATCCACTCAGCCTAGTAACCTACTGAAACGTTAAGCATGCCATTCTCATAATTCCATATAATTACGTTCGGAATCCATACAGAGTCCATATCTTTTCCACATATTTTCGCATGAATCTTGCGTGAACATAAAACATATGGAATTATTGGAAAGCTGTGAAAATTTTTTAGCATGGCAGTGCCTGGACACGAAGGTTTGCGTTCTGCTGACTTTTTCTAGCAGACGGTGATAATGGCGTGCTTTAGGAAGCCATGCATGCCTCCGAGACCCGTTCCGCATTTCGTGCAGACTATCTGCTTAATACTAAAATTCAATTTGTTGAGTATATTGTTTACAATAATCGCGAAAAGGAAAGTGCGATGACATTGGCAAGATGCTGCTACGTTAGCAGATGCTTCTACCCCCCCCCCCTCTTTTTTCTTTTTGTTGTTGTAATGAGTTCAGATATTGTGCATTTGTACAATGCTTCAGAAAATTGGATGAAAAGCTCAATAGAGCGAGGAGCACTTCTGGCTCACATAGACAAAACGAAGACAAGAAAAAAAGAAAAAAGCGAACAGTAAACCATCATTCAATCCACACGTGGCTAAGCGGCTATCAACGCTAGAAAATTGATTATGTTAAGCATGTGACAGAGAGTAGCCGAAGAAATTAGGTCAGGACAAGGCACCCATGGTTTGTGCACAATTAAAGTCCGGCATGTTTTATTCCTACGATAAAAAATAATCGAGTCGACTTGGAGACCAAGAAGGGTCTCTTGCACCAGGCTGAGCACACAGCAATAGCCATTGGAGTCCTGAACTAGACGTACACACCCTTGCCGCTTCATTGTCTCCTATGTTCTTGAATGAAGTTTTTCAATCATTGAAAACAAAGTAACAACTTAAAGTGACAGGTGAACATTATTGTACGGTGTTTTCTTTCGCATGAAGTATTTTACCTGAGTAACAAAGGAACAGTGGGTATTTCTTTTAGAAGTTCGGGGCAGAGGTTTAGCCAAAGAGAGGGTAGGGAGGTTCAAACCCCCGAAAATTTTCAATTTTGCTTGCGTATGTCACACGCTCACATACGAGCGCACGCACGAACATAAAATATAATTGAACCCCCCTCCATCCCCACTGGAAAACATTTCTGGCCACGCTACTAATGGTAGAAAGGGGGGGGGGGGCTGCACTAGTGCAGGAGGTCAAGTACTTATAGTAAAGAAGCTCGGCTACACATCACCTAACTACGGCTTCCATCAGTGCTGCACGGTACAAATCCAACACCCTCTGAAAGAGCGGACGTGCGAAGGAAGCAGCGAGTACGTTTGCTTGATGAGCAGAAGACTAAATTAAAAGCCAAACGAAAAAGGGAGCAGAAATGAGAACTCACAAGTTCCAAAACAGCACACACACGCACACAAAAGGAAACAGAAAAAAGGAACGAAACGATGGAAGAGCGGACTCCCTCCCTGCAGAAAGAGAAGCCCTTCTTCACGTAACACGGAGAGCAGTGGTCCCGCAAGAGTGTGGACACGAAGTCGGCAGCCAGCCAAGCCCAGGCGAGCCGAGAGAGAGAAAGATGGCGACCCCCAACAACATGTTCCCGGACACGATGCAACCTGTTCCGCGATGCGACCGTTGCTTCTTTCGGACGTGCAGGATGGGCGCCGATTAAAAGGCCGTACGAACCCGGCCCGAGAACTGTACAGTGGAGAGAGCGGCGTATGTCTGCGCTCGCTTTGCGCGTGACGCATTCGCGTACTACAGTCCGCGACGCGCGCAATCATAACACTCGGCAAAGAGAGCCGCGCGCGTTCCATCAACACCCCCTGGTGTTGGTTCCATGAACGGTTCGGTGGTGTGACAACTGAAGTTTGTGCTACCTGTCAAGTGTTGTTGGCGTTGTAGGTATCAGCTAAAAGAAAATCGAAAAAAAAAACATGGCATATCCACGATGTTAGTGATGATGATTAAGCGGAGCAGTGGGATCGTTCGGTGTTGTCGTAAATCACCCGCGACATTGACCACTCACGCATGTAAATGAGTGACAAAGTGATGTACAGTTATATGCAACGTTTATTGGTCACAAAACGGTAAGTTGTGCTGAATTGTTAATTTTGTTTTTTCTTTCATTATTACTGTTTTGCAATATCAGGTCTGGCCTGAAGTTGGCAAATGATCAGCCATGGTGGTTACTGCGTGGTTGTTTCCAGTCATATGAAAGGCATCGTAGAGCATATCGAGACGTTATACACTGCACTTGCCAGTCGTTGTCTGTCTGTCTTCTTCTTCTTCTTCTTCTTCTTCTTCTTCTTCTTCTTCTTCTTCTTCTTCTTCTTCTTCTTCTTCTTCTTCTTCTTCTTCTTCTTCTTCTTCTTCTTCTTCTTCTTCTTCTTCTTCTTCTTCTTCTTCTTCTTCTTCTTCTTCTTCTTCTTCTTCTTCTTCTTCGTCATCAGCGTAATCGTCATGGCATATAGTGGGTACGTTGCATGTGCTGTGCCGTGATGGCACAAGGAGAATGTGTGGTCTAGAACTCGCGCACTCTTCATCGTCATGAGCGGTTGGCTATACGGCGCGCCGAGGGACTTGTCCCGAGCAAAAGGAGTTTCGCCCCTAAAACAAAAACAAAAAAGAACAGTGTCTGTAAGCGGTAAGAAATGCTGCTCAGTGAATGCACTAAGTAAATAATACTACGCGGTAGAAAACACGGACGGCAAACAAACGTGTATCACCTACTGACCCAATCACTCACCTTGAATGCCCATAGGCCACAGGTGGACGTGAATCCGCGATTTACACATTAATTAAAGCTCTCTCAATTGTGCGCCCCGCCGCGGTGGTCTATAGTGTGTAAGGTACTCGGCTGCTCACTAACAGGTGGCGGGATGGAATGCCAGCTGCGGCGGCTGCATTTTCGACCGAGGTGAAAATGCTGTAGGCCCGTGTGCTCAGATTCGGGTGCACGTTAATGAACCCCAGGTGGTCGAAATTTCTGGAGCCCTCTACTACGGCGTCTCTCTTAATCATATGGTGGTTTGGGGGTGTTAAACCCCACAGCAAGCAACGCCCTCCCCCCCCTCCGGCTACGCCACCGGACCACAAATGACCCATTCAATTTATCATCTGGCATGCTAAAGTATATGTGTATACTCGTGGACATTACGTCAATGCGATCAACGCTATATTACAGCTTGCTGCACAGCCGCATTACATTTTGAACAAGGGATCCGACATAATTCTTCCTAATGCAGTTTATTGCAGTTGTTAAAAGTCATTAAAAATAATATATGTTGCGAAACACTGCAT
The DNA here is from genome assembly GCA_013436015.1 of Rhipicephalus annulatus. Lineage (NCBI taxonomy): Eukaryota > Metazoa > Arthropoda > Arachnida > Ixodida > Ixodidae > Rhipicephalus > Rhipicephalus annulatus. The sequence continues at coordinate 36,704 of WOVY01011237.1, read as the reverse complement.
TTTTTTTTCTTTTCCTTGTCTATGTCCCGAGTAATACCTTTTAAGGAAGCCTAAATTTTGGTTTTACGAGTCAAAAAGACAACTTGAGAAACGTCGTGGCGGAGGGCTCCGGAAAGTTGAACATTTTTTTTAACACGCACCTACGTCACGCAGTACACGTGGTTGTTTCGCCCTCATATTGACCGAGGCTGGTATCGAACCCGCAACCTTCAGAACATACAACGACGGATTTGAGGTATACGAGTTGATGAAACGGAACGTGGTTTCTTATTGCAACGAATTCAAGAAAAAGGTGGCGTCACAAGAGTTAGAGCAATGGTCACAAATATCATTATAGCTTCATTATTTGCTCATGTTCGTTGCATAGTTGCTAGTCGTGCTGGTAATTGGGTTGTAAATTAAGGTGTACTCGTAAAAGCGACCGCACAGCCCTGCAGTTTAGCCCCGCCGCGGTGGTCTAGTGGCTAAGGTACTCGGCTGCTGACCCGCAGGTCGCGTGATCAATTCCCGGCTGCGGCTACTGCATTTCCGATGGAGGCGGAAATGTTGTAGGGCCGTGTACTCAGATTTGGGTGCACGTTAAAGAACCCCAGGTTGTCGAAATTTCCGGAGCCCTCCACTACGGCCTCTCTCATAATAATATGGTGGTTTTGGGACGTTAAACCCCACATATCAATGAGCCCTGCAGTTTAGGAACTTCTAGTGTATTCTGAGCCTGACCTGCAATCATCCGTCGATTTAGCTTTTGTTCATCTACATACGCCGCACGCAGATTTCACCGATAAGACGGCGACGAACGATATCGTGACGTAATGGCGTGACCATATTTGTCTGCAACAACGCATGCGCAGCATCGCTGTTAGTGTTACACGCGGGCGTCGGGATTTCATTTTTTCATTGACGGCGCGTCACGCTGTGTGCGTTTTGTAGACGGCAGTTCTTCGGCACCTTGGGTGGCTGGACGCGATGTTCAGGCGGAGGGCGTGCGATAGTATTAGTATGAGCCGCGTTTCACCTTTTCTTGGCAGTTCTGGGGGACTTGGCAGTTCCGGGGGACTTCACCTGGACTTCTCGGGCTCCGTACACGAAACCGCGTCACCTGGAATTTATCGAAGGCCACTGCGAACTTCGGCGTCAAAGGAATCGGTGAGCCCCCCCCCCCACCCCCCCCCCCCCAATTTGACAGGCCGGCGAGGCGTGTTCAGGGAACATGACCCGCTATAGTTTCCCAGTTCAACCGAAGTTTAAGCCAGGTTGCTTCGAACTTCAGTGAGCTCGTTCGTTGAACCATGCCCCCAATCTGGGTCTATGTATACTCCCCGCGACAAAAGCGCAAGTGCAACTTTCAGGCTAAGCTTACAATTAGGCAGGTACTAGATAGGTTTGTCAGCGCTGTGGGCAATGGAGTGGACCCGACGACCAGGAATGCCAGTCTAGCTTCCGTAGCCGTGATTTCGTGCCGGCCTTTTCGTTGTGCGTAAACATCTTTTTGGCGGGTCAAAATACGGCCACTTATTGAATTTTCCCGATTCAACCGAAATTTAAGCCAGGTGTGTCTTTGAACTTTAGTGAGCTGGTTCGTTGTACCATGCCGCCAATCTGAGCCCATAGTCCCCGTGAGAAAGGCGCGAGTACACTGCAGCTTCCAGGCTAAGCTTACAATTAGGCATGTACTAGATAGGTTTGTCAGCGCTGTGGGCAAGGGAGTGGACCTGACGACCAGAAATGTCCGTCTAGCTTCCGTAACCGTGATTTCGTGCCCATATTTTTGTGATGGGTAAATATCTAGTTCATGGGCCGCAATACGGCTAGTGCCGATGTTTTCCTCGCCAGCTTGTTGCCGCACTTCAAGAAACTGGCAACGTCTGCCGAAATTTCAAGCACTTTAGGTCTGCACGACACGTCGAGTCAGAGAGCAGCTGCGGGCGCAGCACCCCTAAACTGGTCACTCGGGCTTCGCGTGTTTTTTTTTTTTTTTGCTTTTTTGTCGTGCTACACCTTGCTCTTTTCTTTTTTTAGCTTCTATTTTGTTCATAGACCAACCGTTGCTTCACACTAAAGAGTGATTAGTGAGATGGCGTTTATTTATTACGCGGGCTTTCACCGTCTAACAAGTTTCGCTTTCGTTCCAGGAGCGATGATCGACGGGCCTACTGACGCGCCTCGCGCTACTATTTTTCATTTCATTTCATTTATTTTACCCTCAATCGCACATAGCTTTACAGAGGGGAGTGGGGTACAAGAAAATAATAAACTATGAACAAGAGAAACATAGTGGCATCAAAATGATAAAGATTACAAGGCATGTAAATTTGATGTTAGGCAATACACTGGATGTATGTGTACTTCGGCGTATTTTGCGCACTATCGCCGACGAAGCCTTTGTGGTGGACGTGCTGGCATTGCAACGATCGAGTAAGCATGAATCCGCTACTTCCATGAGTAGAACAGATGCATACATTAAATGTGAAGGGTCGCCTTGCTGTGCAAGTTTTGTTAATCACAGCCATCGTTCTCTGGGCTTGTCGAAAGATGTATAGGGGTGCCTAAAGGGTGCCACCACCAGTAGCAACCGTAGTGACTTAACTGGCATCCCATTTGTTGCGTTGATACTGAGCTATCAGTCGGGCTGTGCAGTTACTGTTGCCGTGCTAGGCACATTTATTTTGTTGATAGCATTTATGCGTGGGGGCTTGGTCTTATCATATCGACATACGCCGACCTATATGTCACTCACGTCGGGCCTGAGTGAATAGTGATATTAATGCGATAGCATTAAAGAGCTCGTTTCGCAGAAATTCTGGCGTCGGCATCATTGTTTGTGAACGAAAAAATTTTTTTCATTACTGAAAAACCGAGAAACATGCCAAATAAATTAACAATTCCGTGGCAAGCGTTGGTTCTACCACACAGCCATGCATCTGCTTGTGAATACAGTGAAAATAACTTTCTCTGCCTCGAAATGCAGTGAAAGCAACTTTCATTCTGTACAAATACGCGCGTCCTGTATACATGCTTTGCAATACAAAAAAAATATTGCCGTAGTAATGCGTGGCACAAGCCTACTGGCGTGAGCGAAATTGTGCGGAATACGAGGTGGCGTTGCAGAAGGCATCGACGCGCCGTCTGGCAACAAGGCGCCTGCTGCGTCGCGCATGCGCGTGGCGTCGTATCGGTTGTGCCATATAGCTTCTCACCACAATACCTAGGGGGAAATGTAGCGCCACCGTCTATGCGAATTTTCGGGAGCGCTGGGTATGACGGTATATGTCTGCAAGGCTTGTGTTGGTTGATGTTGAACGAGGCTTTGGCTCAAAAGTGAATGCGTCTGCGCAAATAATGCTTCACTAAAACGAAAAGTTTACAAGCCAATCTCATTCACACGTAATGTGTTCTGAAATAAATGTCCACTAACCTTGACGGCACAACCAAACGGCGAAAAAAAAAAAGGACGAACTAAAGTGACAGAGGGAATTCACGCTCGCTTTGTCATCTCTCATCTGCCTGCCAAGTTTAGCTGCTGTTGGTTACTTCTTAGGCTCCGTAAAATTGTACATCGACGCAGAAGGTTGCAGTGTTAAATAAAACACATTTCTGGGCACTGACAAAAAATAAATAGCTCGTCAGGTGCTCTTTTAGTAAGAAGTAAACCGTTTTAACGTGAAGCCAGACGAGTCTTCGGAGTTTACTAATCCGTGTCAAGTATGAAGCTCACATATAGTATTCCCTTGCATGCAGCAGCTCACCAGCGCCAGAATTCCCTCTAGGTAATTTTGTGAGACTCTATGGACTGTCCCCTCATGTGACATTGACGCGTGGATGGCACTCGCAGCCAAAGAGACAAGGCGCCGCTTTCTTTGCGCCATCGTATCTTCAAGTGAATCGGTGCAGTTCCTTTCTTTTTTTTTTTTACGCAGTGGCTGCGATGGGGCCGGTTCCAGCGCCGGGCTTGCGTCATTTGTACTGGTTGATAAGCATAAGTGTCGCTAGCATGGCAATAGCTGATGAAGCTGAACACACAAAGTTCTCAGCTCAGTTTACTTTTGTCGGTTTAGGTTAAGTTGAACTTTAATGAGCCTATTTAAGTCAAAGTAACTGTAGCCTAATCTTATCAAATCTAATTGCGTGCTATTACCAAATAGAATAAGGCGTAAGCTATTTAGGCCAAGTCCAGCTTTCTGTTTGTTTGTTTTTTCAAGAGCGAAGCTCTTTAAGCCGTCGTCGTTCGTCCGCGATGTATGTAGCAGTAGTGTATTAGTTGTAGTAGTTGGTAGCCACCTCTCGCTTAGGCCTTGGAATGTCCGCTGAATGGATATGATGAAAAGATGCGAGACAGTGGTACTTGGAGTATTCACAAGATGGACGGATGGGTGGACGGACGCACGCACGGACAGACAGACAAGCAGACGGACAGATGCATGGACACGAGGATGGGTGTACACGAGGACGAGAAGTCCGAAGCTCCCATATCCAGGCATTACCATGCCTCCAGTAGCCCACTAGCGCCAGATTTCCCTCTAGGTAATTTTGTGAGACTCTTATGGACTGCCCCCTCACGGGATTCTCTGACGTGGTTATCGCGCTCGCAGCCAAAACATCTGCGTCTCGCTTTCTTTGCTCTATCAAATTTTTAAGTGAATTCGTGCACCTTTTTAACATAGTGGGTGCGGCGGGCTGGTTCCAGCACCGGGCTTGCGTCATTTATACTGGCTGATAAGCATAAGTGTATACCTAGCACCACCACATCTGATGAAGCCAAGCACACAAAATTAAGTATTCTCAGCTCAGCTTAACTTTTGTTTGGTAAGACCATGGAGTTTCATACAGTAGTACCTAAAGAGAAATTCGGCACTGCGATCCTGTATCTCCATGAGAATTATGGGAAGTATAGTCTTCGGATTGGACAGGGTTAGCTAGCAAATTGTCTACAGACATTTTTTCTACAGTTTCAGTTTCGTTCTTTGTGCATCGCGTGTAGCGAGGTTCGGTGAAAAGGGCTGAAGAAGCACCTTTGTTGTTCGAACAGGTTGAAGATCACCAGATCTCGTGATTTACTGTGACGTTAGTGCTAACGAGTCGTATTTGACAGGTCAACGAAGCCTCGTCCACTCACCGCTGCGCTTAGATGGAGCGTCTCGGGCCAGTGCAGGATATTGCCACGAGTTCATGTTTTTCACGAGCGTATCTTGCCTAAACTCGTTTTAAATCGACTGCAAAGCAAGGATGAAGGTAAGTAAACGCACCGTCACGCTCCGCTGACTAGACAACAAAACTAGAGGTGCGTTGGGAGCGCAACACTTGAACAGACGCACCATAGCATTGCGGAAGATGAAATATTCAGTTTTTTATTACTTAATACTGTACTGTAATTCCTACAAATGAATAATGCACACTATTGAGAGAAAAACAAGCGTGTTTGTTTTCAAGTATTGTAAAAAATACTTCATTAAATCTTGATGCCAAATTCGGAACACAAATGCAGAGCAATGCATACCCTCATGGTAGAATTCACCCAGGTTTTTTTTTCTTTTTTGGTCTGGTAACGAGAAATTTCTGCACTAAAGCTTCCGGACAAATAAATGAAGCAAATTTTGATAATTCTTAGGCTCATATAACTGTTTTACACTCGCTAAAGAAGCGTCACGAATCTCAAGAACGTAATGCATTCGAAGCGAATCCGAAGCCTATAGTTTCCATAATTCTCATGGGTGTACAAGCGCCGTTGATGAAGCCCGCTTAGACACTAGCGTCGGATTCCCCTCTAGGTATTATTGTATGAAACTCAATTTGTAAGGGTAAGTTAAACTCAAATGAGCCTAGTTCAGGCAAAGTAACTGTAGCCTAATCTTATCAAGCCTAATTGCGTGGTATTGCCTGATAAGACGTAAATTTAATTAGGCAAAGTGCAGCTGACTGTTTTTTAGGAGCGAAGCTCCTTATGCCGTGGGTCGTGGGTCCGCGATGTATGTAGTAGTAGTAGTAGTAGTAGTAGCCGTCGTCGTAGTAGTAGGTAGCCACCTCTCGTTTAGTCTTTGGTATGTCCGCTGGATGACGGTAGCCCCGCTGCGGTGGTCTAGTGGCTAAGGTACTCGGCTGCTGACCCGCAGGTCGCGGGATCGAATCGCGGCTGTGGCGGCTGCATTTTCGATGGAAGCGGAAATATTGTAGGCCCGTGTGCTCATATTCGGGTGCAGGTTAAAGAACATCAGGGGGTCGAAATTTCCGGATCCCACCATTACGGTGTCTCTCATAATCATATGGTGGTTTTGGATGTTAAACCCCACATATCAGTCAACCAATCAACGGATGACGGTACTTTTATATAATGAGCATATGATGAAAAGGTGTGAGATGGTGGTACTTGGAGTATTCACTAGATGGGCGGACCCATGCACGCAGGCACGGACGGACAGACAAAAGCAGATGGATGGATGGACGGATGGACGGAGATGAATGGACGCACAGATGGACGCACGGACGGGCGCACGGACGCGCTGATGGACGTACGCGCGGACGGACGCACCGAAGAAACAATGAATGGACAGCCGGAAGCGCAGACAGACTTGCGGACACTTCGCCCCACTCATCACCATTTAGTCCGTGGATACGCTGGGATTTTTTTTATAAGCACAATAAATGCACCCAGATGGGACGTGAAATGTACACGTATGGCCATGTCTAAGCATAGTTGATCATGCTATCATATCATTTGCCCAAAGCGAAACTAGCCCGAACAAGGCGAATTTTACCGCGACCAATTTTTCTAACTGGACTTCCCCAGGAGGCCAGATAAGCTAAACCCTGGCAGATACTAGATGTTACATCTTACCTACTCTATACTAATAAGGATAATTTGTCTAGTGTTTGTGAAGATAAGTATTAAATATGGCTGATGAATTAACCTGATATGCAATCAGACACCCAAGATCCTGCAATTTCACGTTACCTAATTAGGATAATTATCCATATTAAAGCTGCTTAGGCAGCGCCAAGGTAAGCATACTGAAATCTGGCTAAGCATGGTTGATCATGGCACCATCAAATTAATTTGACTATATATCGGTGCAATTAGGTGGCTTCCTAATAAACACACCTAAGGTAATGGAAGTCTACTTTGAGCTCAGCGAATTTAAGTAGATAAACATACCCAGTCTTGTGTCCCTGTGATCGAGCATCCTGTAATATCCTAGTTTTATTTTTTTGAAGATATGCATCAAAATATCTAAATTACGAGATTGGCAGACCTGGAAATAATGACCCTAGGACACGCCTTCACCTTTAGCGCCAAGCAACTTGCATCGATAAAGGCAAGTGGAACTGTCAAAACTTAATCTTGTGCGCTTGTATTATTCAGATATTGCGATGCTAGTTACGCCTAATTATGCTAATCAACCGGTATACATAACGATGCGAGCCCGACGCTAGAACCGGTCCCATCGCAGCTGCTACGTAAAAAAGAAAACGCAAATTTGAAAGAACAAAGACAGTGACAACCAGTTGTCGTTCTGGTTACGAGCACCGTATCTGCGTCGAAGAGTCATGAAAGGCCAACCGATACGAGGGGACGCGCATGCGCACCGCAGCAGGCATCTCGTCGCCACATAGCGCGTCGATGCCTTCGGCCACGCGATCCCGTGGTCTGTGCACTTTTGCTCACGCCTGTACATTGCCATCCGGCGTGACAACATGGGACGATCATAATGAAGTCATTCTCTAAAGCCAGTCACCAACTTCAAAAGCCACACACGATACTGCACCCTTAAGGCAATGTTGTGGGTGCAGAGCAAGTTCGAAAAATTGCATACACTGTTGTTTGAAGTACTCACAAGGAACAGAATATCGCGTTCAATTCGTAAGGGCAGAGCTTAAGGGTCCCCCAATTTTTCAGGGGCTAAGCTCCGTAAGCCGTGGGGCTGTGCATGCGTGTCTTTCTGCATAGTTGACCACGTAGTTCTATGACTCACTCAGCAGGTGCGTAGGGATGGACGCACAGATGGACGGATGGATGCACGCACTGATGGACGCACTGACTGACCGACGCATGGACGGACGCACTGACTGACCGACGCATGGACGGACGCACTGACTGACCGACGCATGGACGGACGCACTGACTGACCGATGCATGGATGGACGCATTGACTGACCAACGCACGCACGGACGGACGGACGGACGCCCAGGCGAAACGGTGGATGGACGGACAGACAACCAGGTGAGACGGTGCACGGACGGACAGACTCCCAGGCGGAACGGTGGACGGGCGGAGGTTCACAGTTTACCAATAAAACCCTCGGCAGCTTCACCCCACACATTCCCATTTTCACTCCGTGTATATGCTGTAATATTTCTTTTATTGAGTTTGAGTCCGAGTGAGTCTTGTGAAAGGAAGCTCGCAAGTACTACGGCCCAGAAAAATTTCAGTAAGCCCGAGTTACTGACCGGCGCAACAGCTTTGCCTCGTGTAGAACATGACGTTCGCATATGATATGACAAAGTGGTGGTTGCTGGAAGTCTTGGTCGTACATAGCCGGGCTCTTTGGGGCTTAAATTGTACTTAATAAATGTAGATGATCCTTAGGCTTAACCTTTTGGAGTTCAATGCGGTAGTGATATACTGTCCCTAATGTGTACTTCAGATACTTTATTGCATCGAATCCTTTCGAGCTTGCTGTGCACTCACTTGGTGACCTTAAGGAAATGGCATTTTGTCGCGTGGGTGACCGGCTTTAAACCACGAAATCGTAATAATCACGTGTTCTGACTCACGATGGAAATGCACGCTTGTACAACACATCATTACTGCAAGACTATGTTGTGTTTGCAAGCATGTGTATAGGAAGCGTGTGTTTGTAAGGTATGGAAGTTATTTTCGCTGCATTTCCACGCAAATGAAGTTATTTTCATTGTACACACAAGCAAGCGTGTGGCTGTGTTGTACTACACCCGCTTGTGACGCAAACGACCCGTGTTCGATCTCTAATCGTACCCAAATTTTATCAATTACTTTGTGCATCTTTCTTGATTTCTCGGTCACGCGCTAGATAACTTTTCGCTCACAAGCAACGACACCGACGCCGAAGTTTGTGCAAAACGAGCTTTTTAATGCTATCGCGTTAATATTCTTCTACAAACTAGTTTTGATATATAACGTGCAGGCGCAATACTAATATTTTGCTGAATTGCTTTAAACCACGCACCGGGTAGTTGACTGTGACGCCGCCCCTTTCAGACAATTGGCAACAAGTTTTAAAACTTCGTACAACGTTAGACTTTGTTCATTCACAGCTGTGCTGAAACACCCAGGCTTTTCATGACACTCGGACGCAGTGGTTTGGCAGCTCTGGTGTTACGCCAATCAGCATTAGAACGAAGGCCCCAGTGGGTGCATTTAGGTGGGAGTCGAATGCAGACCCCTTTGCGGTTGTAAATTCAGGTCTGCATTAACAACTTTGTGTCCAACATGCTTGTAGTCTTGCCGTACTTTTGGAAAATGGAATCTTAAATTTTAATTTCTCATTGTTACTTAAGAGACATGTCAATGCGGTTTTGCAAGGACGTCTGGACCATGGACTGCCTGACGGAGAAGCTTGCATAGGCGCACCGCCAGCGATCCAGCAAGGACCGATGAAACTGACTTCCCTGCAGCAAGTTCCGTTAATAGCTCCAACGTGGCAGGTGAGACAACGATGGACTAGCAAGGGTGCAGCACGATCATAATATATTACCACTCGCCATAGTTTCCTATAGCACTGTCAAATTTCCTAGCATCAGAGGTACGTTTGTGTAGTAATTTATAGGAGCACTGACACGCAATTGTGTGCATTGTTTGCATTTTTGTTGTTGCTGCTGTTGTTGTTGCAATGGGTACCTTATGATCCTCTTGAAAACCTCATTTGCGCGAGTGCAGGATGGTTATTTATTTAAATCTGCTTCTAGAGAGCCCGGTCGCATGTTCCATTTCAGAGAGCGCAGAGTTAGGCAGGAGCAGTTCCGGTGGCAAAGTAAACTCTGCTGACCACGTGACCACGCAGAAGTGACGTACGCGGCACGTGTGTGCACGAGAGCGGGCACTGCACTGAGAGCAAGCACTGCCAGCACACGCAAAGCCGCAGGCACGGAGGAAGAAATAGCAGGTAGCGCAAGGCGTGTACCAGCAAGGCGTGTGCCAGCCATCGTCGTTGGCCAACCAGCCAGCGCTGGTTGCTGGCTCACGCCTGGTGTGTGTGCTGGCGCGCGCCTGGTGTGCTGGTTGCTGGCACATGCCAACCATCCTCGGTATGTAGATCCATATACATTGTTATCGCGTTGACGTCGGTGCAGCGAGAGGCTCCGCATCTCGCCGCGTCGCCGGTCATGCACTTTAAATTTGATTTTCTAGTATATGTCCTATAGGCTACATTTGCTCTTGATATTCCGTTGATGCCGTGTATGTCTCCACATAAGTCTATGTCGAACGTGTCTCTCCTTCGAAACTTTGTGTTTCTGCTCCCTTGATCAAGTGCTTCTAGCGTGAAGTTGTTCAAGGAGTTTTTGATTATGCTCCGGCTGCTCATTGACGTAGTGCACCATTACACTGTCCCTTCGTGAGATGCATTACTATTGTCTGTCTATAAACGCCTAATATACGCAATACAGTGCTAAGGTCACGGAGCCCAAACTAAAGGTAAGAGGAAGTGTTAAATTTCTACATTTCTACAAATGAAGTGTTAAATATATACATTTTCCTTCGTAAACTACATTCAACAACACTCCAATAATGAGCGGTAATTATCTGCGAGCAATGACCATTTCTGAAAAGTTTCTGCCGAAACTCCACACGTCAAACGTCTTGATAAGCACTGTCCTGTCTACGCCAAAACATTAGCATGTAGCAAAACATTTCAACTACAAGTGATATAAAAGAACTCTAGTAAACAAGTTAAGAATGCGTATTTTACTATTAGTTTGAAGTTCGTGGCCGTTTCTCTGCCAGTGGTGCACAGAAATGGTGCTCGAAAGTCTACAAATGAGGGAGACGTGTCTCAAGGTGTTGCAGTGTGCGCTCGAAACGCCTGGAATATGTTGTGGGCTGTAGAACAGGCGCGTCACGTCTTGCCATGAACGACAGGTGGCGGTACTTTCAGTGGCGAAGCTCCCTAAAGCGGCACCCGTTCGTCCCTCGTCGCAGTCGTAGTGCGTAACCAGTCTTACGCTTTACCTGCAAGGTGGGGCCGGTGGGAGATCTCTCCTGTGCGTTGTTGAACAATAAAAAATTCGTAGCGTGTGCGTCAACTAAAAGCCCAATTCTCCTGTCTCTCATTCCCAATTAGCAGCCATTGGCATGTACGTTGAGCACTATCTGACAAGAAAGGGTTGCTAGGTTATACTCGCTGGGCGTAACCTCCTTGGTTTTAGAAAGGTTTAGCGAGCGTTGGGCCGCAGTGCCATGAATAGAGTGACTAGTATGTACCGTGAAATTGAGGTGGTTAAAGGTGGGAAGTAGACACGAAGCGCAAACCGTAAGAAAGTGTGCGTGTGTCACCTCTCGTTTAGTCCTTGGAATGTCCGCTGGATGGCGGTTTTTCTATATGCGGAATATATGATGAAAAGATGCGAGATGGTGGTACTTGGTGTATTGACTACATGGACGAGCGGACACACAGACAGGTGTATGGACGGACGGACGCATGGACGGACGCAGGGACGGACGCACGCCAGTACGGGCGGATGGATGCACGGATGGTCACACATACAGACGCATATATGATGTAGAGATGCGAGATGGTAGTACTTGGTGTGTTGACTAGATGGGCGAACAGACGTACAGACAGATGCATGGACAGACGCACGGATGGCTGCACGGACGCATGGACAGACGCAGGGGTGGATGCATGGACGAACGTAGGGACGGACGCACGAGTGGACGTGTGGACACACGAAAAGACGGACGTACGAATGGTAACACCGACGGACGCACGGATGGTCACACAGACGGATAGATGGAAGCAAGAACGAATGGACGGTTGGATGCTTCGCACCCCTCTCCACCCTCTCCATCATTCAACCCGTGCATATGCTGCCATTTTTTTATCTGCCGCTGCTGCACGCAAGGCGCATGCAATCCCACAAGCTCCACCAGAGATAAAGCACATGAAAGGCCGTCTCTCAGTTGACGGCGTTTCTTCTGCGTGTTGGAACCAACTGCGTTCTCTTAATGGAACATTGCTCTGAGATCTGCAGAGACTATCTATGTGTACATCTACGTTGAGTTACGAGAATGATGTTAACAGAAGGAGACAAACAACCACACTTTCCACTCTGGCCATTGGCGAGGAATGCACCCACATACACATACACCAAGGCTAACCCAAGTGCTTCTTGAAAACAGTGCAACAATAGGAGGACGACGATGAAAGGAACAATGCCTGTCACGTTGTCTCTTCGTCCTCATGTTGTGGCTCCGTTTTCAAGATGGAATAACAACCTACGTGCCCAAATTTCCGTTCTCCTTCACTCAGGAGTGCACATCAAAGATGTTACACATACACAAATGCGACTTAAAAAAGTTCAAGAAAATATATACAGTATGCAGCAGAAAAGTAAAACGATCGGGTAGCACCCCCTACTATTCCCCTCAAAAAACTTTCCTTGTGGGCGAATTTTTCGAAACAAATTTTTGGTTTGCTTTCGAAACAAAGGTTTCGAGTACTTGTCATGTCGACCTATTTTATGACGAGTGCGATTTTCCTTGTGAAAAACCGCTTGTCAATAAGCTGAGTGTTTAACTGGAACGCGTTGCGTGTTGTTAGGCTAGTTGTTTCATGCCGAAGAAAGGTTAAGGACTCAACATTTCTTTTTCCACTTCTTTATATCGTCCACGTGGGTTGCGTGTCTTTGCCTTAACTCCTAGTATGGTGTGCGCATTCTGAAAACTTTCTAGAATGCATTCTTAGTAATTGTCTCTCCCAGTTACCTATTCTTGTAAAATAGCGCACCGCGGTGGTCTAGTGGCTAAGTTACTTGGCTGCTGACCCCCAGGTCACAGGATCGAATCCCGGATTTCGGCGACTGCATTTTCGATGAAAGCGGAAATGCTGTAGGCCAGTGTGCTCAGATTTGGGTGCACGTTCAAGAACCCCAGGAGGTCGAAATTTCCGGAGCCCTGCATTTCGGCGTCTCTCACAATCATATGGCGGTACTATGGTTTTGTGACTGTAAACCCCACATATCGATAAATACTTCTACATAGCGCTCAAGAAGTACTTCTACATAGCGCGACAAGTTTGTGCATTGCTTAGCCCTATTTTCTAGTGCTCGGTCTGTGCCATGTTGGTGAGATTTATATGCAACCACTTGCATCAGTCAACACTACTAGGCATGTTGGAACAGTAAATTTTAAGTTCAAAGCGAATTTGGAGCAAATGGCGACTTAGTCGTATGATTTCGAATTGAATTTGTATAGTATATTTTGCATATTGTAAAGAAAAAAAAGCAAACCTGTCATGACGCTACTAACCTCCGAAATATTGTGCGAACAAAACTTGTGTACAAATCTCATTCTTTTTGAACCTTTGAAGGGAAGTGGAAGCGAATTTTTTGAGGTGAAGCAACTTTGAATAGTGGCAGCATTTGACTCTCCCTATATTGCAAGTGTTGACCTGCAAAACGTGTGCGCGATTTCAATTTGCTATGTTTGGGTCATATAAGCCGGTAATGAGGTCTCAAACGTAGAAAATGATGAATAAATCTTGAAAGGGGCCTTCGCCGCAGTCTTGATTCATCCTGGATAAGTGTAATCTCGTAATGGCACCTCAATACTGCAGTGAAACAACCATCAGAGGGATACACGTGGTTTATGTCGATTCTTTTGTTTCGAGTTCTTCGAAGTGACCAATAATTGAAATCTTGTCGTAGCGAATTCGAATACTGTCACATTCGTTTGAATATTCCAGGTGCTATACTATTTGCACATGCCTAAATGGTATATGTAGTAAGCAGATTCGTAATGGCATGATGCAGTTATCTCGCAGTTGTACATACCAGCTACGTATAATAAATTTTCTGGTTTCTTCAATACAGGAGCGCTGTACATCGATCTATCCACATGAAGGCGGCTTGCTTCCAACTGGTGAATCTTCGCACCTGTCGCATGCTAGGGACAACATCATTGGTCTCTGCAAGTCTTCCAGCCCCTCCTTCATGGAAGACGACGTTTCCCAGGTGGCACTGTTTCAAAGCCCTTCTAGTGCCCACTGCGTATTATAGACTTTTCCTCGAAGATCTAGAATTTCTCGCGTAAGCACATTGGCATTGAGTAACAAGAGTAAAGTGCTCACGGAATAAAGTGAAACGATTCAGGGCTAAGTAATACTGCAGTTTCCGGTCTTCAGTTCGTGTCATGTTGGCCTAGTTTCGACACAAACACTTGCGTCAGTCAACGCTGCCTTTGGAAGTTTAGTTCATAGCGACATAACATGGTTATCTCAGGCAGTTGTGTATGCTGTACCTGCTAGTTCGAGTTTAAATAAAGCAGCTTAGTAGAGATAAAAATCTAAGGCATTGCATTCACGTTACGTTAGTTACGTTTAATAAGATGCCCTATACTTCTCTTGGCATCTTAGTCTGTTAGTTCTAGTTGATATTGTATTTAACTGTCATGAGTGGAGTGCGCGTTTGAAGTGCACGCCTTTGAAAAGGCGTGCACTTCAAAAAATGAAACGAAAGGGAAGACATGACAGAGTGCACGTGCAATGCTACGACGACGACGACGAGGACAGCGGCGGTGCAGGCGTCGCATCCACGAGGACGCGTGGTACCACGTGAGCAAAATAAAACATAATAAATTTGCAGCAACCACGAAGTTTCCGTGTAACCAACCAGGACGGGACGATTGGGCCGGCGTTCAAGCAAGAGAGGAAGCCCGGGCAAAGAAGAGCAGGGAGTTCGAAGAGGATGTGGGCGCGGGAATGTTGTCATCGTACCGGGTGCTGAAGATGGGCCATCGGGTGTCGGACCCGAGCCTCGAAGACTTCAACAGGCCGGGGCCTCCTGCCGTCGCGTTCCCGCTCGATAAGGCCATGACCATCGGGTCCTGAACTGCACAGCACAGGGCCCGTGGACTTCGATGCTGACAAGCGAGCTACAGCCCTCGCGCTACGGGCGCAAGCTGTGCGCCCAGCTGCCTGGTCAGGTTCTTCTGACTTCACGATGCGTCGCCAGCCAACAGCGTTCACTCCTCACCAACCACCCCGCGTCCTAAAGCCGGAGCCACCGCATTCCGGTTGGCTCATCATCGCTGAACCTCAACGTGTTGGTTAGACTACCCTGATATCTTAACCTACTGCACCGCTCACCCGCATTCGGACATGTTATTTGAATGCCTTGAACTTACTTGTTTGTTAATATAGAATTTTCTTACCGCGTTCATTGAACTTTTATTAAGTGCTTCAGTTTTGTGGGGATTATCTTCGCTTTGCTTTAATTGAAATTTTGTAACGAGAGTCATAGAACTTGCTTTTGTAAGTTCTAAGAATCTCGGAGGCTCAGCCTTGGAGAGTTCTTACTAATATTAAAAAAAACCTGAATTACACTAACAAAGAAAATTGTCACTCCAATCAAGTTGACTGCAGCTGTCCAAAATTAGTGCATATACGGATCACCGTTATCTTTTTAGTCAAGCGAAGGAAAGATGGAAGTTGACAGAACGCTTCTATTATAAACATTGCCTCGGCTTTCTGGCAATCGTGTTTAGCAGTCTATGGTACTACCATGCTCAATGTATTACACCGCTGTAATTAGTAATGTAATACTGATTGCACACTGGCCCTTGTAGCTCACGTTTTCAGTCTGTTATCTGCTCCGAATTACTCCAAAAAATCCTCCCTTGCAATTTGAGGTAGCATCTGTAATTGTGTTCACGATGTCATGTGGTGGAGTTTCAGAATTGGCGTTAGCAAGATATTGTGCCATCTGCGAACGAGTGTATCGGTAAACCAGGTGAAGTGTGCCACGCATTATGATGACGTTTAGTTTCTGGCTTTCCAACCTTCTGTCTGGCGGATGCAAAGAAGCTCTCGGGTCCTGCGAGATCGACCCCCCTATTTTGCTTCCCAAACATGCTTGGTGGCCTGCAAACACTCAGGCAAGTACGTTTTTTTTTTCTGGTGACTGCTTTCGCAGGGTATGTGTTAACACATGGGCAAGTGTTGGTGAACGCCCCGCCGTGGTGGTCTAGTGGCTAAGGTACTCGGCTGCTGACCCGCAGGTCGCGGGTTCAAATCCCGGCTGTGGCGGCTGCATTTCCGATGGAGGCGGAAATGTCGTAGGCCCGTGTGCTCAGATTTGGGCGCACGTTAAAGAACCCCAGGTGGTCGAAATTTCCGGAGTCCTCCACTACGGCGTCTCTCATAATCATATGGTGGTTTTGGGACGTTAAACCCCACAAATCAATCAAATCAATCAAGTGTCGATGAACGTTCACATAACGCAATATACTATTTTGTAACGACAGGCATGATCACCTCTTGAAATAGTCTCAGCAGATCGTGCACACCCTCATCAGTCCCAAGAATGCCCCAATAAAAAAAGCTTTTGCAAAACTGTGTTATTTGACTTTCTGCACTTAAAAACAAACGCATAGAAATTATGAATCCAGAAAATTGAACGGTTGTCTGAACATGTGATCGTACTCATTTGCGTACTCCTGATCTTTTGAAGTCTCAGAGTTTGAGTTCAACAAAAAAACATCGGACCGAAAACTTTCAGCATGATCTTCAGGCCGTCCACAGTTAAAGGAGTGTCATTCACGCTACAAATAAGCAAAAAAAAAAAAAAGCTTTCACTTATGAACGCAGCCGAGTGCTCGTGCCCCAGGTGAAAATGGTTCCCATTTCCAGCTGGGGTTATGGAGCCTGGAAATCTTTCCAGGCTGGAAATTCTAGCTGGAAATGAAAAAATATTGCCAGCCCGGAAAACTTTCCAGGTTCCATAACCCAGCTTGGAATGTAATGATTTCCAGCCTGGGAAATTTTCAGGTTCAATAATTCAGCAGGGAATGGAAATAAATCCCGCTGGGAATAAGAACGGGTCCAGCCTGGAAAAATTTCCAGCTTCCATATAGCAGCTGGGAATGGAAATATTCCCAGCTGGGAACGGAAACAATCTAAGCAGAAAATGGCTTGTTGCAAGCCCTGAAAAAAATTTCCCGGATTTTCACCTCACTGCTATTGCATACGTATTAGCACCTAGTTCCTCGGGACCTGGTCATCCAGATCACTGAACTCAGAGAAAATGGTTTTGAAACTCGAAATAGTTTTTGAACGCTTGTAGCAAGTGCTGGAACATACCTCCACATGTGGAATGAGTTGCTTACATCCTTGTACACCACCTGAAAAATATATTCAAGCATAGTGAGCGCGTATAAAAACCATAATGACATACAATACGCCATTCTAGCAAAAGTTCACTTCAACACGCATTAACATCAATACAGCTTTGCAAAGCAGTACGATACACCTTTATCATACACCCAAAACAAAAGCAGCGTGTAAAGCTAAGGTCTTTGTTCCTGGGTCCCCGCGCAGCGTGTTGGGGGTATCCAGGCAGAGTAAGCTTCACCACTGGGGTGACGCGTCACAGCCCCTCGAAGCCCGCCTGTACCCTGTTTAGCTACCGGTGGGTGGCCGGCCGGCACTGGGGATCGAACCCCGCACCTCCCGTAGCTGAAGCGGACGCGTACGTGCAATGCCACAGCTACGGTAAGCTAAGGTCTTTGTTAGGAAATATGATGAGTATTGTGGTTTGAATGGCAACATTTATTTTTATTGACTTTAAACTACTCTGTAACTAACGCCAGCAGTTAAATATGTGTGCATTAATTATTTCTCGTTCATTCAAAGACCCATACACGTCATTGGCAAAAGCTTTGAACGGCACAGGGATATGGTGAGTATTTTTGCCCAAACCGACCTGTAATACATTTCGCTCGTATAGAAACATTGCATACAAGCATTCGGGGCAAATGTGCACTTATACTTAAGATATATAGGTGCACAACTTGCCTACTAATGGTAAAATCACAGTTGACATAATCCATGCCCCACGATCGGCGCTCAATCCACATCGCACGCACCATCATCCACCAACATCCATCATCCACCACCATTCATCCCTCATCCACCACCATTCATTCCTCATTCATCCTTTCGTCATCCATTCATCCTTTCATCATCCATTCATCCTTTCATCATTCATTCATCCATCCTTTCATCATTCATTCATCCATCCTTTCATCATCCATTCATCGTCATCCATCCATCCATAATTTATCCATCATCCATCATCATCCATCATCGTCATGACTACGGCCACTGCAGGGCAAAGGCCTTTCTCGTGTCCCGCCAATCAACCCGGTCTTGTACTTTCCGTTGCCACATTATATCCGCAAACTTTTTAATCTCATCGGCCCACCTAATTTTCTGTCTCCCCTTTGTGCGTTTTCCTTCTCTGGGCATCGCACACAGTACAGCAGTAAAAAAATCACTCGAACACACCGTCATCACTCGCAACACTTTCCAGAGATAAATTTCACACAACCGCTTCACGGGTATTCCCCAAGGTAAATCGCTATATTAGCGCACACCAAACGCGCACACGTGCAACTTGCTCCACGAGTTTATTCCTTCCTCTATGCTCCGAGACTAGCCGCCATTTGTACGAAACTGCGGTCATGCTGTGGTGGCTAATGATTTATTCAATGGACTGGATCATTGTCGTGGATTATATCTTCAAAAATGTTACTTTTCTTAAGTAGTAGGCTCTTATTTAAAAATGCCGATAGAAAGCACTGAGAAATGATACTGCAGTTGTGCTACTAGTGCTACTCAGATGTCAACAAAAACCACGACAGCGCATCGATTTTCGTGGTTTGTGGCTACGGCATCGGAGTGGTCATTCTATCAAAGCTTTCAAATATTAGTTCGTGGCAGTCAATGGTGAATTTAGAGGTAGTGCTCCATTTCACAAGGAAGAAACTGGTATTGTTTCAACACTAGCTCCAGGCACAGTGGATTATTTAGTAACATAGCAAGCACCTGGTTCAACGTTTACTGTTGTTACATTGTGCAACGCCGTGTTTGCGGGGTGCACGACTCTAAGGCAAAATAAAAGAACGTTCTGCCCCAGCCCTATATTTAATTCTCAGCTGTACAGGGTGCCTAAAATCTCAGACCAGTGTGCCGTATGATCTTGGTCGTCGGCAGGATGTTATTGGAGAGGGGGGGTGCACTTGCAAACTCGTGTTGCACGACTGCTGGGGGAGGGGGAGAGCGCTAGTGTAGCTTGGGTGGGGGGCAAATGTTGGTGTCTATTGGGGGGGGCAGTGCCCCTTTCCCACCCCCCTGCCAACACCCATGCATGCATGTGTTCGATATTCTGAGTGATCCTCAAATGCACAGCCTGCATTACCGCAAGGACACTTTTCATAGCGTCTAGGAAGAAACGCTTGAATTTTGGTATTCGATTTGTAACGCGTGAGACTTTAGGTAGCAAAAATCTGGAAAAAAAAAAACTCGCGTTACATTCGAGTAAACGCGCTAAACACTTGAGCTATTGCTTGTATGCCATTTTTTTCTGTGGCTCGAATTTCTTTTGTGAAAAAAGCCCTATCAAACAGGAAGATTTCATGTTAATCGAGCAAATTATTTCCAAACTGAAGATGGAAAATTTTTCTTCTGGAGATATAACTTCCAAACTGGGACTGGAAAACTGCAAACAGGAAATGGAAATTATTCCAGGCTGTAAAGCCATTTCCAGCTTGACGCTTTCCAGTCCAAGTTCGGAAGTTATGTTTGCAGCCAGGTGTGGCTTTCCAGTCGGGAATCATTTCCATTTTCAGCCTGGAAATACCATTCCCAGCATAGCATGGGATGGGGTTAATTCCCATCCGGAAATTGCATTTCCCTTCGGGAATGGGAAATTCCCCGCGTGAATAGCAGTTTCCAGCTGAAATTCAGGCTGGAAACTCAATTTCCAGCTGGGAATTCACATCACATTTTCATGTGGGAGCTCCAGAGATATGCGTTTGAACGCGCGCCTTGGAGGTTGGCATGAACTCTGATCACGTTCGCTCTTCAATTAGGTTTAACGTGGCAACCGCCTGGTGCATCTTCAAAGTCTGTATGCATTCCCTGCATCTATCTCTCAACAGCTCGAAACTTTTATACATACGTTTAAACTTGTCAAGTTAAGGGGCCCTGGAACACTTTTTTGAGTAACCGTGGAATTCACTGGAAAGCGTATTACCTCATAAATATAACGCCGTAAAAAATTTTCAAGAATCCGTCCAGTACAAGCGGAGGTACAAAGATTTGTCACACGCTGCAATTACATTCTATCCTCTCTCGTCCTCACGAAAGCGCTAAAAGCTGAGCAGGGAGGGATGAGATCGGAGGGGCAAACAAAAAACGTCACTCGCGCCTCGTGACCTTCAGCATTTTTTTCTTCTTTTTTCTTCGAAAACGCGGCTTCTCAGCGCAGTCGCGCGCGCACATGGGACAAGCGACGGCCTCTCACGGCGACCTCTGTAACAACCGAGCGCGCCATGTTCAAATCAGCCAATGGCTGGTAGATATGCTTACTGGGCTAAATTCCGTGGTTTGTCGAGATAAGAGAAAGCTATTTTTAGCTGACTTTGGTAATTGTGATTTCCAGGCCGCGTGCTGCGCTATATTTGGTTCGGGTGTTGTCGGGAGCCTCTACTACCGATTGGCAGCGTTTTCTGACCATGCACAAAAAGGGTTGCAGGGCCCCTTTAAAAGAGTCGTGTTACCGTACCCTCCATCCTTTCAGTTCTCTTTAGACTGCAAATGTACCGGTATGTTTGGAGCATTTACGTAGGGAAGAGTGCCAAGATGCCATGGCTTGCTGCTTTTTCGAGTAACTGAATACGCTGCACCAAAGCAGACATGTACAATAGCTGGACATATTAAAGATAGCTCCACTGCAGACCGCCACATGCTCACGGGACAAAAAACTCCACCATGTAGCCGTTGTTTTTGCTATCATGGTATTGTGTAAGTAACAAAAGCTATCACCTGCTGAAATGTAGCTCTTCCTCTCCTCAGCCGGAATTTTGCTTTGTCTTGTTGTATCCCCCCCAAACATGTTCCTCCGTGACCTTGCCAAGTGAATATAACAGTCATTTAAGCAAAAGTAAACAAAGTGCGTGATATTTCCTCATGTGTAGTCTAAGACAATCAGTGGATGAAATAAATGAGTATGTGGTCGAAAAATCACCCATTTTATTGGTGAGATATGAAACAGCAACCTTCAAGTAACACCTGTGTGGCTTTTCCTTGCAAACTGTGATGATGGGCACCCCCCTGTCCTCCATGTTTAATCTCTCTATATCATTACATCTAGGAGTGTTGGCCCGCCCCACTTGTAGTGAAGGTGGCGAGTGTCAAACTTTTCACCAGAGGGTGGCACGGGACCTTTGTTCGAGACTGCTGCTGAACAATAAACCCCCGTGTGGTAGCCTAAAGTATTCGCACTGTCCGCGGCCTATAGGTGGCGCGCAAAGTTAACCAACATGGCGATCTGAAGGATGATAGCAGGAGAGTAGAAGGGCGTATAAGCGTATTGAGCTTGTTTTCACAAATGTAATCAGGCCAGGCCGCTTTAAAGATGTGGCATGCATCGAGTTCTATATCGAAATAGATTATAATTACATGCAAAACGAATGGTAAATGAGTAGCAATTAGCCAACCAATCATTTATGTGGTGGAAAAGATGAAACCTCGGCACAATTTACGAGCTCCGATTACCGCTTCATTCTCCGCTACACTGACCCGCTTGTGTCCGCAGATGTCGTATTGGTTTCCAATGAATAAATGTGGCGACGATACACACTATTTTAGGCTGCCATATTCCACTCTCTACGAATTAAACAGCGGCTTCCTTATTTTATGAGTGTGACCTGCTCATGCACTTGGTGTCTTGAAAGGCCACATGGGCAGGTTACAAAGATGAAATAGGTAGAAATGCACCATCTATGCCATACGCGATGTTTTGTCGCTCGCGAAAACAGATTGGGTCAAGCTGTAATGTTGTGAAGTAATGTAGTCATCTCTAGATAATTGGAAACGTTTTTAAACTTGAATAATTTTGACCACGAGAATAAAAAGTTAGGACTTTTTTGATTTATCACCAGCACTAAGCTCGTGAAACACTGGTGTTGCCAATTTTGTAAAAAAGTTTTTGAAGTTTTCTTTGCAGGGAGACATGCTTATTGGGCAAATGTTTGGGCGGCTGGCTGAAATCGGGAAGCGCTCAGGCGATACTAACATATATAAGCTTATCTTACCTATATTACAACATGTAGGCCTTGACCAAGATGACTCCATAACATCGTGCGACTGATTTCTGAATGGTGCTCAGAACAAAAAAAAAGTTACACTGAAACGTGTATAAACGCAGCGCGCGCGCGTGAGTTTTATTTGTGCACATGTACAGTTCGTGCTTTTTTTTTTCACACCTCCTTGAAATGGCATACAATCAAGCCTATCGAAAGAAAGAGAAGCGACATTATTGACGGTGCCACGAGGTCTTTGAATTCATCTTACCGGTGGTTCCAAGGTTGGAGGCGAAAAGCTTGCCACGACCGTTTCGGCCCAGTTATTCACTTCTGCCTTAATCCGGTAGTCGGTTAGCCGGTTAGCGACAGGAGTGGCTCCCACACCTCGAGGGAGGAAACTAGTCGTATTGTTTTGGAAGCTGGCTGAAGGCAACCCAATATCGAAATTTGGTGATGCGAGAGAAACCCACCACCAAAGCATATTGAAGCGGCGCAGACTAGCCTACGAATTACCACACATCCGATCACCACGAAATTTACGCTGGTAGATTTCCTATGAAGAATGTGAATATTTTCGCTGCGAATCTGGTTTGCGTTCCGTGTCATGGTGTCTGTATGTTGGATATTGCCACCCATTCGTAAAAAAAAAAGGGGGGGGGGGACTGACGAGAGTTCTCTGCCTGCATGGCAGGTGTTTCCAGGACCCGCACTAGCCACATGAAAGCGCTGCGTCGTCAGTTGATCCTCCTCGAGGCGTTTCTCTCTATCTACTGTGCGGCGCATCAGTCTACGGACAGTTAGAATAACTTATGTTGGGTGAGGCTCGCTGTGAACCAAAAAATTTTCAGAGACTCATCTGTTTGTTAGGCACTACCAAATAAATCAATTAGCTGAATGAAGGCGTGGGGTACATAGTCTTTAACTGTAGTCAAGTAATTGACTTCAATTGGGTGACTGAAAAATCCACCTCTTTCGGTGCATTTAAAACCCACAACTTTTGAATATTGCTTACAATATTCGACCAATTGCAGAATAAAATAAATCTCGCTCGGTTGTCTGTTTCTAGGCCAATGCAATAATTTGGCATTGTCAACTATTGTGTTTCAACCCGCCATAACCTTTCATTTCTATGCATGTTCTACAGATGTGCATCTGGAAAACATCTGATCGTGAAATCTTGGTGTTCTTACAGCTTTCCGGCCTCTGGCACCATCCAGTGGATGCAACGTCGAAACACGCATCGCCTTCCAAACCCAGCCTACGCCTCTTGGATGGCCCAGGCAATCCTCCAAATTCACCTGTCCAGCGGTTATGGCGTCATTGCGTCCACAAGGATGCGCCTCCTAGTCCCTGCCTCTTGCTTACCAAACCAGATTGCCTTCCACGTTTGACCTGTGCCTCCCGGATGGGCAAGGCAATACTACAGATACCCCTATCATGTGGACATGGTGTCTCTGATGTACACAAGTATTCGCATCTAGCTTGTCTTCTGAGGAATGCATCGTAAAAGAAAGCCCACTGCTGTGGTCTGTCGTTCGGTGTTCACTCCGTGTGAGGACTCTTTTGGGAATTGCTGTTCGTCATCACTCCGCCGATTCCTCCAGTGTATGAAGAGTGGGTCACAGACAGCATCCTGTGTTGCTTCCTTGAGACATGCCTGTGATCTCTGGGACCACCCTGGGCCATGCAGCGAATCTAGTGTTTTTACCGACTATGTCTAATATCATCATCAGTAACAGCAGCCTGACTATGTTCACTGCAGGACAGAGTCCTCTCCCATGTTGCTGCTGCCAAATTATACGCGCAAACTTCTTAAGCTCATCTGCCCACCTAACCTTCTGTCTGCCCCTCACACGCTTGCAGTCAGGTACCCATCAGTTATTTTTCCTTCACGCTACGTGCCCTGCCCATGACGATTTGTTCTTCTGAATTTCGACTGTGATCCTAAGCCCCATTTGTCCCCTCATCCACTCTGCTCTATTCTTGTTCCTTATAGGGTTACACCTATCGATATCCTTTTCATTGCTCACTGCGTCATCCTCAAGCTGAATCCTCTTGGTAAGTCTCCAGGTTTCTGCTCCATAGCTAAGTACCGGCAAGATGCAGCTGTATATACCTTCGTTTTGAGGGACAGTGGCAATTCACCTGTCATGATTTGAGAGTGCTTGCAAAATGTGCTCCACCCCATTTTTATTCTACTCGTCATTTCAATCTCATCGTTCGTCTCCGCGGTTATTACCTGTCTTATGTAGACATAGTATTTTACAACTTCAAGTGCACTATTTTCTATCTCCAAGCGCTGCTCTCTTCTGAGGTCGTTGTACATTCGTTTCATTTTCTGCAGAATAATTTTAAGACCCACCTTTCTGCTCTCCTTGTCTGATTCCGTGATAATTTGTTGCAATTTGTCCCCTGAGTTAATAAGCAATGCAATGTCATCGGCGAAGCGTAGATCAAGGTACTGTCCATTAACTTTTATCCCTAACTGCCCATTCTACGCCTCTGAAAACCTCCTGTAAGCACGTGGTAAATAGCACTGGGGGGGCGGTGTCCCCCTGCTTTACAAGCTTCTCAATTGGTGTTCTGTTGATTACTTTATCAAGCGCTATGGTAGCAGTTGATCCCCTGTATATTTCTTCCAGGATGTTTATATATGCTTCGTCGACACCCTGATTCCGCTGTGTCTGCATGACTGCTGATATTTCTACTGAATCAAGCACCTTCTCGTAATCTATGAAGGCTATTTATAGTGGTTGGCTATATTCTGAGCATTTCTCTATTACCTGATTTATAGTACGAATGTGGTCGATTGTTTAGTAGCCTGTTAGAAATCCTGCTTGTTCCTTTGGTTGATTGAATTCTTATGTTTTCTTTACTCTGTTAGCAATTACCTTTGTAAATAGCTTGTATACTATGGAGAGCAAGCTGATCAGCCTGTAATTCTTCAAGTCCTTGTCACTTCCTTTTTTATGTATTAGGATGATGTTAGTATCCTTCCAAGATTCTGGTACTTTTCGCGTCAGGAGACACATTGTAAACAGGGTCGCTAGTTTTTCTAACACAATCTGTCCTCCATCTTTCACCATATCTGATGTTACTTGATCCTCCCCAGCAGCTTTGCCTCTTGGCATGCTCTCCAAGGCTTTTCTGACTTCTATCATTACTGGTGGGGTGTCAGTTAGGTTACTGGTAGTTCTTAGATTGAGTTCATGGTTGTATTGGCTACTCTACAGATCTCTGTAAAACGCCTCCGCTAACTTTACTATCCTAGTCATATTAGTAGTTACTTTGCCTTCCTTGTCCCTTAGTGCATACATCTGGTTTTTGCCTATCCCAAGTTTTTTTTCCTTCACTGCTTTGACGCTTCCTCCGTTCTTCAAAGCGTGTTCAATTCTCTCTATGCTGTACGTTCTTACGTCACATACCTTACGCTTATTAATCAATTTTTAAAGCTCTACCAACTCTATTATGTCTGTGGCACTTAAGGCTTGCATGCTTGACGCTTCTTAATGAGATTCTTCCTTTCCCGAGACAGCTTGCCAGTGTCCTGTCTAACTAGAGTACTAGCAACTTCTACTGCACATTCTGTAATGATACTCTTCAGATTATCATTCATGGCATCAATGTTCGTGCTGGTTTTTTTTCGATAAGATTTGAGTACCTGCTCTGAAGGGAGACTCTGAATTATTGTACTTTATCTCTCAGTACTAGTTCATTGATTGGCTTCTTGCGTATCAGTTTCTGTCGTTCCTTTTTCAAGTCTAGGGGAATTCGGGACCGTACCATTTTATGGTCTCTGCATGGTACCTTGCCAAGCACTTCCATATCCTGCACGATGCCGGGGTTTGCACTCAGTATAAAGTCTATTTCGTTTTTATTTTCGCCATTAGGGCTCCTTCATGTCCATTTACGGTTCCATCGCTTTCGGTAGGATGTATTCAAAATCGGTAAATTATTGCGTTCTGCAAATTCTACTAGTAGCTCTCCTCTGGCATTTCTAGTACCGATGCAATAATCTCCTACTGCCTGGTTCCCAGCCTGTTTCTTCCCTACTTTTGCATGGATGTCTCCCAACAGTATAGTGCACTGTTTTTACCTTACTCCATTCCAATAAATACTTATTCCATTCCAATAAATACTTATATTTGGTAACATAACTCATTTGTTTTCCTTAAATATATTACGAGAACATATGAAATTCTTCCAATGGCATATGGAACGTTTCTCTTATGATAGAGGCATCCGTTCACATTGTGCAATGTAGTGATATATCGACGATGGTTTGCATCAAGCTGCACGAAAAGCTTGTGAACTTGGAACAAATTCATCTATATATAAGACAAGAAAGTTTTATTCTGTGTGTGCGCGTGCGTTTGGCAACTCTTGGGCAACACTCTTTCATATCAGCCATACACGACTCAATACGGTGCTCCTTTCGTTTGGTCTTGAGGTTACTGTGCGCACCTTCTCAGCACATTCTTCGTACAATTAAGTAGTTCACCTTAACCATTTTAAAATTTCGGGTGCGAGCTCTAGATTCTTCACCTCTTCAGAATCCGTTTGCTTCGGACATCCCGGTTGGACGGCATTCGGAGCATCGGTACATGGTCCAATGTTAACACTTAGCCATGCGCTTGGGCTCCACGGCTTCATCCGAGTACGCGTTGTATCTTTCCCTTGTGTTTCTTCTGGTATATACTTTTAACTTGGCAATAATAATTGGATGCTTTGCCATGTCAGTTAGCATATAAGAACATAAATATACTAGAAAGCGCACAGCGACTGTAAGGGTAAGTGATTGTGAACCATATGCATGGCAAAAAACTTGCAGCGTGATAGGAGCCTGTTTCGAGTGTTTGACGCTTAACTTTCATTTTGTCTGTTCCTGCTATATTTTTCTGGTGTTGTAGGAAATATACACATGAGCCAGGCCATAATATGTAAAGTGTGGCAGCAACGCATGGTTCTTCACTCTGAGTCAAGACTTTTAGTCTTCAATTTCTAAAACGTTCATAGGTTGCACATGAAAATTGCCCATACCGGTAGACGACTGCAGTACAGCAGCCAGTCGCCTTGGTCACTAATGAAATAGTCCTGTTCATGCACATGGCAATGTTCTCCAATAGGTTAGGTCACCGGCCATTCATCTTTTGACGTCATTCTGTAGTTCACACTCATTGGTGCAAGCTTATGTGCGTCATGCTTTTAAGGAGCATACGCTGCTGTCTTGAGATGTTGTATCATTTAGTCTACCAGAGTGAAGATAATGATTTGAAGCATTTATTATTGTGACGTAGTTCAATAAAAATGTTTAGAAGTGTGAATAAATTGCCTTTTACGTGCTGCTGGCACATATGCTGATGAACGTTGTTTTGCCTAGTGTTGCTTCAGAATTGTCAAGTACACATAGGGTCCTGCCCTTGTGTATTTTCCGTTCCTTCGGCTTAAGCTTATTGTCGCTACATGACTTGTTCGATTGAAAGTAAGCATCAGTATGCAAATATTGCCCTTTTTCCATTCTTATCTATTATGCTACCATACGTCGTCTTTGCCAGTGAGAGAGAGAGAGAGAATTAAATGTTTATTATGATGTTCTGCTAGAGTAGATAGGAGAGTGGAATCCTTGGTCCGGAATCCCGTTGGCGCGAGCCGCTGTCCTCAAACATTTCACGAGGGCCTCTTGGCTCTTCGTATCCGAGCTGGACTGAGTTGCTTTCCACCTTTTCATGTTGTACCCTGAGTTTCAAAGAGGGAATGTGTGGACACTCTTATAGCATGTGGTTCATGGTAGCTGATTTATTGGCGCAGCACCTGCACAGTGTGTGTGTGTGTGTGTGTGTGTGTGTGTGTGTGTGTGTGTGTGTGTGTGTGTGTGTGTGTGTGTGTGTGTGTGTGTGTGTGTGTGTGTGTGTGTGTGTGTGTGTGTGTGTGTGTGTGTGTGTGTGTGTGTGTCGGGATCTATCTATGACAGTATATACGGATTGGGGTAGGACAGGGTCTGTCCTACACCAAGTCCACGGATTCCCACCTTTGTCAACCAGTGCGCAATAAACACTTAACCACACCAAACAGCTCACTTGACCAGTCATCTGAGTGAAGAAATAATCTCATATATGCCGGCAGATCATCACAGAATGCACCTATTCTTACTCTTGCACCGTAGAAGCCACCGTAGAGTAGCCGGCGAACTTGTTATAGGCAGCGCCACCAACGGTGAGCGGTTGAACAAAAGCGGAAACACTCCCTCCCGATGAAACTCCGCCACATGGGCAGGTCGGTACAGTATGTCGTGTTCATGGAATCTACACGCAGTTGGGTTGACTCGCCCTGCCAATAAAGCCAGAAAACTGGGCCCGGAGACTTGTTTGATTAAAGGTAATATGCTTATTATCACATAAATTAGCTACGTCAAAGTTATTGACGAACACCTTGCGTCCTTAATGTGTGACGGGGTCGACCGCCAATGAGAAACTGGCACTGCTTGGAGGTCGCTCAGTGAGAGGTATGTATAGCCGATACCAAATATTATTTTTTTAGTCTTTAGTCCTGTGTGCCTGACTCTAACGTAGTTTTTCACCTTTTAAAGCTTTACTGTGTGTAGTGTGCGTCTGGGAATGCCCCACCAGCGCTTCTTGGAGGTCGCTTAGGCATGGGTATATATACCGAAAATGAGAATATCCTTTTTGCTCTATTGTACTCCGACGCTAAGCCAAACGCGTTTTTGCCACTTCTTGAGGACCAAGTCAAAAGAGATAAAATGTATATACTTGCGATGTGCTATATATGACCCTCACCAAGCGACCTCCAAGTGGTGCTGGTCTTAGGACTATGTACAGGGACCTTACGCAAAGAATATATAGGGTGTGCATCACTAACCTAACAGTAATTATTCTATGCAATGCTGAGCACAGTGCCTTTAGACGAACAAACCTCCAGATGTCTCTTATATTGATGAACTTTTCTGCCTAAATATCAGCGGAGCGGACAGGGCGGTGGGAAATTTAAACTGCACTACTCTATCTTGTTCATTTTTCGCCAAAAGATGTCAGAAACGGACAAAAAAATTTCCCACAGTCTGCATTGAGGAGAAGCCATCCACTCTCCGTGTGTTGCATTATGGGTGTTGTGGCGCGAAATTTAACATTACCTTACTCTTTTCCGGCATATTTCGTACCACGTACGACGCAGAAGCAAGCACGCAGTTAACTCATTCAACGCTTGGTGTGATGCCAGACAAAAGTTTAGTCTTATCTGGGCTGATAAGAGCGTCTACTTTTTGACTATTTTTCAACGTGCGATTCGGTGAAGCCAATGGACCAAGGGAATTTTCATTCACAGTGAAAAATAAATTTAAATTTTGCGCCACCGCACCATTATGCAACATACGGCAAGTAGTGTGCTTCCCCTCAAGACAGACCGTGGGAAAAAATTTTGCCCGTTTCTGACACATTTGAACGAAGAGTGAACAAGATAGCATAGTGATGTTTAAATTTCCCGCTGCCATACCCGCTCTGCGAAGATTTACAGAGAAAGGTTTTTCAACATAAGGGTCATATACAGGTTTGTTGAACTAATAGTAGTGCGCTCGTAATCGTATAGAATAGTAACATTCGGGCCAATAACGCACACCATGTATATTCTTTGCATAAGATTGTTGTACATTTACCTAAAACCGGCACCACTCGGAGCTCGCTTTGTGAGGGCTATATATAGCCGATCGCAAGTATACACCTTTTATTGCTTTTCACTTTACCTTCACAATGTGTCAAAAAACGCACTAGGCTTAGCTTCAGAGAACCGAGAAGTAAAAAGATTAATCTTGCTATCGGCTATATATACCCCTCACTAAGCAAACTCCAAGTGGTGCAGGTCGGATCATTTGCGGACTCAAACATTAAACAGTTAAGACACAAGGCGCACCTCTACGGCCTCGGCGTAGCTAATCTATGCGGTAACAAGCGTATTACCTTTAATTAAACAAACCTCTCTGTGCCAAACTTTCTGGTGTTTCTGGCGGATTAAGCCCAGCAAAGTGTGTCATCGATGCCATAAACACGCCCTACTGAACTCATGACCTGCCCAGGTCCAGGTAACTTATGGCAGCGTGTGTTCTCGCTTTCGTTCAATCACTCACCGTTGATGGCGCTGGAGTAACAACAGAGCACAGTTTTTACTCCAGCGCCGTCCAAATCATCGTACAATTGGGAGGTACAGGTTATACGTAGCGTCACCAGTGGTGAGCGGTTGAACGAAAGCGGGAAACAGTCACTCCTATAGGACACCTACCGTGTGGACAGGTAAGGAATACAGTAGGGTTTGTTTTATTGGCATAGAATCGTGCACTTTGGTGGACTCAATCTGCCAGAAACACCAGTAAATGTGGCATATAGAGGTGAGTTTGATTAAAAGTACTGCGCTCGCTATAGCATGGATTGGCCACGCCAAGGCCGTAAAGGTGCGCCTTGTGTCTTTACTGTGTAAAGTGTGCGTCCGCTTATATCCCTACCGGTGCCACTTGGTGGTCGCTTAGGCAGGGGTATATATAGCCGATAGCGAGAACATCGTTTTTACTCTTTTGTCCTCTGACGCTAAGCCTAACGCGTTTTTGCCACATTTTTAGCATACAGTTAAATGTGATAAAAGGTAAATACTTGCAATCGGCTATATATAGCCCTCACAAGGCGACCTCAGAGTGGTTCTGGTATTAAGCCAATATGCAACATTATACAAATAATATACATGTTGTGATTGAATTATTTATCAGGACCTAGCCAATGTCATTATGAGCACATGACCTTTAGTCGAACAAATCTATATATGCCCCTTATCTTGATAAAGTTTTCTGCCCAAATTCCACGGAGTGGACATGGCAGCGGATAATTCAAACTGCACCACGCTAGCTTGTTCATTCTTTGTCCAAAAATGTCAGAAACGGGCAAAAAAAATTTTCCCACGGTCTGCATTGAGGAGAACCCGTCCACTCTCCGTGTGTTGCATTATGGGTGTTGTACGCGAAATTTAAAATTACCTTATTCTTTTCCGGTATATATCGTACCAAGAAGCAGAACCAAGCACGCAGTTAACTCATTGAACGCTTGGTGTGATGTCAGACAAAAGTTTAGCCTTATCTGGGCTGATAAGAGCCTCAACTTTTTTTACTATTTTTCAACGTACGATTCGGTGAAGCCAATGGGACCAAATGAATTTTCATTCACGGTAAAAAATAAATTTAAATTTCGCGCCACCGCACCCATAATGCAACACACGCCAAGTAGTTGGCTTCCCCTCAATACAGACCGTGAGAAAAAATTTTTGCCCGTTTCTGACCCATTTGGACGAAGAGTGAAAAGAAAGCATAGTGCAGTTTAAATTTCCCGCTGCCATACCCGCTCAGCGGAGATTTACAAAGAAACGTTCATCAACATAAGGGCCATATAAAAGTTTGTTGGACTAAAGGTAGTGCGCTCGTAATCGTATAGAATAATAACATTCGGGTCAACAACGCACACCATTTATATTCTTTGCTTAGGATTGTTGTACATTTACCTAAAACCGGCGCCACTCGGAGGTCACTTTGTGAGGGCTATATATAGCCGATCGCAAGTATACACCTTTTATTGCTTTTCACTTTACCATCAAAAAGTGTTAAAAAACGCGTTAGGCTTAGCTTCAGAGAACCGAGAAGTAAAAAGATTAATCTTGCTTTCGGCTATATATGCCCCTCACTAAGCAACCTCCAAGTGGTGCGGGTCGGATCATTTACGGACACACACATTAAACAGTTAAGACACAAGGCGCACCTCTACGGTCTCGGCGTAGCTAATCTATGCGGTAACGAGCGTATTACCTTTAAATAAAGAAACCTCTCTGTGCCACACTTTCTGCTGTTTCTGGCAGATTGAGCCCAGCAACGTGTGTCATCGATGCCATAAGCACGCCCTTCTGAACTCATGACCTGCCCAGATCCAGGTAACCTATGACAGCGTGTGTCTCCGCTTTCGTTCCCTCACCGTTGATGGCGCTGGAATAACAACAGAGCTCAGTTTTTACTCAAGCGCCGTCCAAATCATCGCACAATTGAGTGGTTGGTGGTTGGATGGATGGATGGATGGATGGATGGATGGATGGATGGATGGATGGATGGATGGATGGATGGATGGATGGATGGATGGATGGATGGATGGATGGATGGATGGATGGATGGATATGGCTGTACCCTTTAGATCGGGCTGTGGCTAGTGCCACCAAGCCGTAATATTTAATGAACTCAAAACTATATTTATTTATTTTTTTCCTTAAAAAGTGAGTTTGAGGATTCGTACTTTGCAGTGAAGAGTTTAATTTTCACTCGTGCCTTGATTTTAGCCACCAATCAGATAACCTCCTTCTAGTTAAGTCTACTTGCTTAAAGTCTATTTTGCCCTCCCTGTCCCTAAACCCCAGTGCTTTGAAAAACTCTGCGCCATCATCCTGAACTATAGGGTGAAGCCCTTTACAGAACATTATCAAGTGTTCGGCAGTTTCTTCTTCCTCTCCACACGCACTGCATACTGTGTCTACCCCTTCGTATTTGGCCCGATATGTCTTGGTTCGCAGTACTCCCGTCCTTGCCTCAAACAGTAGAGAACTACCCCGAGTATTATCATAGATCCTTTCCTTGGCAATGTCCTGCTTAAAAGTTCGATAGATCTCTAGTGCGGACTTCTTAATCATGCCCCTTTTCCACATGTCAGTCTCCGTTTCCTTCACTTTCTTCTTAACCGATAGTTCTTTTTGGTTTGGCCACCTGCTGTTTTCTAAGTATTTACCAGTCAACTTCCTGGTTCGCTTCCTCCATTTTGTATCGACATTCTTCATGTACAAGTAGCTGAAAACCTTCCTAGCCCAACGCTCCTCCCTCATTTCTCTCAATCGCTTCTCAAATTTTATCTCGCTGCTAGCTTCCCTGCCCTCAAATGACGTCCATCCCATATCACCTTGTACTCCCTGATTTGGTGTATTCCCGTGAGCTCCTAAAGCAAGCCTACCTATTCCACGTTGCTTAATTCTAATCTTGCTAGAACTTCTGATCTCATGCACAAGACCGCATTGCCGAACGTCAGCCCAGGAACCATGACCCCTTTCCATATTCCTCTAACAACACCATACCTATTGTAATTCCACAGTGCCCTATTTTTCATCACTGCTGCATTCCTGTTACCTTTAGTCGTCACGCATATTTCGTGTTCCCTCAGGTACTCGGTCCCATTGCTTATCCATACGCCCAGATATTTGTATTTATCTGTTATCTCTAGCGTGACGTCCTGTATCCTAAGCTCACCACCTTCGTTGTCATTGAAAATC
Organism: Rhipicephalus annulatus; assembly: GCA_013436015.1. Taxonomy (NCBI): domain Eukaryota; kingdom Metazoa; phylum Arthropoda; class Arachnida; order Ixodida; family Ixodidae; genus Rhipicephalus; species Rhipicephalus annulatus. The sequence continues at coordinate 3,027 of WOVY01011237.1, read as the reverse complement.
ATGACTGCTGATTTTTCCTTACTGAATCTAAAATCAAACCTATCTCCCTCATTACCGCAGATGTCTATCAATCTCTGCAAATCTTCCTTGTTGTTGGCCATTGGCACTATATCATCTGCGTACATTAATGCTGGTAGTGCCTGATCAATAAGTTTTCCTTGTTTGACTAAAGAGAGGTTGAAGCCCAGCCCACTTCCCTCTAATTTTGCCTCTAATCCTTGTAGGTACATCATGAATAATAAGGGTGACAGGGGGCACCCCTGCCTAAGCCCCCCGTTTACCTCTGCAGGCTTGGATACCTGTTTTTTCCACTTTATAACTACCTTGTTACCTTATAGATACCCTTTAAAAGATTATTGACTACATGTTCCACGCCTAGTGTGTCCAGTATTCCCCACAAGTCCTCTTGAACCACGCTAGCGTACGCTCCCTTGATATCGAAGAATGCTAGCCACAGGGGCCTGTGTTCCTTTTCTGCTATTTCGACGCACTGCGTCAGTGAGAACAGATTGTCTTCCAACCTCCTGTGTTTCCGAATTCTGCAGTTCCCCCAGCACCCCCTCATCTTCTATCCATGCCTGCAGTCTTTCCTTTATAATCTGCATCGCCAGCCTGTAGACCACTGATGTCACTGTTATAGGACGGTAGTTGTTTATGTCAGCTTTGTCCCCCTTTCCTTTATAGATCATGCTCATCCTGCTAAGTTTCCATCCATCGGGAACTTCACCATCGATTACTATTTTGCTCACTGCCTCTCTCAAAGCCTGCTTAGACTTCGGACCTAATGTCTTTATCAGCCTAATTGGAATGCCATCTGGGCCTGTTGATGTACTACTAGGAACCCTTTTCTCAGCCCTTCCCACTCTCGTTGTGAAAATGGAGCCATTGCACCACTTAATTCGTCTTGTCTATTGTGGTGCATAAAGTACTTCTTGTTGAAATTTTTCTGTCACCCTTGCTCCTATATATTCAATAGCTTCGTCCCCTTCTAGCCTGGCACCTTGGGCTGTAGTTATAAAACTCTGCTCTAGGCTCGTCTCACTTCTTAGGGAGTTAGATGGTTCCAAAATTTCGCAGCTGCCTTTCTATCTTTTTATGTACTTCTGCCAGCCACTGAACTCCCTTTCTTCTAATTTTTCATTGATCAGAAGGGATGCAGCCCTTCTACACTTAGAAAGGTTTCCCATTTTCTTTCAACATCATCTCTCGGTTCACTCCGTTGCTTAGCATGTCTGTGTTCCCTAGAGGCTTCCTGACGTTTTGCTATGCCTCTCTTAACTTCCTCATCCCACCAACTTTTGTGTTTGTGTCTTCTTTTCCGGGGTGACTTGTTACGCGTCTTAGCAAGCTCTAGCTCAAAGAGTCTAATTAGATTCATGTATGTCCACACTGTCTTATTATCCTCCGTGATTAATTTCTCAATTTGTTTAGTGGCTATTTCAATTTGCCTTTCTGAATAAAAATTTTCCTGTAGTTGCTCATCTTGTCTCCTTCCCACTTTCACTGCTCTTCCAAAACTTAGCTTGATACGTTTGTGATCACTACCCAGACTTCTGGAGCCACCTTCATCTATGTGCATTCCCCTGAGCTTACCATACATCCTATGTGACATCAGTGCATAATCTATCGTCGACTGCAGCCTTCCTACCTCCCATGTTATTTTGCCCTTCACACTTCTCGGCACTGTTGCAAACGATCAAATCCAAGCCTTTCACACATATCCATGATCATTTCGCCTGTCGAGTCGGTATACCCATCTATACTTCTATGTGCGCATTCATGTCTCCTGGTATAAATTATCTTCGCACCCTCTTCCTAACTCCTGAATGTCCTTTGATATACATCTACCATTGCCTGGGTTTTCCTCTCTGCCTTTGCCCCGTCCACAAGTACACGAAACCAGGGAGTGTCCATTTGAACCTGCCCACTTTCCCTTTTAGCCATAAGGTTCCTTGAACTCCTGCTTGACCTTGTGCCAGTCTGTCTTTTATGAATGAATGCCCCCAATACTACCCCCCTTTCTGCTGCCTTCTGTTCTATTACAATATCCCACGCGTAGTCCGGATTGTTCGGAGGTTGTTCCATGTCCCTGAGATGTGTTTCTACAAAACCGTATACCATCGGCCTCTCTCCCCTTAGCTGTTCTTCTATCTCTTCCCACTTCAGCCTGTTCCTACCACCCTGCATGTTAATATACCCTATGTCTGAATTGGCTCGGCGCTCGTGGCTACGTCTATTTATGCCCCGGACTCTACCTATCTTAGATATTGGTGCCACTTTGGAATCGTATCTGTCCATACCTGTCGAAGAGTCTCCCTGGTTGTTTTCCTCGTTACTAGCTATCCTGCACCCCGAAGGGCTCGCTTGCCTCCCAAAAAAGCTACTGCGCGTCCTGCAAGTCGCCAACCCACCTCATGACCTAGCCGCCCATCGAAGTGAATTCTGTCTCGTTGAAAACCACCCCACCTATGCACCTCTCTGTTTATTTCCACCACCTCAAAGCCTTTCTCTCGACTCATCCGCCATATCTCTTGGTTTGCGTTGACAACCGCTCTTTGCAGGTTGCTATCACGCACCGGTACCTCCGGTATCGTGCATATCACTACCTGTACCTTAGGAGAAGTGGCGCGCATGTCATCGACGCCTTTCGCCAGTGTGGCTGCTAGTCCTGCTGTATCTTCATTTAAGACATCGTTTAAACACCTGAAATTATCACGAGGTTTCGTCTATCAGCTGTAGTTTTGAGTTTTGCGCTCGCTTGCCTCATGACTGCTTCAAGCTTGCGTCCTGGGAACGCCCCTACTGCAACCCTCTTGTCACCTCTTACCCTCTCTTTGATGGCTTCTGTGCATCGATTTAAATTCGAGTCCCCGGCGATTATCACATGCTGTGACTTTTCAGCTGGAGCGTCCTGCACCTGGGGGCTACTTGCACCTGTGACGCCGGCTGCTTTGTCCCCTCCCAGCCCCACCCTACCTCGCTGAAGCTGGGCTTGCGACAGTTGAACCGGCTAAACCTGTTTTTTTT